>SJYW01011139.1:337913-417010 GCA_006410735.1 Raphicerus campestris
TTTTGTTCCATTGATCTATATTTCTGTCTTTGTGCCAGTACCATACTGTCTTAATGACTGTGGCTTTGTAGTAGAGCCTGAAGTCAGGCAAGTTGATTCCTCCAGTTCCATTCTTCTTTCTCAAGATGGCTTTGGCTATTTAAGGTTTTTGTATTTCCATACAAATCTTGAGATTTTTTGTTCTAGTTCTGTGAAAAATACTATTGGTAGGTTGATGGGAATTGCATTGAATCTGTAGATTGCTTTGGGTAGTATACTCATTTTCACTATATTGACTCTTCCGATCCATGAACATGGTATATTTCTCCATCCATTAGTGTCCTGTTTGATTTCTTTGATCAGTGTTTTAGAGTTTTCGATATATAGGTCTTTAGTTTCTTTATGTAGGTATATTCCTATGTATTTTATTCTTTTCGTTGCAATGGTGAATGGAATTATGTATATATTATAATATATAGTATAACATTTTGTAGTATGTATAGCAATGTTATATTATTTTGCTATGAGTAATGATAATGTAAAAAAAAGTGTTTAAAATTTGAATTTACAAGAAATGTTTAAAATATAGCCATAAGCTAACTTTTTATGAAAATCTCCTTCTAATAGTGTTGCCATTTCTTCTGCCCTCTGTAACACTATATAGGCAATGACTAGTTGAAAACAGTATAAACTTATACTGTTTCTTTTAAATAATAGTAAATCCTCCAAAAATTGGAGTGAAATAATGCTTTTAAATTATTTGTATCCCATTTGTAAAGATAGAACACAATATAGAACAAAACAATCAAAATTTATATCATGCCAAACATAAAGATTCTAAAAGAATTTTGTTGAAGTACAGAAGCAATTCATTTGTTGACAGAAGTCATAATTTAATTCAAGGAAAAAATTTAAAAGTTATATACCCAGAGTTAAATACCACAGAGAGGCCAGAGTCATAGTTTTACCCACCTTAAGTAAGAAAACAGAAGAAAATTAAAGATGTTAGCACTGAAACTAGCATTATTACTGTTATTGAAAGTTGTTGTTATTGCATTTTGTTAAAATGAAAATGGTAAGGCAATTATTACTTTATTAAAGGGAACATTTCAAGTGTTCAATACAACTTCTTATGATTATGTCTCTTTGTTCTCATTACAAACAAATGTTTCATAGTTTAAATATCACATATTACAGATGATTCAAATTAAAAATGGAAGCACTTTTACCATAGTCAATTCATATTAATATAAAATACTTCCTATAGTTTTTGTAATGTATATTTACTTTTTTGTAATATGTAATGTAATAAGCATTCTCCTCAAAAACTTTTGATATCCTCTATTCTGTTAGAAATTTCTGTGTATTCTGAAAAAAGTTAATGCATAGGAATGCCATTAACATTTACCTTCTAAAATATTTTTTTAAATGCTGAATACTTACATGATATTGAAAATAGCATATTCTTAATTTTCAATACTATAATTTACTTTGATGTTACTTTAAGTTAGACTTTTGAAAGATTTTAATGGTCTTTTCTTACTAAAAAATAATGGAAGAACAGTGATATGAGAACATATTTTTAAACATAAAGATTAAAAGAATTTTTTGTTTTAATAACTATGGCAAAAGTAATATGTGCTATGTGTTTGAAGATAGGTAACTAAATGAGAGAAAATATTTCTCAGTAAAGAAGTTGAAGTAGGAATTATGATGAAATCATTTAAATTAAATTGTAAATGAGTTTTAATTTACCTTAATGGTAGAAAGACATAACTGGGAAGTTAAACCTATAGAGAAAATGTCTAGAAAGCCACATATTAACTTTTGAGTAATATTTTTGGTTTATATTATTGACTGTACTGTTTTTTGTGGTTAACAAAAATAGCTAAGCAAAACTGACAATAATTGGGTTTTTATAAATATATATTCTGCAAATATTGGTCCATGATTTCAGCTATACACAAAAACTGTCATTAAATCATATAGTGACAGCAAAGTTAAAATAATTTACAATGCTAATTTTCTTTTCCAGAGATTTTAACAGTTTAATTATTTTCTTGTTCGATAATCTTTAATTCTAACAATGTATTCCTTCAAGCGATTTTAATTATATGGAATTTGAAGCTGATTTCCTACATTGATTAATATCACAAGCAATCAAATTTAAATGTTAGAAGATTCTGAGTCTTTGAGTCTCTAAACTCTGTATTTTAGTATTGACTCATTTAGAAACCAGTGATCAAATTAATGTTTCTGTTTAGAAGAACAACAAATTATGCAAATATTGAAATTTCTAATTATTTATTTTAGCTCTTGCTTTAAAACATGTGATTTTGAAAATTAATTTTTAAAATATGATTTTATTCAAATTTTAAAATGTCTATCATCTACAGGGTTATGGAATCTTAGTAGAGAAATGCTGTCTGATTCTGCTAACTATGATGTCTCAGGCTGTATATCTAGATTTGATTTATTTCTAACTCTGTGGTATGCATTTGTCTTCCTAGGGCCTCTAAGGTGCTAAGTATTTCTTGATTGTTCATCTTAATGAATATAGTTTAGTATAACAATCCTGGAGAAATAAATGGCAGTGCAGTCCAGTATTCTTGCCTGGCAAATCCCATGGACCAAGGAGTCTGGCAGGTTACAGTCCATGGGGTTGCAAGAGTCAGACACGACTTAGCAACTAAAGAGAGAGAATGAAACAATGTGATGTGTTGGGATATCCAAATAGTCCATTCATTTTAGTTCTATAAAATGGTAAAGGACAGAAGAGGTAATATAGCTTTGGAGCAAAACTGAAAATACATGTTGTTTCCTGTTCCATGTAAATATGAACTCTTTCTAATCTTCTTTTCCTATAATAATAAATAGGAAGAAAGCTCTTACCAAATCAATGTTGCATCATATGTCCAAGGCCATAATAATATATTATAGCAGGACTACATTTCTAGCACTGCAGTTGGGGCCTAGAGTCACCCTCCAAGATCCATATATTTTCTGCAGGGGCCAAACTGTTAAACTCAATAAATATATGATGGAGACCATTATATCTACATCTTCAGGTCCTTATTAATTTACATTGTTTGGTCCAGGTTTCATTACTGTCTGTTTACCATCCTGGCAGATTGGTAGTTTTACTATCTTTATTTTGCCTTCTGCACCATGAGAAACCTTACTACACAGACCAAAGAATCAATATGGGGATTAAGCCAAGTGTCAAGTATCCCAATCACAATTGGAATTTAGGTATTGTACATTTAGTTATTTTAAAATGATAGCTAAATGGATTCATGAATCGTAGTAGATCCACAGTAAGCTGAACCTTGCTTAGTATGCCATTAAGAAGAGGGGGCATAATGATTATTTAGAAGTCTCTATGTCTGACAGGTTTCCTTGTTAGATAATTTCCTTTTGCCCTAGATGCTTAAAGGTTAAATGTCAATTTCCTTTTGCCCTAGGTGATTGTAGGTCTCTCTGTGGAAAGACTGGGTATTCATTAATGATTATGTTTGCTATAGTATTGCTTTATGTTTCTTCTCAAAGACATAGGCACCTCTTCAGTCAGTAGATTCTGAATCTGAAAACAACACAAGACCAGAAACTTGGCAAGGGATTATAACATTTTTATTAGGTTGGCTTGCTTCAGCCACTTAGTCTACCATTCTCTGTTTCCTGTGATTGTAGTACCTGGGTAATGCCCTTGTCAACTGGCCATCTTTTTGTTTCTATGAACCATAGAAATGTCTCCGTAACTGTCTTTCAGTCAAAATCCTTGGCTACTTCTCTGACCCTGCCAGTCATTAGGATATTGTAACCAGTTATAAGGATATAGTGCCAGCTGTTGGCACTAAAGTATTGCTCTCTGTCGTATATTGTCTCCATTGTTTCAGGGTTCTCCTATCTGGGTTGCTTCCAGTAAACTTAGTTCTGTATCAGTCTTTCAAAGTTCAGATTGTCTTACAAAGGAGAACTATGTAATCTTGTTGAATCAGTATCTCACCAATCCATTCCTCATAGCTTTGGTAAATATGAATCCTCTGGGCCTTCAAACTGGAGCATTATCATTTAGTGAATCTCTTGGTCTTGAATAATACATCCTGTTATTATGTCTTCCCTTGTCTGCTATAGCACTTCTGAAGTTTTATCTACTCTTAGCATTGCTTGTTCATGCTTCTAAGAGCTGTCAAATAGTTAATTTGGACAGTCTTTAGGGATTTTAAACTATGTATCTTGCAAGAAAGGCCCCAAATCAATAAATTATTGTCTATCCATTATTTTGTTATGGTACACTTTAACTGCACAAATTCAGTGCAGACTTGGGCAATACTTCGGAGAAATTTGCAACATTACAAGGCCATTAAAGTGATGACTCCATTTGCACTAAAATGGAAACCATTTTATCTCCACTTAGGATATGGTCATAATGGAGCGGTCATGAATGGAGACTGCCTTGCAAAGGTGTGCCCTTATGCAGAATAGTTTCTTGCATTTGAGGCAAACTCTAAAGTACCAAGAGCAGGAGTCGGTCTATTGCAAGCTTGGGCAAAGACTCCTTCCTTGAGAGTTGATCTGGGTGGTTTGTTTCACTTTTTACCATACATTGAAGTAAACATATTAAAAATATCTAGAAAATTTAGACAACCAAAGACAGCATACTATTACTTTGGAACCAAGCAAAAGTTGACTTGTACTTTTATTGTGTTGACCAGATGATTTGCCAGTTTGATTTGGATGTTGTTGATTGCTGTATAACAATCAATGTAACAAATACTCAGATTTAATTTTTCAGGGCTAAATGATTTCCCTAATCATAATGTTTTAATACTTCCTCCAGAAACAAAAGCACATAGGTGGAACTGTTGATCAAAGATAAGACAATAACATACTCTACATCCACTCAACCACAAAACTTGGTTTTTTGAACTTGGTTTGTGAGCTAAACAAAAACACTGCAGAACAGGAGAGTTTGTCTTTTCTATCTATGGCAAGACGATTGTACTTATATATATGAGAAAAATTAATCTTAGACAAGACACAAACCTAAACCATTCCTTTTTACATTCAATATAAAATTTTATATTTCCACAATATTAAATGATTACTACATTCTTTTCTAACTACTTGCTACCAATTTTTATATTTATCTCATTGTGGACCAGTGATTTATTATGGTATGTGAACTATTAGCTACTTTGATCTAAATTATTTCAATCAGAGATATTCAGGGTTTTTTTTTTTTTTTTGAAATTTGAAGGTAAAGATGTATTTTATTTTTTCAGCTTATGTGAACACAGGAGACTGTTACTCCAGTGAACGTGAGGGGAGCTATTTTCACATGAAACTGATCTTGAAAAGAGCAGAGTAGAAAGAACGAGGTACTGTAGTTTAGGTGATATCATTGAGTTGCTGGATTATCTGTTCATGTAGCCCCATTTTGAAATTTTCAGTGACCCAGTATTCAAAATTATTTCATCCTCTTTGACTTAAATTTTTTATTACTTAAAATGAAACAAGTTTACTGACTGAAAAACTATAATATTGTACAAGTGAGGGAGGTTTTTTGTTTCAAGTCACATGTGATGTGAAGTTGTAATAGGCAGCACTTTTTTCAAGAGAAATAAACTAAACTTGACTAGTGAAGAACAAAAGCAACACAAATCAAAAGTGATTTTTGTTGTTGATATAATTAAAAAAAATAATAATTATTAGCTCACCTAATCACCTGTGGGAGGGGTAATAGTATGGGTTACTACAGCCAGTGCAGTTCCAATAGGACTCTGTTTTATTTTTTTCCTGATTATTTTGCTTTGTGTTTTGGTTTTATTCTCCTGTGCTGAGTGTTTCAGCCAGGTAGGAGTCGTGAACACCAATAACTTCTAGGCTCACATTTTTCCATTTCTACCATCAGGGAATATGAATTCTTTTTCCTTTAGTTTAAACTTGAAAGAACCAGACAAGAATTCTGGCTGATCCCAGTCAGATCAAACACCTAATAATGTGTCCAGAGATGTAGTAGCTACCAGTTAGTAGCCTAAACAGTAGCTCTGTAGTTGGAGCTGGAAAAAAATAATTCTCACTGAAGAAAGTACTATGAGTAGAAGTTTGAAGGCATTCCAGAAATGATACTAAAATGGATGTTTTCTAAATTCAGACTTGGTTTTATAGTGGGTCTCACTCCAAAGTCTATACTTTTATTGACAATGGATAATTAATAAAAGCTCTTTGCAATTAATTAAATTATGGGGCTCATCACCAGAATTAGAATTGTAACTTTAGGATAGATTTGAGTAACTGAGATAAAATATAAATAAGATATATCAAGAAAAGCTAATGATCACGTAATAGAAATGCATATAACTTCATTTCATTATTAAATATTGTAGCACAGTGATAACCTATTTATGGAATGATGAAAAGTAATGGTTTTTTCAGCAAATAAGTCATTCTTTAAATGTTCAACTAGTAATTTTAATATTTGTAAAGATATACCTTTTACAACTCTCTTTCACATAAATCCTAAAGGCAATTTAGCTTCAGATGGTATTACTTCTTATACAGAGAATAGCTGGAATTATTTCTCCACCAGAGTCTGAGATGATATTGAAAAATATTTTACATTTCCCCAAATTGGAATAAACCTATTATACAGGGAGACATTAGGGGATTTTTTTCTGCCAAACTTGATTTTCTACATCTGTATTTTATATAAAACTATTATTGTCAAAATCTAGATGATTCAGAGTCATATAATATACTGAAGCTTGATCTCTACAGGGACATTAAAAATCTTTTCTCTCTGAGTTACTAACACTTCATCTTCACATAACTCTTCTAACTTTCCTTATTTTTCAAGTGATTGTTTTACTGCCATTACTTCTATAACAATGACTATTACTTCTAACTGGCAAAATTTCAGCTAAAAGATGTTTTCTTCCTAAACTCAAATAAAGAATAAAGTGTATTATCAATAATCTGTTATATATCATCATCATTAAGCTTCAAAAATATTTTTCTTAAGGAGAAATTATAATTGATATTAAATATTATACCCTTTTAGAAAAACAGCTATAACTTGCTAATTTGTAAATGTTACTGCCATCAAACAGTTTGAATTTTCTAACAGTTTGCTACCTTCTTAATTCTCTGTTCATTTAGGAGTGGGAAATTATTGTATTGTCTTTCAAAGAGCTTCTAATTTGCTTCATTTAGCAACCTCATGTTGCCAAAATATGGTTCTCAGGAAGGGATCTTGTTAGGTTTTTCATTTATTTTCATTCCTTCTCCTAGTAAATTAGACACATGTTCAAGTAATTGAGGTAATGACTCAAATACTTCTAAGTTTCAGTAGAGTGGGTGCTATGTCTTTAATTGTTGGTGTATCTAGTGGTTGGTATATTACCTGTAAGCACAATGGAATTTCATAAATAATAAATTGAATTTGAGAATATTAAGGTAAAACATTTATTGAGATAAAAGTGAGTGTATGTATTCAATATAAGTGTTAATTAACTTCATTATGTTAATATTGCCCTGAACTGTAACCTGGATCAGAAGTGAAACACAGAAAGAGAAAAAAAAAAGGGAAATAAAAGATTAAGAAGACTCAGTATAACCAATGCATGATTATTTTTGCTGTAATTGGTAGGTGCTTAACATACAGTGCTCTTTGCCGAAAATTTTCCTAGCCATCTTGGCAGGAGATTTTGAAATGAAGTATATCGTGGAGGATATTCATGCAACATTAATTTAAGAAGCCTGTAACCCAAGTTAGTTTTGTGATATATTCTTATAGGGGGAACCTCTTGTGGGTCTTCTTTCACACTTATTTGTAAGACATGTGGACAAAGGAAAAGTTAAGAATAATATTACAGTAGAACTTTTGACTGCAACCTGAATATCTTAGACTGATATATCAAATTTATTGAGACTGTATTAGCAAAATAAAATACATTTTTAAAGTTCTAAAAGCACCATAATAATCTGGGTAAAAAGCTTGGGATATGGTTAAAATGAAAGCATGGAGGAAGCAAAATTCATTGTGATAAGATATACTGAGTGAAGACTCTGAGCAGCTCTGCTTCCATGACACATCAAAAATCATTCTATCTCCCTGGAGAAGTAGGTGAGGAAGCTCCTAGGATTTGCTATAGGTTTGGTCTTATGCATATTCGGTACTCTTTCTGCCCAAAGTAGTTGGGCTATATGGACTATATCGATTGAATAATCTTATTAAGACTTGGATCAGGAACTTGGGAAATTACATTAGTGAAAGTAATAACCACGCCATAGACATAAAGCACTCTGTGTTCATTTAGAAATTCTATGGGTTCTAGTAGTGATATCCTCTAAGATTTGGCTACTATTATACTCATATAGTCTAATGTTATCTATTAAACAATATTCCCTTAATGATTACTGTGTTGAAAGTACTATAACTGAGGCAAATAGTAAATATAACACATTTTCTATGTTCTCACATAGTTGATAATTTAAAGATCCTGTTAAAAATGCTACTAGTGAGTGGTCACAAGGCAAGGAATGCAGACATCACAGTAAGTTAGAAAAAGGAAATACTAGAATGTCCTCCAGAGTTTGAAGAGAGCCTAGCCCTGATGACATCTTAATTTCAGATTTCTGGCCTCCATAACAGTAATAGAATAAAATTCTGTTGTGTTAAGTCCTTAAGTGTATGAAAATTTGTTGCAGAAAATGTTACAGGTGGGAAAACTAAGATATCAAAATCAAACACACTCAGGCACAAATCCTCACACACACAGAAAGTATTTATCAGCACTATAGTGATCATAAACTCAAAATTAGGACTCAGTGGACAAAATGACCACCATGTCTTCAACTTGTAATTAGCAATTGTGTAGGAAGAAGCCAAAAGAAAGGAAGGCAAATCAAGTTCTAATAGTCCTAAAGTCACAAAACTACTATGTCCAGCAGATGCTAGCAATAGATCTTGGCAGGCAGATCTGGGCATAGCAGCAAATTTGTGTTGTGATCTGTAGGTGAGAAGGGCAAATTTGGCCAGTGATCTACAAATAGAAGGGGAAGAAGTGAAAGCAGTGCCAGATTTTATTTTTTTTGGCTCCACAATCACTGTGGATGGTGACTGCAGCCATAAGATTAAAAAACACTTGCTCTATGGAAGAAAAGCTATGGCAGACCTAGACAGTGTATTAAAAAGCAGAGACATTACTTTGCCAACAAAGGTCCGTCTAGTCAAAGCTATGGTTTTTCCAATAGTCATGTATGAATGTGAGAGTTGGACCATAAAGAAGGCTGAACAACAAAGAACTGATGCTTTCAAATTGTGAAGATGGAGAAGACTTTTGAGAGTCCTTGGACAGTAAGGAGATCAAATCAGTCAGTCCTAAAGGAAGTCAACCCTGAATATACATTGGATGATCTAATGCTGATGCTGAGGCTCCAGTACTTTGGCCACTTAATATGAAGAGCTGACTCATTATAAAAGACCCTGATGATGGGAAAGATTAAGGACAAAAGGAAAAGGTAGTGGCAGAGGATGAAATGGTTAGGTAGCATTACCAATTCAGTGGACATGAATTTGAGCAAACTCCAGGAGACAGTGGAGAACAGAGGAGCCTGGTGTGCTATAGTCCATGGAGTCACAAAGAGCTGGACACAACTTAGTGACTGAACAACAGCAACAACGACGAGCCGAGAACCACTAAAGGATTGCTGTTGTCTGGGCCCTACAAACTTCCAAAATAACCAACCAAATATCCTTTCCAGGATGAAGATTAACAGTGAGAAGAAACCTCTATTAGTACAATGCAGATTGAAATAATAGGAGCATTGGAAAGAGATAATCCATGTGAAAATGGGGAGACAGTCTGCTGAGAGACACTTTGAGAAAACAGTAGAAGAGAGAGACCTAGAGTTTAGAAAAAGCTATCCTGGCCCACTTCCTATTTTAGAACTACTGGGAAACCCTCTTAGTTAAATCTTAGCGACAGAACATAACATAAATTGAATGCCATAAAACAATGTTAAAAAATGAAATAAATAAGGTTAATATCCAGACAATAATAGACAGCCATATTAAAAGCAGAGATACTACTTTGTCAACAAAGGTCTGTCTAGTCAAGGCTATGGTTTTTCCAGTGGTCATGTATGGATGTCAGAATTGGACTATAAAGAAATCTGAGTGCCACAGAATTAATGCTTTTGAACTGTGGTGTTGGAGAAGACTCTTGAGAGTCTCCTGGACTGCAAGGAGATCCAACTAGTCCATCCTAAAGGAGATCAGTCCTGGGTGTTCATTGGAAGGACTGATGTTGAAGCTGAAACTCTTAATATTTTGGCCACCTCATGTGAAGAGCTGGCTCATTTGAAAAGACCCTGATGCTAAGAAAAATTGAGGGCTGGAGGAGAAGGGGATGACAGAGGATAAGATGGTTGGATGGTATCACTGACTCAATGGACATGAGTTTGGGTAAATTCCAGGAGTTAGTGATGGACAGAGAGGCCTGGTATGCTGTGGTTCATGGGGTTGCAAAGAGTCAGAAATGACTGAACGACTGAACTGAACTGAATAAATATACGCCAAAGTGGGATGCTCCAAAAAAATGAGAATTTTAATATTTCAAGAATGGTAATAATATTTAAGTTACAGAAGTTATGAGAAATCAAAAAACAGAATTTGATTTAAAAGAATTCATCAGTGAGGTCATTTGGAGAATATCAAAGATTTTTAAGAGGACCATTAGAAGGTAGACAATATTTAGGTATAAAATAGCAAAATCATTTCAGAAATAAACACCGAGCCAGAATATGTGTAATAGCAAATAAATACAGTGGATGTTGATTTAAGAGAAATACAGCATGTTTTAAATGCATGTTAATTAAAAAGAAAATAGAGAAATTTACTGAAAACAGGCAAAGATGATTCAGTAATTTAACAGGATACTCCTTACCCTCTGTCCCTAAAGTATTAGTTATCTATATGGTCTAACAAATTACCTTAAGCTAAGAGGCTTAGATTAGCATACCTTTACTATCTCACAGTTTCTCTCTGGCCTCAGCTCATGAGTGATGGGATGACTACATGTTTCGTCGTTTCTCCTTCCAAGGAGAGTGAACATCCAGGAGCACTCCTCTAAGCTTTGCCCACTGGGAGAATTTCCCTTCAGCATTCCTTCAGAGATGGCCCACTGAGGGGCCACAGTGCTGCAGCTGCCTACTTTCAGGTGCCTGCGTATCATGCAGAGCTGCGTACAGACCAGGACTGAGTCTTCTCTTCTCTGCCCGTGCTCAGACCACACATGTCGGCTGGGAGAGAGAAGGCAGTGTAGCTACTTTGGAAAACAATTTGGCACTTCATCCAAATGTTGAACCAAGATTACTGTATGTATGACTCAGCAGTTCCATTCCTAGGTATATACCAAGCCCTTGCAAAACCTTTTAGCCATATGTGGTCAAAGACAAATGAAAATATGTATGTGTACACATAAGGCCAATTTCATTTATTTTGACAGTATTTTGACTTAAATAACAGGGTTTTGATGTAGTCTCTTAAGTGTTTTAATAGTCTTTGTTATACATAAAATAGTCTTTATTCTATATTTTTGTAGACATCTTTAATTATTAGTTTGAAAATGACACTATTCTTTTATGTTAACTGAATACATAAATTAATCACTGATGTAACTTGTTTAAATCTAAATACAATCCATGATACTTTAAAATTTCAAGAAGAATCAAAAGCCAGTAACTTTTTTTTTAATACTCAAGTACATTTTTAGGCTCTGGAGTAGAAGAGTTCTTCTACTGTAAAATAGTCAGTATTATAAATCTGTTTTTTTTTTCCTTTTTACTGCATTCTGATCCTCAGTACCAATCCGTACATTCTATGACTTTATTTGGATGATCTTCCAGTTTATATACATGCCAGTACACTTCATAATTACTTTACTTAAAGAGGCTGCATCAGACCCTTGCTACTTAGAGGTGGCATGTTATCAGCTTCTGGAATTACTATGTATATTAAGCAGATGTCAACACTACAGATTTTTAATTAGTTACAAAATATTTGTATAATTTCCTCTTATTTCCAAGTACCAGAGTCGTCCATTGCCAGACCCCTATGTCACCATTCAAATCTGACAGAAAACACCCTAGGGAAGATGGCAGCTAAGACCAAGCATATGTTATATCTGCACTCTCTTAATGACTTGGCAGTAAAAATGGAAATACACAAAGGAAAGAGAGAAATGGCAACCCACTCCAGTACTCTTGCCTGGAGAATCTCATGGAGGGAGGAGCCTGGTAGACTGCTAGTCCATGGGGTCGCAAAAAGTCGGACACGACTAAGGGACTTCACTCACTCACTCACTCATAAATTAATGCATTCTCATTACACTCCTAGTGAAGACAACCTTCAACTGCTCTATGATGCTCAGAGAATGTTTCTCATTTTAAACTCAACAACCTCAGTGGAGAGAATCTTGCTAGATGTTAACATGTGAGTAGCTGATATGGTATAAGTAAAGTTTCACTTCACAAAATGGCACAGAAAACTTCCAGAAAAATAGAAATATTTAGAATCTATGTAGGAAAAAAAATCACCTGAAAGGGACAGTTTAAGATGATTCTCATATTTGAAACCCAAGAATCTTGATTATAAAATACCTAGGCAAAGCAGTTTTATATAATGATAAAGATATGGGTTTTACAGTGAGACAGGCTAGACTTGCATCCCTTGCCCATGAACTACTGGGACTTGCTATGTAGGACCATAGAGAAGTTCTTTAATGCTTCTGGGTATCACTCATGTATTTCATGCATTTAAAAATGGTAGTGAGCATATACTGAACAAATGCAGTATTAGCTACTGAAAATAAAAGTCAAATAATATTTGTTTTCCTTACTGTAACTTAACATTCTTTGGGGGGATATATCATATCCAATTAAAAATCAGTCTTTTATTGAATTCACAACAGACTTTGGTAGTGTTAGCAGAGAAAAGAAATGGAATGCTAAACTAGAGAACAATGTAATGCATTATGTAAAAAAGGATGTTCAGGTAAATCCTGTTGAGAGAGTTGGAAATTGAATAGATAGACCTGACGAGTAAAACCTAAGATTTTCTGTGGAATAGAGGTTTGCTATATACACATAAAAACTAATTTCTGTAGAGATTTTTGACGTTTTTAATACAAACAATCAAAATTGAGGAATAGTACATTAATATTTTTGTCATTATTATCATTATTCAACTCCTGTTTGAAAGTTCTATTTGAAAATCAGAAAATATTCACTGACAATCTCTTGAGATATATATCTAAATCTGATTTACTGACTTGGTATTTGGAGCATTCATAATTATCTGTTTTAAATATAAAGGAAACTCACAAACCCCTTAGTACTTTGTTAGGCTAAGTACATCTTTTAAAACACATCTATTTACTGTTTAAGAAACTTATTGTGTTTCTAATGTTTTAGGGGCATTCTTTTGAAGACAGTATATTTCTAAAGTGTATTGAGGTCTTCAGTTCTTGGCATTCACAAGATTATAATCCATTTCTTAGAATTATTTGCTCTGTTTATTCATTAATCATAAGTATTTTTCTTGGTTTTCTCATCTTTTATTACTTTTTACTCTAATTAGGATATAGAAGGTATTTTGTTTATTGTATTATTGAAGTTCAGCTGACTTAGAATGTTGTGTTAACTTTCTGATGTATAGCAAAATGATTCAAGTATGTATGTGTGTATATGTATATACTTTCTTTTTGACTCTGCTCTTTCACCTTCATCAAGACACTCTTTACTTCCTCTTTGCTTCATGGAAAATAGATGGGGGAAAAATGGAAATAGTGGCAGATTTTCTTTTCTTCAGTTCAGTCACTCAGTGTGTCTGACTCTTTGCGACCCCGTGGACTCTATCATGCCAGGCATCCCTGTCCATCACCAACTCCTGGAGCTTGCTCAAATTCATGTCCATCGAGTCAGTGATGCCATTCAGCTATCTCATCCTTTGTTGTTCTTTTCTCCTCCTCAATTTTCTTGGGCTCCACAATTAGTGCAGACAGTGATGGCAGTCATGAAATTAAAAGATGCCTGCTCCTTGAAAGAAAAGCTATGACAAACCTAGACAGCGTATTAAAAAGCAGAGACATCACTTTGCCTACAGTGGTCTGTAAAGTCAAAGTTATGGTTTTTCTAGTAGTCATGTATGGATGTGAGAGTTGGGACCATGAAGAAGGCTGAAAACTAAAGAATTGATACTTTTGAACTGTGGTGCTGGAGAAGACTCTGGAGAGTCCCTTGGACACCAGGGAGGTCAAATCAGTCAACTGTAAAGGAAATCAACCCTGAATATTCGGAAGGACTGATGCTGAAGGTGAAGGTCCAGTACTTTGGCTACTTGATGTGAAGAGTGGACTTATTGGAAAAGATCTTGGTCCTGGGAAAGACTGAGGGTAGGAGGAGAAGTGGGCAGCAGAGGATAAGATGGTTGGATGGCACCAGTGACTCAGTGGACATGAGTTTGAGCAAGCTCCAGGAGACAGTAAAGGACAGAGAAACCTGGTGTGCTTTAGTCCAGGTTTCACAAAGAGTTGGACCCAACTTAGCAACTGAACAATAACAACAACAATGTTCTTTTCCAGATACCTTTCTATTATAGTTTACTACAAGATATTGAATATAGTTTTCTGTGCTATACAGTGGAATCTTATTTTATATATAGCAGTTTGTATTTGGGTTTCCCTGGTGGCTCAGTGGTAAAGAATCTCCCTGCCAGTGCAGGAGACCCATATTCTATCCCTAGTACAGGAAGATCCCCTGGAGAAGGAAATGGTCACTCATTCCAGTATTCTTGCCTGGAATATCCCCAGGGACAGAATAGCCTACAATCCATGGGGATGCAGAGTCAGGAATGACTTAGCAACTGAACAACAACAGTTTGTATTGCTAATTCGAAACTCCAAATTTACTCCTTCTTGCCCCATTTCTCCTTTGGTAGCCTTAAATTTGTTTCCTGCAAGGAGATCCAACCAGTCCATCCTAAAGGAGATCAGCCCTAGAAAGAATGATCCTAAAGCTGAAACTCTAATACTTTGGCCACCTCATGCAAAGAGCTGACTCATTGGAAAAGACTCTGATGCTGGGAGGGATTGGGGGCAGGAGGAGAAGGGGATGACAGAGGATGACAGAGGCTGGATGGCATCACTGACTCGATGGACATGAGTCTGAGTGAACTCTGGGGTTGGTGATGGACAGGGAGGCCTGGCGTGCTGCGATTCGTGGGGTCGCAAAGAGTTGGACACAACTGAGCGACTGAACTGAACTTAAGTTTGTTTCCTATGCCTGTTAGACTCTTTCTTGTCTATTACATAACTTCTTTTGTATTATTTTTTAGATTCAACATATAAGTGATATGATACTTGGCCTTCTCTGGCTGACTTACTTTACTTTAGAATGACCATATCTAGATCCATTCATATTGCAGAAAATAGCAATATTTCAGTCTTTTTATGGATGATTAATATTCCATTGTGTGTGTGTGTGTATGTATCTCACACAGATGTACATATATATATATATATATGTATCTCACACAGATGTACATATACATATATGTACCTCACACAGATGCACATATACATATATGTGTCTCACACAGATATACATATATATGTATATTTATGTATCTCACACAGGTATACATATATATTTATGTATCTCACACAGATATACATTATATATGTGTCTCACACAGATATATATATATATATGTATCTCACACAGATATACATATATATATATGTATCTCACACAGATATACATATATATATGTACACACACACAATGGAATAGTAATCATCCATAAAAAGACTGAAATATTGCTATTTCTTGCAACATGAATGGATCTAGAGATAATCATACTAAAGTAAAGTAAGTCAGCCAGAGAAGGCCAAATATCATATAACTTATATGTGGAATCTGTTGCCGGGAGAAATATCAATAACCTCAGATATGCAGATGACACTGCCTTTATGGCAGAAAGTGAAGAGGAACTAAAAAGCCTCTTGATGAAAGTGAAAGAGGAGAGTGAAAATGTTGGCTTAAAGCTCAACATTCAGGAAGCAAAGATCATGGCATCCAGTCCCATCACTTCGTGGGAAATAGATGGGGAAACAGTGGAAACAGTGTCAGACTTTATTTGGGGGGGTTCCAAAATCACTGCAGATGGTGACTGCAGCTATGAAATTAAAAGATTTTTACTCCTTGAAAGAAAAGCTATGACCAACCTAGATAGCATATTCAAAAGCAGAGACATTACTTTGCCGACTAAGGTCCATCTAGTCAAGGCTGTGGTTTTTCCAGTAGTCGTGTATGGATGTGAGAGTTGGACTGTGAAGAAAGCCAAGTGCTGAAGAATTGATGCTTTTGAACTGTATGTTGGAGAAGACTCTTGAGAGTCCTTTGGACTGCAAGGAGATCCAACCAGTCCATTTTGAAGGAAATCAGCCCTAGGATTTCTTTGGAAGGAATGATGCTAAAGCTGAAACTCCAGTACTTAGGCCCCCTCATTCGAAGAGTTGACTCATTGGAAAAGACTCTGATGCTGAGAGGGATTGGGGGCTAGAGAAGAAGGGGATGAGAGAGGATGAGATGGCTGGATGGCACCACTGACTCGATGGATGTGAGTCTGAGTGAACTCCGGGAGTTGGTGATGGACAGAGAGGCCTGGCGTGCTGCGATTCATGGGGTCGCAAAGAGTGAGACATGACTGTGCGACTGAACTGAACTGATGTATCTCGCATCTTCTTTGTCCATTGATCTGTCAGTGAACAGTTTGTTTCCTTCCTTGTCTTGGCTATTATAAATGGTATTGCTATGAGCATATGTGTGCATATATCTTTTTGATTTAGAGTCTTCTCCAGATAATATGCACAGGAGTGGAATTGCCGTATCATATGGCAGTGCTATGTTTAGTGTTTTAAAGACGTAAGAGGTGTTGTGGGTCAGAGATGGCACTCGTATTAAATACTTCACTTTGTATAGTAAGTGTGATGGTCTCTTTTACCTTTGTTCTTACTCTGCTTGGAACACAATGAGAGATTGGTCAGTTTTCCAAGGAGAGTGTCTAGGTATTCCAGAGTAAGAGAAGAATTAACAACTTTTATTTGCTTATAGAAGCATAGGGACCAACTGTTTCCCTCCTCTTTTGAAAACATTTCCTCTTTATTCCAATACTTATCTGTGTAAATAAAATATCTTCAGGACCCAGAAGGCCCTAGGGGATTGAATTTTACATTATATAGATGTCTTCCTATAACGTAAATAGCTAGAAAAACAATCCTCCAATCTTTTTGGTACTTCAGAGCTAATCTAGGTGCCTATCCCAGAAGGTAACTGGCCATAAGAGAAAGAGAAGAGAAATTTTTAAGTAAATGACTACAGATAAAACTTTATGGTATGCTTAAATGTTTCTAGGAGAAATGAAGCAAACATTCTCTAAATTTATAGCATATGTTTCTTTGCCTCTCAAGGCTAGAGTTCTATGAAAGTATGCTAAGAAAGTTACTGAAATTTTATTTCTCCCAAAATTTGTGTATAAGAAGCTAAGAACATATGTAGAAAATTTCCTGTAATGCAGAAAGGGAAAAAAACATGACATTGTCACATCAGATCTGTTTTTATCATAGTGAGTAAAATGTGTTCTTATTTCTTGATATTTTATAGTGTATCCTGTACCTTTATATTTATAACTTTATTGTCTATTAATATTGTGTGAAATCATCCTAAGATAAAAAAGTGTCCACTTGATCTCCTGAAGAAAATTAGGTTTCTAAGCCTTGTTTTCATAGATTTTAAAATGCAAATTTATTTATTCAAGTGGAGTTTGACTTTTAGTTATGGGGTCAGAGATTCTGAAATTTGCCTTTCTAGAAATAACTATTACTGTTTTAATACCAATGGTAGGCAGTATTGTACTATATTTACTTTTAGTTGACATGTGTGTTTAATAATCTAATCAATGTCATATTTTCAGATTGGAAGATGTGTCCTGAAATTTGTGGGAGCAAAGAAATCTGCTCTCAAAGGGGTATCTGGCTCCTAGTCTGCACCACATGGTTTCAGCTTTCGCTTCACCCACAGCCCACATATGCATCAATATGAGGAGAGATGCGGTTCCATTCGTGCCCCTTTTGTGATTCAGTATACTCTAGAGAGTTGGTTGTTGTAAACAAAAGATAAAAGTTCCTTAAATACATTTTGATAAAAACAGTTTTCCATAATAGTCAAATTGTGTTATTAAACTACCAACCACCTTTCCATATATGCTTATATTTTAAAGAGAGCATTTTATATATACATACGGCCACAGAGTATGAATATATATAGCTGATCTCTAAATCAACATCATATTTATTGATTAAGCATCATGTGTATTATGTGAAGGTGTGCACACTCAGTCATGTTTTGAGACCCCATGGACTGTAACCTGCCAGGTTCCCCTGTCCATGGAATTTTTCAAGCAAGAATATGATAGTGCACAGCCATTTCTTCCTCCAGGGGATCTTCACCACCCAGGGATAGAACACCTATCTCTTGCCTCTCCTGCATTGGCAGGTGGGTTCTTTACCAGCTGAGACATTGGTGAAGCCCATTAATCATCATATATGTGACAAAAAGAAACATACATCTAATATATATACCTGTGAATGTACATGCATGTATATGTATATGTGTGTGTTTTAATTGCAGATTCGATTCATGGGGTCACAAAGAGTCAGACACGACTGAGTGACTGAACTGAATTGAATTTTAAAATTTATTTGATATATAGTAAACTTTATTATTTTTAATTGACTTTCTTTAAAAAAAAAAACTTTTTCATTCACTTTAAACAATAAGAAGAAAAACAGTGACAAACTTCAGGTGAGTTCAGTTGCTCAGACATGTCTTTCAGACATGACTTAGCAGCTAAAAGCAATAAAAGTGTTAGAAAAGACAGATTACAAATTCTAATTCAGAAAATAATACCAAGAATTAACCAGGATCTCCTGGAGAAGGGAAAGGCTATCACTCCAGTATTCTGGCCTGGAGAATTCCATGGACTATATAGCACATGGGGTCGCAAAGAGTCAGATATAATTGAGCAACTTGCACTTTCAGGCCAACAAAAGAACAAAAAAGGAAAAAAGAAGTACTTACTAGAGTAAGAGTTCAATCTAAAGATTTATGTTCATGCTTACTTTGAGACTATATTCATATCCATGACCTCCATCACCATTTAGAATTTGATAATGTTAAAATTTGTTTTTAATACTCAAAATTAGTTTTACTGAAGTGTTTTATATATATACATATATATATATACATATACTTATATACATATATATATATATATGTATATATATAAGTTGTCATTCCTGTATGTCAAACTAATAAGAATTTAATAGTGCCTTTTTAAGATATAATTGAAAATCAATCTCACAATAAAAAACAAATAGAACTAAAAGTAGTTAAGGATATGAAAGATTTTATAAGTAACATGACAAAGCTTTATTGAAAGATACTAAAATTATCCTTAATAAACAGAATGTCCATGGTCATGCAATAAAAATATAATATTTTTAAACCTTTCAGTTCAGTTCAGTCACTCAGTCGTGTCCGGCTCTTTGTGACACAGTGAGTCGCAGCATGCCAGACCTTTAGTTTCCCCCAAATTAATACATGAATTCAAAGATTTAAAGATGTAAGTTTTGGTAGAAAATTGGTATGCTATATCTAAAAACCATGTGAGAAATATGTGAGAACACAAAAGATCAAGAATAATTTATTAATATTGAAATAAAATTAAAATGTGGAAATAACTGTTACTAATACATATTAATTTATATTTTAAAATTATAATCATATAAAAGATTGGTGAGACTTGGCAAGAAAGGCCAAAATAATAGAATAAAAAGAGAAACTTCACAAATTTAAGGAGGTCTCCTGTATAGAAAGAGTGACATTGTAGACTGATGTAGAAAGAATGGACTGAGACTAATGCTAGGAAATTAGTTTATTTTTACTCGTACACAGAAATCTACCTCAGGTAAATATACCTAGATATGAAGGCAAAATTTAAAATAGGTGTAATAAGCAACAGTGTGTATTTTTAAGGCCTCAAAATAAGGATGGATTTTATAAATAATACACTACAAAGAAACGAAGCAAAAATCACTAAGAAAAATATTGATACATTTAATACATTAAATTTTGATATTTTTTTACAATAGGAGGTAACAAACCTTTTTAGAAGAGTAGTAACTTTACAAATTGAGAAAATGTATTGTGATTCATAAACATTAAAGGGTTGTTACAATATATTAATACATATTTTAAAAGACATAATAATAACTTCTGAAGCCATGAAATAGTAAAAAAAAGGCAAATTATCTAAACAGGTAATTTCTAGGAAAGGAAATACCACTAATATGAAGGTTTCTGGATTAAGGAATGTTCAAACAAACATTATCTTTTTCTTTTCCAAATTTTTCATGGGGTATCAGCCAGCTCCAGCGCTCTGGCTGGTATTCAGGTGATCACTCACATTAATGGCTTCAAAATGTTAAATTAGTTACTGCGATCTTGCTAATTACCTAGCTGGTGCTATGTCTACTCCTGTCTCTTATACACATCTAGATGTGTATAAGAGACAGATACTACAAAGAAATGAAGCAAAAATCACTAAGANATCACTCACATTAATGGCTTCAAAATGTTAAATTAGTTACTGCGATCTTGCTAATTACCTAGCTGATGCTGTGTCTACTCAGTGTTGCATGTGTAATAGTGGCTTGTCTGCTTCTAGGTAAAGCCAGTCCTACCTGGTTTAACTTGTGTGACCAATTTTCTATTTCATTTCACTTGGCTCCATGAAAGTCAGGGCTCTTGACTTATAAAATTGCAGTTGAAGAATGGTAACAATCCCCCCAATATACGCATGCTCACACACATCCACACACACATCCACAATTGAATAGGCAGGTTAGAAAAAACCAATATATTTAGTTAGTAAAATATTAAAATATGCTTTCTTATATTAAGATGAACAACATTTCAATTTAGTATTTTAATATTTCCTTAGTTTTGATTGATTCATTTTATCTTACCTAAGGTAAATGGAATTATATGCAATTCTTCTGATATCAAACTAATATTCTACAGGAGGATCAATTTTAAACTATTTCAAAGACCAAGCATGCCTAGTGAAATGGCCAAACTGATAGAAGTTTCAATTGACATTAAATTTGATGGTTGACATAATCTGTTGTTCAGTTTCAGTCTGTATTCGTTTTCCTTTATTCTTTGTTCCTAACACAACTAATTACATCTCTCTTACAGAACTGGTCATATTGCCCTGTAATTAATAGTCTAGACTTTGAGGCAGTTGAAACTAGAAACAACCTTTTGATCTCCAGCACCTAACCTCATCCATAGTGCAGAAGAAGAGCTCAAAAATGTTTTGGAGAAAGATTAATGGCAATAAGAGCTATTTCTAGGTTTATTTTCGATGTTTCTTTTTATATGCATAAATAAGTAAAAATAACTCACTCTAGTAAAAAATATTCCTAAATTTGAGCATCATCTCAGCAAGAGGTAGATTATGCAAACATATATATGTCAGGAAACATTTATCCATGTCATTTATGTAAATCTTGTATCTGTGTTGTTCCAGCTGTATCTTTCCAAGCATGTTTGTGTAACATTTGTGTTCCTCTAGGGCAGAAGGCAGCTTTGTTTACTTACCAGTATAATATAGAAGATGTCTTCCTAGGGTAAAATTTGCTCAAGTTTGCCAGTAGCATCCATATAAAATAGGGGTTTCTTAAGCTGTGACACATACTTACTTCATGCGCAACATCTGTCTGGACCTACCTCCTCATAACCATCATAGGACTTGAGGGGAACGAGTAAACAGTGCGACTTGAAACTCATGCTGTCTGCTATACTGTGAACAATACAGTCCTTTCGTTGTGACTCATGAGTTTCATGTTTTCTGCCAGATCCATGAAACTATTAGCTGGGCAAGTTGGATAAAATCTTAGATCTTTCATCGCTCTTACAATATGCATTACATTCATCTAGTTAATTATTTCTATAGTTCAGTTATACTAATGATGATATGCCAGAATCTTTTATACCATTTCCAGTCATTTTCTTTACTTTATTTTGAAATTTGCTCACATTGGAAGCATGTATTTTGATCACAAAATTATTCATAACCATCAAAATAAAATGACAGTAAACATAGCTTATTCAAGCGATAATTATGACTAGAGTGTTTATACAAATTAGATCAAATAAACATTAAGAAATGATGCTATTTGGAAGTTCCTCCTTTGGAACTACTTTTAGAGGTGAAAGAATTTTTGCGTATGTCAAATTTATGGTAAATATTCATGTTTTAAAGTAATATTTTAGTTTTAGAAACTACCAATACATAGTAAGATCAAAATCCAGTAATAAAGGTCAAAAATCTGAATAATAGCATTTAAAAATATATGAGTGTAGATACATTGGCAATAAGTTTTTTTCTTTTGACTGATAAAATGACTTTTCATATGCATGAACTCTTACGGATGTATCAAGTAACATTTAGAAAAAAGTGGAAAATCTTTTTCAGGGTGAGATTAGAGTCATTTATTTGTCAAGATCTTAATATCCTGTTCTTTTGAGCAGAGAGAGATGATATCAATGAGTAGTAGTCTAGTGATACCCTCCGCTTTCAGAGTGTTTAAGGGAAATTGTACCATGTGTACAAGATGCATCTTCAACTGAGCTCCTGCCAAAGCACTTACTTGGAGAAGTGAGTTGACCTTAGTTTTGAAAAGCTGACTATATGGCACTGAGTGCCTAGAGAATCAAAAAGCATAGTGATTCAATACTTTTATTAATTATACTTCATTAAAGTTATTATTGAATATTGGCTATATGAAACATGAGTCCCATCCCTGGGTCAGAAGATCCCCTGGAGTAGGAAATTGCAGTCCACTCCAGTATTCTTACTGGGAAAATCCCACGCACAGAGGAGCCTGGTGGGCTACACTCCATGGAGTCACAAAGAGTCAGATACAACTGAGCAACTGAGCACACATGGATATTCTCTGTGCTGCAGAATATATCCTTGTAGCTTATTTATTTTATACATAGTAGTTTGAATCTCTTAATTCTCTACCTGTATCATGCCTCTCCCAGTTGGTAACCAGGAATTTGTTCTCTTTCATTTCTTACTTGGTTTCTTTGAGTCCTCTTTCTTTTCTTTTTGATGAGCCTGGCTAGAAGTTTGTTGATTTTATCTTTTAAAAAAATCAGCTCTTACTTTTATTGATATTTTCTATTTTTTAAAACTCTATTTTATTTATTGTTTCTCTTTATCATTTCCTACCTTCTGCTGACTTTGTTTTTACTTGTTCTTTGTTCTTCTAGTTTTTTTAGGTGGTAGGCTTGGTTGTTTACTTGAGAATTTTCTTGTTTCTGGAGGAAGGCCATATCACCGTGAACTTGCCTCTTAGAACTACTTTTGCTGCATCCAATATATGGTGTTTTGTGTTTTCATTGTCATTTGCATTGAGGTATTTTTAAATTTCCTCTTTGATTTAATCTTTTGATCCATTTTCTTTTTAGTAGCATATTATTTAATCTCTATGTGATTGCATTCTTCCCTTTTTTTTTCTTTCCTGAGGAAAGATTATTTGTAACAAAGCAAGTGTACCTCAGAAAAAATAATGCATAAAAAGGTTAAAGAAGTTACCAGCCAGACAGAAATGTTTATGATACTGAAAAGTAGTACTCTACTGCTTATGGGGAAATACACTAGTTTAGTACAGAAAACTAATTTTGAATAAAGAAGAGGCCCACCTTTGTAATTTAGAAACCATGGAGTATCAGCAAACTTTCCTAGAGTTGGAGAGAAGACATAAGTGGATATAAAAGGAAACCAAGTTTTGGAGGGACTTTCAGGTGTGTATTATTATTCCCAAAATTGTTGGGCTCAGTTAAATCAGTGAATAAATTTATTCCATCTTTATATAAAATATATCTTTTTGGAAGTCATTGTTATATACACATAAAGAACCAGAAATCAGGAAACTCTTTTTTTTTTTCTGATAACCCAGACATTAACTCTCAGTTTTAGAAGATGGTTTTTAAATGTATTTATAAACATTAAAAACATTAATAGAAATTCTACAGAAAATGCCTAAGCTTATCTTGGCTTGCTGCTTGCTATATGGAAGCTTAAAATATCTTTTTTGTTAGAAAAACTGGAGTATGGCAGCTCTGCTGTTAATCATTAGTAATAGGAAGGGTAATTGTCATGGGTAATAAGATCCTAGGAAATAGAGCAGCAGCCCATCCAGATAGAAATATACATAGCAAAGTTCTGATTAATATATAGAAATAAGCTGTTGTGATTTTAATTAGCAGCTTCCTGATAACCAGTGAATCTGAATATGTTTTTATAAGATTATTCTTTTTAAATATTACCTCCTCTGAAATGTCTAGTATGGGTATGATTAACATTTTTTTTTATTTTTTGTTTTTGTTTTATTTCCTTTTTTTTTTTTGATTAACATTTTTAAAGAAAGATAGATACATACATAGCAACAATCTAGTTTTAAAAAATGGGATGAGTGCATAGGTAAATAGGAAGTTGTTACCTATAGGAAATAGATTCTTGGATTTGTCCTGCTGCTTGTTTGGTAGTGTTTTTACATATGTTTATAAAGAAATAGGTCCAAGTTTAAAAAATAGAACAGTTCTCATGAAACAAACAGTATGCATTATTTAACTTTGCACATCAGATCTGAAACAATTAGCCAATTAAATAAATATGTCACATATAAATATTGATTTCATATCAAATCATTGTATCAAATGAATAAATATTGATGTCATATCAAATCATTATTGTTACCTGAAGGATAATTATATTTTAACTGCATTTATTTATTTTTAAATCCTATAAATTTTCTTTATTATCATTTGATACAATGGCAAAAATTGGTGATTATTAATAAAATTCTCATAGGAAATTGATATTTTTATAAGATCTGAGTAGAATATAAACAGTTTTATTCTAATACATTTAAAAAGTTCTAATACCTGGTTTCTTCCAAGAGAAACTTTACATTTAACCAGATTGAAAGTTGTAGATCTGCTCGTATAAATGCAAACTAGATGTGCTATACAGAAAAGGCCATTTCTTCAATCTAAATCTTTTTAAACATCTGATTTGATATTGGGAAAAATTCCATCAGAAAAGTCAAAACAAACTTTTTGATAAAGGCCAAGGAGTATCCAAAAGAAAATGGGAAAAATAAATAATTATAGGCATGATATGCATTAGTTACTTTTATCAAGACATTCTTCCATATACACAGAATTTATTATGTGCATTATTGAAAATGTGTAACCCAGCATATCTTTCCCCATAACATAAAGACTGTGCTTATAGGAAAGAATCTAAAAGTCTTGCTATTTTCAAAATGTATATACATAAAAAATAAAAGACTAATTTTTACCACATCAATGAAAAAAGAATCTTTGAAAAGGAATAATTTTCACAAAGACTGTTGCTTGTTATTTGAGATACTAAAAAGGAGGTATATTTATCTTTTAAGTTTGCATTTCTTCATGCAAACAAAATTGTTTTCTAGTAATTTTAATTCTGTATACCAGACTTTGCCAGCCATCATCATTTAATAGATGTAGATGGAGGAAAATGAAGATTGTTTACCAATCATGTATCTTGGGGTCAGCCTTGTTATTTATAAATTTTTGTGATGCTTAAAAATATTCGAACTCAGAACTCTGAATAGACACTTTTATTCTTCAGTTTGATTATTGGTGATCTCTTTTAGATTCAAATACCAATTGAAGAAATTGGGGAAAACCACTAGGCTATTCAGGTATGACCTAAATCAAATCCCTTATGATTATACAGGGAAAGTGAGAAATAAGGACTCAACTAGATATTAACAAGGGACTAGGTGTGATAGATAGAGTGCCTGATGAACTATGAATGGAGGTTCATGACATTGTATAGGAGACAGGGATCAAGACCATCCCCATGGAAAAGAAATGCAAAAACGCGAAATGGCTGTCTGAGGAGGCCTTACAAATAGCTATGAAAAGAAGAGAAGTGAAAAGCAAAAGAGAAAAGGAAAGATATAAGCATCTGAATGCAGAGTTCCAAAGAATAGCAAGAAGAGATGAGAAAGCCTTCTTCAGCAATCAATGCAGAAAAATAGAGGAAAACAACAGAATGGGAAAGACTAGAGATCTTGTCAAGAAAATTAGAGATACCAAGGGAACATTTCATGCAAAGATGGGCTCGATAAAGGACAGAAATGGTATGGACCTTAGCAGAAGAGATTAAGAAGAGGTAGCAAGAATGCACAGAAGAACTGTACAAAAAAAATCTTCATGACAAAGATAATCATGATGGTGTGATCACTCAACTAAAGCCAGACATCCTGGAATGTGAAGTCAAACAAAGCTAGTGGAGGTGATGGAATTCCAGTTGCTATTTCAAATCCTGAAAGATGATGCTGTGAAAGTGTTGCATTTAGTATGTCAGCAAATTTGGAAAACTCAGCAGTGGTCACAGGACTGGAAAAGGTCAGTTTTCATTCAAATCCCAAAGAAAGGCAATGGCAAAAATGCTCAGACTACCACACAATTGCACTCATCTCCCACACTGGTAAAGAAACGCTCAAAATTCTCCAAGCCAGACTTCAGCAATAGGTGAACTTCCAGATGTTCAAGCTGGATTTAGAAAGGGCAGAGGAAGCAGAGATCAAATTGCCAGTATCTGCTGGATTATCAAAAAAGCAAGAGAGGTCCAGAAACATCTATTTCTGCTTTATTGACTCTGCCAAGCCTCTGACCGTTTGGATCATAGTACACTGGAAAATTCTGAAAGAGATGGGAATACCAGACCCCCTGACCTGCCCCTTGAGAAATGTATATGCAGGTTAGGAGCAACAATCAGAACTGGATATGAAACAACAGACTGATTCCAAATAGGAAAAGGAGTACAACAAGGCAGCATATTGTCACCCTGCTTATTTAACTTATATTCAAAGTACATTGAAGAAGACAATGGCACCCCACTCCAGTACTCTTGCCTGGAAAATCCCATGGATGGAGGAGCCTGGTAGGCTGCAGTCATTGGGGTTGCTAAGAGTCGGACACGACTGAGCGACTTCACTTTCACTTTTCATTTTCATGCATTGGAGAAGGAAATGGCAACCCACTCCAGTGTTCTTACCTGGAGAATACCAGGGATGGGGGAGCCTGGTGGGCTGCCGTCTGTGGGGTCGCACAGAGTTGGACACGACTGAAGCAACTTAGCAGTAGCAGCAGGAGAGTACATCATGAGAGGCACTGGGCTGGATGAAGCACAAGCTGGAATCAAGATTGCTGGGATAAATATCATTATCCTCAGATATGCAGATGACACCACTCTTACCGCAGAAAGCAAAGAACTAAAGACCCTCTTGATGAAATTAAAAGAGGAGAGTGAGAAAGGTGGCTTAAAGCTCACCATTCAGAAAACTAAGATCATGGCATCCTGTCCCATCACTTCATGGCAAATAGATGGGGAAACAGTGGAAACAGTGGCTGACTTTACTTTTTTGGACTCCAAAATCACTGTAGATGGTGATTGCAGCCCTTAAATTAAAAGACGCTTACTCCTTGGAAGAAAAGTTATAACCAACCTAGAGAGCATATTAAAAAGCAGAGACATTACTTTTTCAACAAAGGTCTGTCTAGTCAGGCTTCTCCATCCATGGGATTCTCCAACCAAGAATACTGGAGTGGGTTGCCATTTCCTTCTCCAGGAGATCTTCCTGACCCAGGAATTGAACCTGGGTCTCCTGCATTGTAGGCAGCCACTTTACCATCTCAGCCACCAAGTCCAAGACAGACAGGGAAGTTTGTCTAGTCAAGGCTATGGTTTTTCCAGTAGTCATGTATGGATGTGAGAGTTGGACTATAAAGAAAGTTGAGCACCAAAGAATTGATGGTTTTGAATTGTGGTGTTGGAGAAGACAAGATCTTTGAGAGTTCCTTGGACTGCAAGGAGATTCAACTAGTCTATCCTAAAGGAGATCAACCTGGGTGTTCATTGGAAGGACTAATGAGATGGTTGGATGGCATCACTGACTTAATGGACATGGGTTTGAGTGGACTCTGGGAGTTGGTGATGTACAGGGAGGCCAGGTGTGTTGCAGTTCATGGGGTTGCAAAGAATTGGACACGACTGAACTGAACTGAACCATCTGTGAGATGACAACTTTTACGTATAATATATCCTTAACCACCTTATCATCTCTGAACTCCAGACTTAAGTTACTGAATTGTTTACTATACATTTCTACTTGGATGCTTGTATTAGGCTTCCCACAGTTAACATGTCCAACACTGAGTTCTGCACATTCCCTCAAAACCTCTTCTAGACTTCCTCATTTTTACTAAAGACAAAGTCAGTTTTATTCCAAGTTGGAACTGAGATGCTATCTTCCAGTTTCTCTCCACTTTACTTTCAATATCTTAGGGTATTCTGTGGATTCTAGGTGAAATACGTATGTGGAATTTGATTAGTCTTCAAAATCTCCATTGTTACTTTGCCCAAGTCACCATTATCTTCTCTGATAAATTACTTCAGTACTGTAGTTGGTTTCCCTTTTGACCTTGCTTGATTAATTTCTTCTATCCAGTAGCAACCAAAGAGAGCTGTTGCGGGTATAATACAGATAATGTCACATCAGGTTTCTAAACTCTATAGTCTTTTTCTGTGACTTTTAGTAAAAGTGAGTTCTTTTCTCCAATTATCTTTCTGTGATTGTTATGTACTACTCTCAGTTCAGTTCAGTACAGTTAAGTCGCTCAGTCTTGTCCGACTCTTTGCAACCCCATGAATCGCAGCACACCAGGCCTCCCTGTCCATCACCATCTCCTGGAGTTCACTCATACTCACGTCCATCGAGTTAGTGATGCCATCCAGCTATCTCATCCTCTGTCGTCCCCTTCTCCTCCTGCCCCCAATCCCTCCCAGCATCAGAGTCTTTTCCAATAAGTCAACTCTTTGCGTGAGGTGGCCAAAGTACTACTCTATTTCTGATCAAAAGGTCTTAGCTTCTTCCCTGTTCTGTATACACATCAGACATTTTCCTTATTACAGTACATTTGACCGAGGCTTACTACCCCACCATACCTGTGTTACTTAAGCACTAACTGAGATAGAAAGATGTCCAGACTGTGTGTGTGTGTGTGCCCAGTCGCTAAGTCGTGTCACGCTTTGTGAACCCATTGACTGTGGTCCGCCAGGCTCCTCTGTCCATGTGATTTCCCAGGCAAGTATACTGAAGTGGATTCCATTTCCTCTTCTCAGGAATCCTCCCAATCCAGAGACTGAATCCTCACCTCCTGCCTTGGCAGGCAAATTCTTTACCACTGTGCCACCTGGGAAGCCCAAGATAGCAAGACTACCATTTACCACTTGGTCATGTACTCCATTAACATTTGTCTATTTATTTATACATAAATATATATATATATATACACACACATACACACACACACACACACACACATGTGTATATGAAGTCACTAAAGTGACTTAACATGTGTGTTAAGTCACTCAGTCATGTCTGACTCTTTGTGACCTATTGGACTATAGCCCTCTAGGCTCTGTGTCCTGGAATTTTTCAGGCAAGAATACTGGAGTGGGTTGCCATTTCCTCCTCCTGTATATATGTATATATGTGTGTGTAGCTGAATAGCTAATTTAGCTGTAGCCTATAGCCCCTTTTAATTATCTTATACTTGATTTATATATATATATGACTTTTTTAAAACTTAAAGTTAATTCTTTTAAGGTAAAAATTCTTTTAGGAATTTTCTACTTACTTGCCCCAGAATTCTGTTTACAGGTTATGATAAAAGTTTTCCTGTGAATTTTCTCATGTAATTAATATTACCAAGATAGGAAATGGAACAATTATCAGCTCCTTTTCTCATGTAAGAAAGCTAAAGAGAAGCCACATTATACATCATAAATGCAGTACATGTGGTAAAAAAGCAAACATGACTCCCAGATTTGTCTCCATTGTTTCTCTAATTCTCTGTTACAATTAGGGCCTTTCTGATAGCACTGCCTTAATGTCTCCCAAAGTTATCTTCCCTCTGTCTAAAATTCAATCTGAGTTTTCCATTAACTTTTGGGGAAATTCATGTGTTCTCCTATGAATTGTCTACTCTTTTATTATTCTTAGAGTGCTTGTTTTGTTTATATGCTATAGAAAGCATTTTAAGATCTTCTAAAAGATTCAAAAATAATTTTGTTGGAAAAAATGCTTTCTTATTGACTTTATATTTTGCCATAATTTAAACACTATTTTTATATGGTCACATGTAATTTCTTTTTGTTTTTACTCAGAAACAATTTTAGAATTATAGAGTTGCAAATTCTCCTAGTATTCTAGTATGGAATGTTGCTGTGTAACCATCCCAGCTTCTCCATCTAATGCCATCTGACAAAACCATGGCTCTTCATCAAAATAAACAATCCCATATTGATACAATACTGCTAGCTGAAGTACAGGCTTTATCTTAATTTCGCCATTTTGTAAAAGCACCTAGTTTTTTNACACACACACACACACACATGTGTATATGAAGTCACTAAAGTGACTTAACATGTGTGTTAAGTCACTCAGTCATGTCTGACTCTTTGTGACCTATTGGACTATAGCCCTCTAGGCTCTGTGTCCTGGAATTTTTCAGGCAAGAATACTGGAGTGGGTTGCCATTTCCTCCTCCTGTATATATGTATATATGTGTGTGTAGCTGAATAGCTAATTTAGCTGTAGCCTATAGCCCCTTTTAATTATCTTATACTTGATTTATATATATATATGACTTTTTTAAAACTTAAAGTTAATTCTTTTAAGGTAAAAATTCTTTTAGGAATTTTCTACTTACTTGCCCCAGAATTCTGTTTACAGGTTATGATAAAAGTTTTCCTGTGAATTTTCTCATGTAATTAATATTACCAAGATAGGAAATGGAACAATTATCAGCTCCTTTTCTCATGTAAGAAAGCTAAAGAGAAGCCACATTATACATCATAAATGCAGTACATGTGGTAAAAAAGCAAACATGACTCCCAGATTTGTCTCCATTGTTTCTCTAATTCTCTGTTACAATTAGGGCCTTTCTGATAGCACTGCCTTAATGTCTCCCAAAGTTATCTTCCCTCTGTCTAAAATTCAATCTGAGTTTTCCATTAACTTTTGGGGAAATTCATGTGTTCTCCTATGAATTGTCTACTCTTTTATTATTCTTAGAGTGCTTGTTTTGTTTATATGCTATAGAAAGCATTTTAAGATCTTCTAAAAGATTCAAAAATAATTTTGTTGGAAAAAATGCTTTCTTATTGACTTTATATTTTGCCATAATTTAAACACTATTTTTATATGGTCACATGTAATTTCTTTTTGTTTTTACTCAGAAACAATTTTAGAATTATAGAGTTGCAAATTCTCCTAGTATTCTAGTATGGAATGTTGCTGTGTAACCATCCCAGCTTCTCCATCTAATGCCATCTGACAAAACCATGGCTCTTCATCAAAATAAACAATCCCATATTGATACAATACTGCTAGCTGAAGTACAGGCTTTATCTTAATTTCGCCATTTTGTAAAAGCACCTAGTTTTTTTCTCTTTTTTTTTAGTGTTGTATGTAGCTATAGGATTTTTCACATGTGTAGTAGATGTTTATAACCACCACCACCATCAGGATATAGAACTGTTGTATGACACACTCATGAATAAGAAACTCCCTTATGCTGCTTCTTTATAGTCACACCTTTCCTCATACCTGAACACTTGACGGTCACGGAAACATTTTATAGATACAGTTTCATCATCCTGAGAATTTTCTATAAGTAGAATCACAGTATGTAATGTATTGAGATTGCTTTTTAAAAAAATTTGGCATAATGCCTTCAAAACCTGTGCAGTTTGGTTGATCATAGATCAACAGTTTGGTATACTATATTGGTACATAGTACCCTATTTTGTGATATATCATAGTTTGTTCATTTATTGATACATTTATAGACATATGTTTTTAATTTGGGGTTATAAACTTTTATTTCTTTAGTATAAACTTTTATTTCTTTAGTATAAATTCCTGGGAGTGTTTTTGTTGCATTATATGGTAGCTCTACATGTAATGTTATAAGAAGCTGTCAAATTGCTTTTCAAATTAGCTACCTCATTTTACATACTCAGCAATCATGTATGAAAGATGCATTGACCCTGCATCCTTGTTAGTATCTTATGTTTAAACATTTAATTTTTTTTTCTTAAATTAACTTCACTTCTTTGCAGAATGTTTGAAGGGGAGGATATATTCAAGTTAGTACTTTGCACAGGATGAGATGGTTGGATGGCATCACCGTCACAATGGACATGAGCTTGATTAGACTCTGCGAGTTGGTGGTAGACAGGGAAGTCTGGCATGCTGCAGTCCATGGTGTTGCAGAGTTGGACACAACTGAACGACTGAACTGAACTGAACTGTTCCACACCCAGGGATCAAACCTCTCATTATAAAATTCTAAATAAACTTCCAAGCCCACATCTTTACATATTAAGCAGCCCCATATTGGTACTAAACTCTTTAGTTTGCTACTGGTGTGGGAAACTACTGCATACTTGGTGGCTTGAAGCTCTTCAAATCTGTTATCTTGAATTAGCAATCAGAATACTGAAATGAAAATTACTTGGCAAACTGATGGTATCAGCAGGACAGCGTTTCATTCTGGAGGAATGAAAATCTGTTTTAATGCTTTTTCCAGATTCTGGAGACACCTGTATTCCTTGACTCATGGCGCCTTTATGTCTTCAAATACAACAATGGCTAGTCCAGTCATTCTTATATCATATCCCTCTGACACAGACTTTGACTCATCCATCTCTCTCGTCAACATTTTTAGGGCCTCAGTAATTTATTACTGAATAATCCAGGAAAATTTCCCTGTTTTATTATTTGTTGATTAAAATCCTGAATTCCATTTGCAATTATAATTCCTTCTTGCTACATAACCTGGCATACTGATAGATTCCAATGATTAGGACATAAAAATATTTGAAAGGCTATTATTCTTGTCACATATTGTTTATTGTGTTCTTTTACATTTCAAATTTCTGATGTTCATTGGTGATATATAGAAAAATAATTGAATTTTATATATCAATATTGTATTCTACAACTTTGTTATACTTGCTTATTAGTTACAAGAGGTTTTTTGTTTGATTCTTTGAGATACTCTACATGAATGATTATGTCATCTACAAAGACAACTTAATTTTTTTCTTCCTTTTCATGCCTTATTACACTAACTAGAACTTCAAATACAATGCTGAATAGGAATTTTGAGACAGGAAATCTTTATCGTGTTCCTGATATTGGTGGGTGTGGGGAGAATCCAGTTTGTTACATTAAATATAATGTAGGTACAGGTTGTTATGTGAGGTAGTTCTCCAGTACCCTTAGTTTGCTGTTACTTTAGTCATAAATGATGTTTGATTTTGTTACATGCCTTTTCTGTATCACTTGATATGATTGTATGATTTTCTATCTTTTCTGTAGATGTGAAGGATTCAAATAATTGATTTTGAAATGTTGAGCCAATTTTGCTTAGCTTGAAAGAGCCCACTAAATATACTACATAGCTGTTTTTATTCTTTTTAAAATTTAACTTTCTAATTTCTTATTGAGGGCATGTACACATATTTTCATGAGAAATATTGTTGTAGATTTGCTTTACTACCATTTGCTTTATTATTTATATAGATTTGCTTTATTCTTTTCTGTATTTTTAGTATTGGAGTAATGCTAATAGGATATTAACACAATTCTGACTTACAGAATGAATAACAATTATGGGTGGAACTTCAACCATAATCACATGAGCCAATTCTTGTAATGAATGTTTTCTTATCTATTTATCTATATCCTATTAGTTTTGTTTCTCTGGAGAACCCTGATAATATACAGAATATACCTAGGTGTGGATTTGTTAATATTTCTTATATTTTATTATCTTAGCTTCCTGGACATATGACTTGGTGTTATCATTGATTTTTCAAAAGTTTTGGCCATTATCACTTCAAACGTATTTCTAGTCTAGTCTCTCTTATTCTTGTTCTTGCATTCCAGTTATTCATATGTTATGCCTTTTGAAGTTACTCCATAGTCCATGGATGGTCTAATGACCTCTTTTTATTTTTTCTCTTTGTATTTCAGTTTGGGGAGTTTCTGTTGACCAATATTTATCCTCGATGATATTTTCCTCTGGTGGATTCAGTCTATTAATCAGCCTAACAAAGACATAGTTCATTTCTGTTTTTGGTTTTAGATTTTTAACATTTTCTTTTGGCTTTTTTTTTTTTGAGTTTCCATCTCTCTGCTTATACTAACTCATTCTTGTCTGTGTTTTCTATTACAACCCTTAATATATTTACCATAGTTATTATATATTCCTTTTCTGATAATTCTAAAACCTTTGTCATATATGATCTGTTCCAGATTCTTTCTTTGTCTATTCAAGGAAGTATTATTTTTTGTTTTTAACATTTTTAGTTGAAAGGCAAACATGATTATTAGTTAATATATAGAAACTTAGATACACAGACCTTTACTGTGAGGCTTTATTCTGATATGGCTAAGATTGTGCTATTTCATATTTTTGATAGCTGTAGATGCTAAGGGTTTCAAATTAGTCTGATGTCTAGTGTTTTATCTCCTCTGAATCTTTGGACTGCCTTAAGACCTCCTCTCAGAGTGTGTGTGTGTGTGTCTTTTACATCTTAAATACTTTTTCAATTAATCCAACATTATTTTAATTGAGTTTTATTTGGCTCGTGGTAATATGTGATAAAGTGTGAGCTTTCTTCAACTCTCTAAATTTCTGACTTTCAGTGAGCCAGTGTTCCTGGGCTATAACCCCTCCTCTTAGGCTAAATATGAGAGCTAGAGAAACTGAGGTTAGACAACGTCCCTTACCTCATGTCAAATAAACCTTTCTTGTAGAGAATCTTCTGGGTGTATTTCACAATGATTATGTTTTATCTCCTTGTGACAGAGCTTGCAGGGGATCTTTCTTAGCTGTTTACGTTGAATTTTTGGTAGATCTGGTTATATAGACATAGATATTTACCTGACATACATACATGCCCATTATTCACTGAAAGTCGAAGAGCAGATTGACGTGGCTGAAGCTCATACGGNTTTTATTATCTTAGCTTCCTGGACATATGACTTGGTGTTATCATTGATTTTTCAAAAGTTTTGGCCATTATCACTTCAAACGTATTTCTAGTCTAGTCTCTCTTATTCTTGTTCTTGCATTCCAGTTATTCATATGTTATGCCTTTTGAAGTTACTCCATAGTCCATGGATGGTCTAATGACCTCTTTTTATTTTTTCTCTTTGTATTTCAGTTTGGGGAGTTTCTGTTGACCAATATTTATCCTCGATGATATTTTCCTCTGGTGGATTCAGTCTATTAATCAGCCTAACAAAGACATAGTTCATTTCTGTTTTTGGTTTTAGATTTTTAACATTTTCTTTTGGCTTTTTTTTTTTTGAGTTTCCATCTCTCTGCTTATACTAACTCATTCTTGTCTGTGTTTTCTATTACAACCCTTAATATATTTACCATAGTTATTATATATTCCTTTTCTGATAATTCTAAAACCTTTGTCATATATGATCTGTTCCAGATTCTTTCTTTGTCTATTCAAGGAAGTATTATTTTTTGTTTTTAACATTTTTAGTTGAAAGGCAAACATGATTATTAGTTAATATATAGAAACTTAGATACACAGACCTTTACTGTGAGGCTTTATTCTGATATGGCTAAGATTGTGCTATTTCATATTTTTGATAGCTGTAGATGCTAAGGGTTTCAAATTAGTCTGATGTCTAGTGTTTTATCTCCTCTGAATCTTTGGACTGCCTTAAGACCTCCTCTCAGAGTGTGTGTGTGTGTGTCTTTTACATCTTAAATACTTTTTCAATTAATCCAACATTATTTTAATTGAGTTTTATTTGGCTCGTGGTAATATGTGATAAAGTGTGAGCTTTCTTCAACTCTCTAAATTTCTGACTTTCAGTGAGCCAGTGTTCCTGGGCTATAACCCCTCCTCTTAGGCTAAATATGAGAGCTAGAGAAACTGAGGTTAGACAACGTCCCTTACCTCATGTCAAATAAACCTTTCTTGTAGAGAATCTTCTGGGTGTATTTCACAATGATTATGTTTTATCTCCTTGTGACAGAGCTTGCAGGGGATCTTTCTTAGCTGTTTACGTTGAATTTTTGGTAGATCTGGTTATATAGACATAGATATTTACCTGACATACATACATGCCCATTATTCACTGAAAGTCGAAGAGCAGATTGACGTGGCTGAAGCTCATACGGTTAAACCATCCCACACTCAGCTCCCAGCAATTTACAGACAGTACCTTTTGTGTTCCTACCAGTTTACTACTCTAACACCTTCTACTCCAGGTAAGGAGATCTTGACTATACCTTTATTCACCTGTCTCTTCAGATTTGAAGGAAGTGGTTTTCCTGCAAAAGCAGTTTTGTGATGAGTCCAAGAAAAGTCTGTAACTTTTGTTTGTTCCACTGTTTATTTGCTGTAATAATGGACTAACAACATCCAAACTCATTATGTGTTAGGGACACGGATTTATTAATATTGGTGTTTTATTCTAATGCCACTCTGTTATCAGAATTCCTTGGAATTAAGTTAATATTTAAACTTATGAATTTCAACTAGCACCAGTTTTATCTAGGTTTAAAAAAAGGTAAAGGTTAAGAAATAACAGCATTTGTTGTATCAGAATAAATAATATATCATGATTCCAAGAAACAACTTTTGCCCTCCAGTTTCTTCTTGATCACAGGTTGATCTGAATGTGAGTTACTGCCTACAGTCAGGAAAATCTTTAACTTATGGAGTTATTTAAGCATATATACATAGTCACACAGTTCTTCAAATACATGTAACTTTCTGTCACGGGATTCACTCAGCTCTCTTAGAAGTGTTATTAGCCTCCACCCTCTGAAACACCTCTATCTCATCAATATAAGATATCCTTTACTCAATAATGAGTTTGGTATATAGTTTCAAATAGATTTTCATGTGTCATCTATCTGGTATAGGTAAATCCCCCCAAATATTTTGGAATTAATATTGAAAAGGGCTTTGACTAAGTATCAAATCTGAAGACATTTCTGAAGCTAGGAAAGGGCAGAAAACCAGCTCTTAATCATGTCCTTCCATATTAGTTTATATTGCAAACATTTTCTTCTGAGAATGTTATTGACTGCATTGAAGGTACAGGACAATGGAATAGCATCCTCAGTCTACATAGAGGAGAAAATATTTCAATCCTGGAATCCCACTTTACTCGAGTTTTAAATATATTAATATTTTTACTGTGTAAACTAAGATGTTATATGCTTTAAATTTTTGGTCAGGGAATCTACTATAAATATATTGTACTTTATTTTATCTAATGTTACATAAATACTAAAATCCAAATTTTCAGTTCAGTACAGTTCAGTCGCTGAGTCGTGTCCTACTCTTTGCAACCCAATGAATCGCAGTATGCCAGGCCTCCCTATCCATCACCAGTCCCAGAGTTCACTCAGACTCACGTCCATCAAGTCAGTGATGCCATCCAGCTATCTCATCCTCTGTCATCCCATTCTCCTCCAGCCTCCAATCCCTCCCAGCATCAGAATTTTTTCCAATGAGTCAACTCTTCACATGAGGTAGCCAAAGTACTGGAGTTTAAGCTTTTAGCATCATTCCTTCCAAAGAAATCCCAGGGTTGATCTCCTTCAGAATGGACTGGTTGGATCTCCTTGAAGTCCAAGGGACTTTCAAGAGACTTCTTCAACACCACAGTTCAAAAGCATCAGTTCTTCGGTGCTCAGCCTTCTTCACAGTCCAACTCTCACATCCATANAATACTTAGGAGTATACCTACCTAAAGAATCTAAAGACCTATATATCGAAAAGTATATTACAGTTTATATATAGTATATATGTAAAAAATAAATAAAAATTGCAAATGTATAAATTCTACTTACTCAGACCAGTGAAGTGTTACAGAGTGAACACACTTCTCTTAACTATGCAAGCTCAAGAAGTGGAAAATTTCAGCTCCCAGAAGAGTTCCTTGCACAGCTTCTGCCACAAAGATAGCATGGTCTTGTCTAACTGTATATTATCCCGTTTCATGATACTTTTTCTCTGCAATTTTTTCTACCCATCATTCTGCTGGTAGTTTGGAGTTAGACTATTTTGGTTAAAATCAAACATCCTGTACTTAGATTTGGGGGCTTAAGATGTTAAGCAAGTTAACTAACTTTTTGCACATCATTTCTATATCTATAAAGTGAAATATGAATAGTAGATTCCTGTTGATCTTATTTTTAAATTAATTAGGAAAACCTATGCAAAGTTTCAGATGAAATTTCTGATATATGTGCTGAATAATTGTCAGTAATTATGGGCTTCCCTGGTGGCTCAGACAGTAAAGAATCTGCCTGCAATGCAGGAGACGCAGTTTTGATACCTGAATAGGGAATATCCCCTGGTGGGTGGTGTGGCAGCCCATTCCAGTGTTCTTGCCTGGAGAATTCCCATGGGCAGAGGAGCCTGGAAGGCTACAGTCCATGGGATGGCAAAGAATCGGACACACCTAAGCAACAGCACATTATTATTATTATTTCCTCAAAATAAATCTGGAATATTGTTATGCCTTTTTTATATAGTATACTCTAGATTAATTAATTGGTGTAATGTCAGGGAGCTATTTATTCAGGACCCAATAATCTGATATTGACTCACAATTCTATGCATTTGCCACCAAGCTATGATCCTGTTACTTAAGTTAGAGAAAGGATCCATGGGGATTTTGTTAACTACAGCAAATATATGTCTCTGTTTGACATTTTAGCATAACTTTATAGATATGACCATGTGAGTTAATAGTAACAAACATCTCAAAACCTTAGAGTATACTAGTTAATTATCTTTAGCATAGTAGATTTAGGTAGCTAGTTTTCCATTGCTTATCATTATATTGATAGATGATAAATAGGTTGATAACAGTTAAATATATATATAATCAAATTCAGCTTCAATAATATATAAAACTTTATATGTTTTTATTTTAAAATTGATGAATTATTTTTATTAATTTCTAATTAGATATCAAAGAATTTGTCAATGTCTCTGGTTTCTTAGAACTGTGTATAATTTTAAACAATGTTTTAAATTATTATTTTTTATCTAAGAGTATAGAAATACATGCACTAACAGTTTATTTTTATATTCATGGTGTTTTATAGTTGACTATAGCTGTGCTTCATATAATAAATAGCAAGATGATAATATAGTAAATCAGGATAACATTGATGTACCACACATCCTCCCTTTTTTGTCCTCTTCTCTCCATTCTTGTTCTACTGGTGATCTCTTACTTTGCTTAGACTTTATCCATCACCACTATATAGACAACTATCAAAGCCGTAAATTGAAACTTGATATTTCATATTCTTGGATCACGTTTCTACTTTCCTGTACCTTCTCCTGGAATTTTATCAAGCAACTCAAGCACTGACAAATTTATTAACTTGCATAGAAGACTAGTTTCTGCTCTTTATTCCTGACACTAAAATTTTTTCCTGGAGATGTTGAGTCTGGTAATAATTATGACACTGACTTTGAGTACCTGAAATGTGCAAAACGTTATTCTATATTCTTTACATGTAAAATGCACATAGAGATAGGGTCATTTACTATTGCCATCTTATATGTGAGTGATGAGAAGTCTGTGTAACCTGCATGTAGTTTTTCAGCTGTAATTTATGCATCCAGGATCTAAATTCAGACATTTATGTTCTGAATGCCATTTGTTACTCCTCCAATATCTTAATAATTAAAAAATAAAGTGTTGGTGGTGAAGATCCATTTCTTCTCCCGTTGTGTAAGTAAACTACTGACCCTGGATTTCATACTAAGGTGACATTGCATAGTGACATCTGGAACGGAACTGCCTGAATTTAGATTCTAGATGCACATCTAACAGTTGAACAATCTGATGCAAATTCCATAGTCTCTGATTTCTCATATGTAAAATGGAGACAAAAACAATCCTATTTAGAAGCCATTTCACATGTAGGATAATATCTGACACATTTTAGCTACTTGGTACACACATACAGATATAATTATTTATTTATTTATTTTCCATCTATTATATATGTGTATATATATATATTTTCCATCCATTTCTACATTTTCATTCTTTCAGCTGTTCTGTAATATATATATATACATTTTAAATATGTCTATTAATACGCACTTTTTAAAGCAGTTGTTCTGCTTTATGTTACCTTGTTTATTTTGGGTTCAATGTTTCAAGAACTTCCACAGACACAGAAAGTTTAGATTAATTTTAATAATGAATCTGTTTGATTGATTCTCTTCCCTGAATAAACTGTTTAAATGACTGACAGCTTACCAGAGTTATATTTTGTTGACTTGGACATTGTCTTCATCAGCTTTCCCAAATTTACTTCACAGTGTTCTCCCCTCAGATGAAGCAAAACAAAAGAAAAAAAAATTATACCTCTGTCCTTAGCTACCATTATTATTGGTTGTAAATTAGTGTATTGGTTTATAAAGGATTAATAAGAATAATAATCATTATAAACAAAATAAATAGCAAAGTAGTCATAAAAGGAGAGAATAGCTCCTAATATTGAAAGACATGATCATAACCTAACAAATATGCTAGTAAAACACAAAATAAATATAATGCAAAAAATGTGAATTAGTGAATCATATAATCAGAGAGCAAAGAGAATAGCCAAAGGAAGTGATAGAATTCTCCAGACATTTCTTAATGTATAATAGGCTCTGACCAAAAGATGGAAATTATGCTTCTGCCTGAAAGGCATTCCTCAGTGGGATAATATGTGTTGAATATGGTAAATTTGAACATTAAAATCCTTAATAAAAATGATTATCCTCATACCATTAAATATTTGAACAAAATAATTTTGATCTTCTAATTGTACACATCCACTATATGTTTTTCAGAACATTATGAAACATTTTATAGATTTTCTAAAGGTGGACAATCAACTGACAATGCAGAACAAAGCAATTTGCATCTTGTTATATACTTAGTTGTAAATTAATAATTAGGCATTGCAATTTTATATAGTAGCCAGAGAAAATTCAATATGCCAAAATGCCCCTTCGACATAAACTTAAATGCTGATGATATTTCACAAATGAGGGTGTTTCCTGAGCCTTACAGGCATGATGATCAGATTTATTTGCCACATAAGTTCATTAAAATTATAAATGGTACTATTCTTAGTTTTAAGTATTAATAATTAAGCAATAAGTATTCTTTGTTTGCTTAGTATAGTATACATGTCTTAATTTTTTCCTTTGATTTCTCTTAAGATTTTCTCCAAACATTGTTTTTCAAAAAATTCATTATGATATATGACATTGTTTTCTTTAGATTTATTCTGTGTGGGGTTCACTGAACATCTGGTTTCTATGGTTTATATTTTTCATAACTTAGAGCAAGCTTGCTAACAGTATTTTTTCATACATATATTTTGTCTTCCCCCCTTCTCTTACTTTGTTTATTTTAGGATGCCAAAAGCTCAAATGGTACGCTGCATACTGTTTAATGTTGTCTTAAATGTCAAGCCCATCTTCTCAGTCTTTTTTTCCTCTCTATAGTTTATTTTAAATAATATCTATAATTATATCTTAAATTTCACAGATGTTTTTCAGTAAGCTATCTGCCATTAAGTCCATCGAATGAATTTTAATTCTGTATGTAGCATTTTTCATTCATAAAAGTTCCATTTAAGTATGCTTTGTATCTTTATTTACTCTCCTAGCTATATCTTGTTTTCATTACCATTCTTGGAAATGTTTAAAATACTATAACTATTTTGCCTGAAAACAGATCTGCTCTGTCATTTCTGCATCTGTTTTGATTTATTGAATTTATTCTTATCATACAGGTCATATATACCTGTTTTGCTTCGTTTTCATAATTTTTCTGGGCATGATGAATTTTATTCTGGTGCTCATAGAGTTTGTTGTTTTCTTTTTAATAGTGTTAAGATTTTGTTCTGGCATGCAGTTAAGTTACTCACAAATTAATTTGATCATTTACAGTGTGTGTGTGCACGTTTGTGTATGCGTGTTTGTGTATATGTGTGTTCTAAGATTTTTTTTCGAACATTCTCAGAGAAAGCCTCATCTAGGGCTATTTCAGCCCTGTCCTAAAGCAGGACCTTTCTGATGACTCATTGTCTTGTGTTAAGAGGTACCTCTACTCTGGTTGATGGCAACACAAATTCTTCCTAGACCTGTGTAGGGTTAGGTTCCCTCTCCCTCACTGTGACCTAGAAAATGCCTCTGATAATAAGCGAGGAAATTGTATAAATCTCTACTTTTTTTCCTTTTCTTAAGATCACAGGTCTATATTGCCTTTTGCTGAAGGTTTGGATATTATTACTTCATATATATTGTCTAGTTTCCTGGATATTCATGGCAGAAAGGCAATTCTTGTAGCGTTTAGTTCTTCAGGGGCAGAAATACAAATCAAACTTGGAGGCAGTGGTGGATTTACCTCTGGTGTTCAGCGGCAAGTAGTGGTAGCTGTCCCAGCACTGTCCAGTGAGCCAGTTTTGGAGGAGTCTCTCATGGCAGCTTAGCTGTGTGCACATCAAAAGTGGAAGTATTACATGCCTTTGACTTACTGTGTGATTTGAGGCATTATTTCCTTGGCTTCAGGAAAGTTCTGAAGATACAATGACTTATTCAAAATAGAATAATACTGTTATTAAGTATTAATTAACTATAAAAATTATAAAAAATTACAAAAATGCTGCAAATATTGTGTTTATAAACAAAGCTAAGTACTTCTTCATACAACTTTGCTGCCTTTTAATTTTAATCCCTAAACTTAAATTTTTAGAAGAAAAATTACTGGGTCAAAATATGTACAATATAAAAGTTTTGTATACATACTGCCTAATATCCCTTTGAAAATTTGCACAGATTTAAACTGCCACCATCATTGTAATTTTATTATTAACCTATATCCCTGTGAACAATGAATATTATGATTTATAATATTACCAAAATCTTATTTACCCTATGTAAATTTAGATGAGAAAACCCTTCTCATATTTTCCTTTTTTAAATAGTAAGATAATTTCTCATAAAAAATGGCGTTTCTAAAGCTTGGCTTTTTATGTCAGTATTAACTTTTGCTTTGCATCGTTTGAGATCTGTAACTTTTACTATTATTTTGAAACTTCTAAATAAATTTAGTATGTTAATGAATCAAATTCAAGAGATGCTTGAAAGTGTCAAGGAGATAAAGAAAACATTTGAGTAGTGGAGCCAGGAGACCTGGCATGAAATAGAACAGTTTCTAGGAAGTGTAAGTATCAGAAATACAGAAGAGGCAGTACTTCAACACCAGCAGAAAATTTAGATGAGCTGTAGCAAAAGCAGGATCTGTGGAATGAAAGGCCTCGGGGTGTTCCTGGCTGGAACAGAAATAAACATAAGCAACATTCCTGAAGCCTAATAATAAATAGAAAATTTACAAGCTCCTGTACTGAAGTGGACCTTATGGACAGAGTGGTACATGGCCCCTGAACTGGAGTGTTGTAAGCATGAAGTTGGAATGCTATCAACAGTCATTTGAGACGAAAGACTGAAAAATGGGAAACCTTATCTGTCAGGATGAAAGAAAGATACCAAGTATGGCAAAGAGCAGACAATATATCAACCATAGGCCACATCTGAGAAAAATTCATGGAAAAAATACACTTACCAACAGCAGTGAACCAGAATGGTAACCNAAAAAATCTCTTAAAAGAGAAATAGGGCTTAATATGAGACCTTGTTAAGATCTTTCTCATGCTTGTGTGCTTAGTCATTTAGTCTTGTCCAACTCTTTGCCACCCTGTGCACTGTAGCCCACCAGGTTCCTCTCTCCATGTGGATTCCCCAGGCAAGAATGCTTGAAGTGGATGGCCATGCCTTCCTCCAGGCGATCTTCCCAACCTAGGGGTCAAACCCAGGTATCCCGCATTGCAGGCAGATTCTTTACTGTCTGAGCTACCAGGGAAGCCATCTTAATTTTTTTTTTTCTTGCTTAATTTTCCCTTAGTTTATTATTCCTTCTTTCCCCTTCTGCCCAATTCCAGCAAACTACTCTAATACTGAAAGAGTCAGAATCCTGAGCTAACAAATTGGGAAAAGAGGTGAAGTTGACTGATGAGTATATTAAAGACAATGGATACATAGAATTAAAGGGCTTCTCAGTTGGCACAGTGGTAAATCTGCCCTCCAGTGCAGGAGGCACAAGAAATGTGAATTTGATCTGAGGATTGGAAAGATCTACTGGAGGAGGAAATGGTAGCCCACTTCAGTATTCTTGCATGAAAGATTCCATGGACAGAGGAGCTTGGTAGGCTACAGTCCATGGGGTTGGAAAGAGTCAGATGCGACTAAGTGCACACACATACAGAAGCTAAACATGCTCCCACATCACTTTCTTGCATTAGAATTCTTCCAGGAAGTAGGTCTATGTTAAGAGAGTTGTGACCTTGTTCTGTGAGCAAAAGTGTACAAGATATTTTAATTAAGCATTTACAAGGAAAATATTAAAATATAAGATTTGTATGTTTTATGATCTCATTGTATTGTGTTGTTTACCTAATGGTAAAAACATTAAAATAGACAGGCATATGTTTGCTTGATGCCAGAGAAAGAATGTCTAGTGTTGTAGTCAAGAGGAATACTGTATAGTCAGTGACTAGAAAATTTGTACCAACCCAAGTGAAGAAACATTTAACAGTTAAATGAAAAAAAACACACCCATTTTGTCTATAATTATTTGCATCATTTACTTTGTCTTGTCTGATAAAATAGCTAGCAGTTCATGTATAGTGGTTCTGTTTCTTTTTATTATAATAATTAATAAGCTTCCAAGATTTCAATTTACTGGACCCTAATCTGGATTCTGGGACTTCCCTAGTGGTTCAGGCAGTAAAGAATCAGCCTGCAATGCAGAAGACCTGGGTTCGATCTCTGAGTCACGAAGAATCCCTGGAGAAGGGAATGGCAACCCACTCCAATATATTTGCCTGGAGAATTCATGGACAGAGGATCTTGGCGGGCTTATAGTCCATGGGGTCCCAAATAGTTGGGCACAACTGAATAACTAACACACACACTGAATCTGGATTCTATTGAAATAAAGGTCACCTAAAAAATGTCTTCAGCTCACCATTCATGTATAAAACAACCAAATGATTCACTATTCACTTGATTGAATCTCTACTTAAATTTACTGCTCAATAGTTAAAATTGTCCTTTTACTTGATTTCAGCATTGCTGAGCAAATTCAATAATACATCCCTCCTGTGTGCTGTGACTTATTCTCTATATCCAGATACCTTGCAGTTTATCATTCTTCTAGAATTTAGACTTAGTTATCTGTCAGGGAATTCTGGAAAATATGTCAGTCTCAATGGTAGCTTCAGAGAAGTTCCTCAATTGTTCTGTTTTCTTTTTTCTTTTTTTTCTGTCACAAATAATGCTGTTGACTTTAAAGGTAGAACTGGACAACTTGGAAAAATAACTTTCATTCTTAAAATAATAAAACAAGTTTAGATGAATCATTTTCTGCCCATGTCTCATTTTCATCCTACAGATAATTTTGTTTTTAGCTTGCATGTATGCTATTAAGGTTAAAAAATAATTAGGGTAGTGTAGGGGCAAAAATATTCTAGCAATAAATTGGCTTAAACACAAAAATGTAATACTTCTGAGAGGTTTTATTAGCCTTAACTACAAGATTAATATAATTAAAATGGTAAATGTTATTTCAGTCTTTCATTGAAACTATATCAGAAGTTATGTTTATATTTTTATTAGAGATATTCTATTTTATATCAGGCAGCTGTCTTCTTGAGAAGAAATATTTGTAGACATGGGAAATAACAAAGATAGGAATCACTTTCAAAAAATTCGAAGAGGAGAGATGTGATATGAATAGTCTCAAGGCAGCCTCTTGTTTCCAAATCTGGATGGAAATCCTGAAGTCTTTACTAGTCTGCATCCCTCACAGGAATGTATTTTCACATAACTGAAATTCAGAGAGCTTAACCTCTGGGAAATGATTGCTCACAATAGTTGCTGCCCCTGGCATATAAAACACTTTTAAAAAAGAAACTTGCAGATGTGAAATATGACAAAAATGGTACATACAACCAGTTATCAGACTATCACATGGATATGATAGTATCACTGTCTTGGAATATTGCAGGGATACAGTATTTTACTGCTACATTACATTTAAAAAATGGACTCAACTAAAATTCGTATAGGTTTTCTCAACCTTTTAGGGAAAAAATCAACCTGTTAGAAAAAAACTCAACATGTTATTGTAAGACAAAAGATGCTAAGTGTTTTAGGCCACAATATAGGCTTTTCAGCCCAGATTTTTCAGGTAGATGGGTTTTTTAAAATAAGGTTTATGTATACATTAACAGAAATATTCTATTTATTAAATTTGAATATAATATAGTAATAGAGCTCTGAAATGGAGGTAGAATTTCAGCATTCAGTTTTAATAGTGGCATTTATTCATTGTATTACTTTTCATATTTTATCTCTAATTGCAAAAAGGTTTTACTTCACATATGCCAGTGCATGTTATTTACAGGGTTGGTTTGTATAGGAAGTCTAGATTCCAAGAGCATCCTCTACCTTTAGTATTTCAAGGACTCAATCAAAAATGGAAAACCTTAACAGGGAGAGGAGAGCTACTCTTCAATCCAGTATTCTTGAGCTGGCTTTCTAATCCCTGATACATAGATAATTATTTTGGGCCTGTATCATGAAGCATGGGCATCAGATAATTGTAAATTTCCACCCAGTTTAAGTGAGAAGACTAAAAAAAGAAAGGTCAAATGTCTGTAACTTGATGATTCTAATTAAAAATGTTGATTAAACCAAAAGTTTTTTACTAATTTTAAATTGAAATGATTGATGATAAAGAAGATAGCAGTCATGTTGAGCTGACAGACTGTATATACATACAGAATAAATCAGCAACATTGACCACATTGTTATTAAAATTATGCATTTCTGGTGTCAGTATAAAACCTAAATGATAAGATATTAATACAATATCATGTTGAAATATTCTAATCTCATGTTTTATAAAACTGGGAATCTCTTATGTGCATAAAAGTATCTGTTTCCTTTAGTATGTCTTCCACCTATATAAAAGATTAAATACATATTTCTGATTCAAATTGGTTATAAATCCTTAAAAAATCAGTTAAACTTAACTTTCATTATCTGTAAGGAATTTCCAAAATTTGAATTAAATTTTCTAAAACTTATTTAAAATACAATCATTATTTTACCTCTCAAAACTGTTTAAAATCACTTTCAGGAAGTTTAACCAAGAGCATAAATGTTTTCTATTACTGAAATACCATGTATAAAAGTTATCATATTTGTGATACATCAGATATACCCCTTAGATGTGCATGTGTGTATTAAGTCACTTCAGTCATGTCCGACTCTTTGCAGCCCTATGGACTGTCACCTACCAGGCTTCTCTGTCGATGGGATTCTCTCTCCAGGCAAGAATACTGGAGCAGGTTGCCATGCCATCCTCCAGGGGACCTTCCTGATCCAGGGACCAAACCAGCGTTGGTGGTATATGTTGAGCATAGCTACCTTCCAGGGTTCAAACCTGCATCTCTTATATCTCCTGCATTGGCAGGCAGATTCTTTACCACTAGTGACACCTGGGGAACCCCTGTACCCCTTAGGTACGTTTGTAATATTTAGCACCAATTTTCCAGCAGATCATTTTTAACCAGTAGTGTCATAAAGTACATCTTAGCTCAGATACTTTATTTTCTTTGCATTCCTGTCACATTTAAATCTCCAAAACTGGAGACGTTTCCTTGATCCATGGCTTAACATTTTTCATTAATTTTGTTTTGTGATTTTTTTCATTGTCTGTATTTCTGCTTCCAACTAACATAAATCCCATTTGCTATGAAAGCATTTTAAAGGTTAGTACTATTAGATTACAATTAAGAATAAAGGGCTTTAAATGAGCAAGAACAGTTACTCTTTTGTGTATTGCATATTTTCAGTACTGACTATCCACTGATTTGAGGCACAGATATACAAAGTAGTTAATACATACACTGGAAAATAATTTTCTGCATTATGCTGAGTGCACTGAAGAGTAAGTTCACAGAAACTGTGGGTGAAACAAATAGAGCAATATAAAGTAGCTAGTTCTATTAACGGAGCTATCTAAAAGTACTTGTATTGGCAGAAGAAAGTAATAGTAAACTGTCTTTGATGTCCTCAGAGGTGGTTCAAGTAGGAAACTTTGGTTTCTTGTTTTAAAGTACTACTAGTGTTGTCCGAGGGAATAGGAAATGGCAATCCACTCCAGTACTCGTGCCTGGAGAATCCCGTGGACAGAGGAGCCTGGTGGGCTGCTGTCCATGGGGTTGCACAGAGTTGGATATGACTGAAGTGACTTAACATGAATGCATGCATTGGAGAAGGAAATGGCAACCCATTCCTGTATTCTTGCCTGGAGAATCCCAGGGACAGACAAACCTGGCAGGCTGTTGTCTACGAGGTTACAGAGAGTCAGACACAACTGAAGCGACTTAGCAGGAGCAGCAGCAGTATTATCTGAAGTGAAAAAAGGTCAACATTTTTCTAAACAAATACAAAAGCGCCTGAAAAGGTTAAGCGAAATGAAATAACGTATTTTATTTGATTAACTATGGATTGATTTAGATAGAAGACAGATAAATAGAGTGTAACTATAACAAAAGAGAAGGAGCAAGGTTAAATCAGTGAGGATCTTTTTTGTCAGGCCAGGAGAAAATTTGTATGTTATCCTGTAGGTAAGAGAAAAACATAAAAGAGATTTATACAATGGTATAACATAATAAAAGTTAATTTTGAAGCAGTTATTTAGGCAGTTAGCAGATAAATTAGAAGAGAAAGAAGCAGAGTAAAGTGACTACATAAAAGAATATTATACTTAAAAAAGTAAATAATAAGTTAGCNGTGTAATAATAACAAAAGAAAAGGAGCAAGGTTAAATCAGTGAGGGTCTTTTTTGTCAGGCCAGGAGAAAATTTGTATGTTATCCTGTAGGTAAGAGAAAAACATAAAAGAAATTTATACAATGGTATAACATAATAAAAGTTAATTTTGAAGCAGTTACTTAGGTAGTTAGCAGATAAATTAGAAGAGAAAGAAGCAGAGTAAAGTGACTACATAAAAGAATATTATACTTAAAAAAAGTAAATAATAAGTTAGCACAACAGTGTGAATGGAGAAAAAGGCGAAGTGGCACCATTCCCATATTCATGAACGTTCAGAGGTTGAGGTTTTGGGAACTTTGAAAATGAGTCTCAGGTCTTGGCTTCTGCATTGGATGGTTGGATAGGTGATGACATCATTAGGGAGAGAGAAAATATAAGAGAAAAATGAGATTTGTGCTGGGGTAATCAAGGTAGAGAGAAAATTACTTAGTGAGTTTGTCTTTACAGGTGACTGACTTGAAGTGTGGCTAATAGAATGAAGTTTGGTCAGTAGGCATCTATCTAGGACGTTTTTATCTTGTAGGTGGCTATAAAATTTTTGTAGTTGGATTATATGGCTTGAGAATTTTCAGAGTGCATACTAATGGCCAGGGAAGACGTTTAGCCCGAGAAAGTGATTTGTTTGTGTATTTATGTGTGTGTGTGTATATTTCTTTCACACCTGCAGGTATTTGCGATAATTTTGATTTTAAATGTACATGGGATAGGTGTGCATTCTCCTGCTGTCAAAAAATGTTGTTGTTATTGTGTAGTCTCTAAGTCAGGCCTGATTATTGCAACACCATGGACTGTGGCCAACCAGATCTTCTGTACTTGGGATNAGGTATTTGCAATAATTTTGATTTTAAATGTACATGGGTTAGGTGTGCATTCTCCTGCTGTCAAAAAATGTTGTTGTTATTGTGTAGTCTCTAAGTCAGGCCTGATTATTGCAACACCATGGACTGTGGCCAACCAGATCTTCTGTACTTGGGATTTTCCAGGCAAGAATATTGCATTGGGTTGCCATTTCCTTTTCCAAGGGATCTTAAAGCCCAGATACCAAACCTGCATCTCTTGCATGGCAGGCAGATTCTTTACCATTGAGCCAACAGAAAAGCCAATACTATAATTTTATTAAATATTATCTATTATTTATAAAATGTGACACATTCTTGCAAAAACTCTGAGGTCTTAAAATGATGTATAAGCAAAACTATAATGAATGCTATCTGTTTTTGTGTATTCTAGCAAAGATAAAATTAAATTCTGCTAAGGGCATTTTCTCATATTTGTAACAACTAAGATTGTTCCACACTAAGTCTCCAGATTTAAACTTTATTTTATTAAAAACACTGTTGAAAGAACTAGTCTGTTTTTTCCAGAGAGAAAAGCAAGTGTGAGAAATTTTAATTTTAATCCAAGATTTGTCCTGGTATTTTATTACTTTTTCACATTTTACTACTTGCCTAGACAATTTCTCATGCCTTTACAAAACTTAAATCTGACTTCTCCATACACAGAGTAATCTGATTTCAAGTCTCCCACATAGAAATTGTGTGCAGGATAATTTTGAAACTCAAAACGTTATTTCTACATGTTAAAGTTATCTTAGAGCAACTGACAACTATCAATTCATTTTTAAAATCATTGAATACTTACAGTATCAGTTAGCTTGAAAAACATATTAATAGAAATAAAAATGTATTATATAGTATTAAAATTAATCAAATTATAAAAATGTTATTAATGGCACAGCAAATTCATTTTTATATTAGCACTTATATGAAATTACATAACATAACTCAATTATAGTCTTTCATGTGAGCATTTGAAAATAATGTGCCTTATAACCTAGTATAAATAAGATTAATATTCATGATAACTAAAAGACAAAGATTTTGAAAATGAATTGATNATTAATTAATGGCACAGCAAATTCATTTTTATATTAGCACTTATATGAAATTACATAACTCAATTATAGTCTTTCATGTGAGCATTTGAAAATAATGTGCCTTATAACCTAGTATAAATAAGATTAATATTCATGATAACTAAAAGACAAAGATTTTGATAATAATGTTTAAAAGTGAGATTTCCGTTTCTAGTCCTGAAATATTGCAAGTGTGTTAATTCAGTTATGATTTCCTCAGTGCCTGGAATGTGGTAATCATTTTGAGAAAAGTTTTTTGAGTTAAAGAAATGAAAGATGAAATCAATTATGAATGAATACACGCGTGCTAAGTCAGTTCAGTCATGTCTGACTCTGTGCGACCCTATGAACTTTCGCTGCCAGGCTCCTCTGTCCAGGGGATTCTCCAGGCAAGTGAGTTACCATGCCCTCCTCCAGGGGCTCTTCCCATCCCAGAGATTTAATCTGCCTCTTTTTGTCTCCTGCATTGGTAGGTGTTCTTTAGCACTTGCATCACCTGAGAAGTCCAAATACATATACATAAATAGTCCCAGATCTTGCTGCTGCTGCTAAATCGCTTTAGTCATGTCTAACTCTGTGCGACCCCATAGATGGCAGCCCACCAGGCTCTCCCGTCTCTGGGATTCTCCAGGCAAGAACATTGGAGTGGGTTGCCATTTCCCAGATCTTACTATTATCTTAATTCCCAGAAGCTGAAAGAAATTGAAGTGTGAACCAAAACCAATAGGATATTGCAAAGGAGAAACAAACAAACAAACACACAAAAAAACACAGAAAAACCCCCAAAATCAAAATACCAGCTTTACCCAATACACACAAAGAACTGGTTGGAAAATGTTCTTAGCATATGTCAGAATCAGCCCTGTGATATGTCCACTAATCCACCTGCAACAGTGGTTTGAATTTGAAAGGAAACTAAAACTCATGAGACACAATGAGCTTTACCCATAACAAAAATCTATATAGATTTCACTAAAATGGATATCTCATGATGACACGAATGTCCCAGATTTGCTCCTTATGTGGTAAACTTACTGTCAAGATAGATGTGCCTGAGAGAGAATGGACCAATTCATTTAGAAAAGCTGCCATGTCTGGGTCTCTTCAGCTTGGATACTTGCTGTTCAGGTAGCTATTTCAGTGATATTTAATTAGTATCTATTCTCCAGTCCACTCATTCTACTGTCAAACTGTGTTCACCAATAAAGTTTAATCATTAACTGTTCCTTTATAAATAATTAACCATGAAATATAGAAAGTTAGTTTAATTCATGTAGTTAACCTCATCCAATAGTTACTTATCTTAGATCTGGATTCATTCTATAGATGCCTTGAATCTGCGTTGCAATTAAAATACAAACCTTAGGCATTGCTCAGGCCAAAATTAAGGCATAAACCAGCTATTAACCTTTTACTTCCATGATATCTGTAGAAGCAGCTCTAAGCACAGATCCCTTGACAGAACTTCTTATCAAAGACATCTTGAAAATGCACAGGCTGAATCAAATTACTTGCAGGCATTAACGTTTGAAGACTGTGCCAGTTCCTTTAGAGATCTACCAATTTGCACTATTCCCTAGTGACTCAGATGGTAAAGAATCTGCCTGCAATGCAGGAGACTCAGGTTCTATCCCTGGGTTAGAAAGATCCCCTGTAGAAGGGCATGGCAAACCACTTCAGTAATCTTCCTGGATAATCCAGTGGACAGAGACTGGCAGGCTACAGTTCATGGGATCACACAGAGTTGGACATAACTGAGTGACTTTCACTTTTCACCCACAAAATAAGTGTTTGTCCATTATTAGCCACTAACAGTGAGTCACTCTGTTAATTTTGTTTTTATTATTATTAATTGAAGTATAAGTGACATGCAATAAGCTACACATATTTGAAGTATTTGTTAAATTTCAACCATTAAAACTGTAACCAAATCATGATAATGAACATATCTATCACTTCCAAAAAGTATTTCTACTATGTTCTTCCCAGTCCCATCCTGGAGCCAGTCAGTGTATGTATTTTTTTTAATATCACTATAGATTACTTTACATTTTCTAGAATTTACATTGGAAAAGAATAAACTATAGTTTTGGCTTCTTTCACTTCACATAATTATTTTTGAGATACACATATCATTCCTTTATATTTCTGAATAGTAGTCTGATATCTGAATATAACAGAGTTTATTTTTTGATTGACTTGCTGACAGACACTTGGATTGATTCCTTTTTTCATCTACATGCATGAAACTACTCTGAACATTCTCTATATGTCTGCATATGTTTTCATTACTCCTAGTTCAATACGTAGGAGTGAAGTCTAGGATTGCATCTAGTATTAATTCCATATTAATTAAAGACCTAGGATTGTATGTTCAGTTCAGTTCAGTTGCTCAGTTGTGTCCAACTCTTTGTGATCCCATGGACTGAAGCACACCAGGCCTCCCTATCCATCACTAACTTCTGGAGTTTACCCAAACTTAAGTCCATTGAGTTGGTAATGCCAACTCATCTTCTGTTGACCCCTTCTCCTCCCACCTTCAATCTTTCCCAGCATCAGGTCTTTTCAAATGAGTCAGTTCTTCGCATAAGGTGGCCAAAGTGTTGGAGTTTCAGTTTCAACATCAGTCCTTAGACTAAACACTCAGGACTGATCAGCCCCAGGATGGACTGGTTGGATCTCCCTGCTATTCAAGGGACTCTCAAAAAATCTTTTCCAACCCTACAGTACAAATGCATCAGTTTTTTGGCACTCAGCTTTCTTTGTAGTCCAGCTCTCACATGCATACATTACTATTGGAAAAACCATAGCCTTGACTGGACACACCTTTGTTGGCAAAGTAAGGTCTCTGCCTTTTAATCTGCTTTCTAGGTTGATGCTAACTTTTCTTTGAAGTAGCAAGCATCTTTTAATTTCGTGGCTGCAGTCACTATCTGCAGTGATTTTGGAGCCCAAATATAAAATCTGTTTGCACTGTTTCCTCATCTATTTGCCATGAAGTGATGGGACCAGATGCCATGATCTTAGTTTTCTGAATGTTGAGCTTTAAGCCAACATTTTCACTCTCTTCTTTCACTTCCATCAAGAGGCTGTTTAATTTTCTTCTTCACTTCCTGCATAGGGATGGTGTCATCTGCATATCTGAGGTTATTGATATTTCTCCTGGCAATCTAGATTCCAGCTTGTGCTTCTTCCAGCCCAGCATTTCTCATGATGTACTCTGCATATAAGTTAAGTAAGCAGGGTGACAACAAACAGCCTTGACGTACTACTTTTTCCTATTTGGAATCAGTCTGTTGTTCCTTGCCCAGTTTTAACTGTTGCTTCCTGACCTGCATACAGATTTCTCAAGAGGCAGGTCAGCTGGTCTGGTTTCAATCCCTTTCAGAATTTCCTACAGTTCACTGTGATCTACACAGTCAAAGGCTTTGGCAAAATCAATAAAGCAGAAATAGATATTTTTCTGGAAGTCTCTTGCTTTTTTGTTGAAGTCTTAGAGAATTTTGAGCATTATTTTACTAGTATGTGAGAAGAGCACAATTGTGCAATAGTTTGAACATTCTTTAAATTGTCTTTCTTTGAGACTGGAATGAAAACTGACCTTTTCCAGTCCTGTGGCCACTGATGAGTTTTCAAAATTTGCTGGAGCCCATATTGAAGGCAGCACTTTCACAGTGTCATCTTTTAGGAGTTTAAATAGCTCAACTGGCATTCCATCACCTCCACTAGCTTTGTTTGTAGTGATGCTTGCTAAGGCCCACTTGACTTCACATTCCAGGTGGCTGGCTCTAGGTGAATGAACACAGTATCCTGATTATCTGGGTCATGAAGATTTTATTTATTTATTTTTGTACAGTTCCTCTGTGTATTCTTGCTACCTCTTCTTAATATCTTCTGCTTCTGTTAGGTCCATATCATTTCTGTCCTTTATTGAGCCTATCTTTGCATGAAGTATTCCATTGGTATCTCTATAATTTCCTTGAAGAGATCTCTAGTCTTTCCCATTCTGTTGTCTTCCTGTATTTCTTTGCACTGATCACTGAGGAAGGCTGTCTTATCTCTTGTTCTTTGGAACTCTGTGTTCAAATGGGTATATCTTTCTTTTTCCCCTTTGCTTTTTGCTTCTCTTCTTTTCACAGCTATTTGTAAGGCTTCCTCAGACAGCCATTTTGCTTTTTTTGCATTTCTTTTTCTTGGGGATGGTCTTGCTCCCTATCATGTGTTCAGTGTCATGAACCCTCATTCATAGTTCATCAGGCAATCTGTCTATCGGATCTAATCCCTTAAATCTACTTCTCACTTCCACTGTATAATCGTAGGGATTTAATTTAGGTCATACCTGAATGGCCTAGTGGTTTTCCCTACTTTCTTCAATTTAAGTCTGAATTTGGCAATAAGGAGTTCATGATCTGAACCACAGTAAGCTCCTGGTCTTTCTTTTGCTGACTGTATAGAGCTTCTCCTTCTTTGGCTGCAAAGAATATAATCAATGTGATTTCAGTGTTGGCCATCTGGCAGCATCTGTGTGTAGTCTTCTTTTGTGTTGTGGGAAGAGGGTGTATGTGTTCTCTTGGCAAAACTCCATGAGCCTCGGCCCNCTTTCTTTTGCTGACTGTATAGAGCTTCTCCTTCTTTGGCTGCAAAGAATATAATCAATGTGATTTCAGTGTTGGCCATCTGGCAGCATCTGTGTGTAGTCTTCTTTTGTGTTGTGGGAAGAGGGTGTATGTGTTCTCTTGGCAAAACTCCATGAGCCTCGGCCCTACTTCATTCCGTCCTCCAGGACAAATTTGCCTGTTAACTCCACATGTTTCTTGACTTCCTACTTTTGCATTCCAGTCCCCTATAATGAAAAGGACATCTTTTTTGGGTGTTAATGCTAAAAGTTCATGGCAAACACCTTCTTCCAAAGGCTAGGAAATTTACTGAAATGACTGTTTGAGTATTAATAACACAAACTAAAAAGCCTCTTGATGAAAGTGAGAGAGGGGAATGAAAAAGTTGGCTTAAAGCTCAACATTCAGAAAACGAAGATCATGGCATCTGGTCCCATCACTTCATGGGAAATAGATGGAGAAACAGTGGAAACAGTGTCAGACTTTATTTTGGGGGGCTCCAAAATCACTGCAGATGGTGACTGCAGCCATGAAATTAAAAGATGCTTGGAAGGAAAGTTATGACCAACCTAGATCGTATATTCAAAAGCAGAGACATTACTTTGCCGACTAAGGTCCGTCTAATCAAGGCTATGATTTTTTCCTGTGGTCGTGTATGGATGTGAGAGTTGGACTGTGAAGAAAGCTGAGCGCCAAAGAATTGATGCTTTTGAACTGTGGTGTTGAAGAAGACTCTTGAAAGTCCCTAGGACTGCAAGGAGATCCAACCAATCCATTTTGAAGGAGATCAGCCCTGGGATTTCTTTGGAAGGAGTGATGGTAAAGCTGAAACTCCAGTACTTTGGCTACCACATGCGAAGAGTTGACTCATTGGAAAAGACTCTGTTGCTGGGAGGGATTGGAGGCAGGAGGAGAAGGGGATGACAGAGGATGAGATGGCTGGATGGCATCACTGACTTAATGGACGTGAATCTGAGTGAACTCCGGGAGTTGGTGATGGACAGGGAGGCCTGGCGTGCTGTGATTCATGGGGTCACAAAGAGTCGGACACGACTGAGCGACTTAACTGAACTGAACACAATTGGGTAATTATGGATAAGTGAAATGCAGAATAGGATTGTCACAAAGGATTAGAAGGAATAGCTGAGAATATTATAAGGGAGCTATATGGGAAATAAAGTGGTGCAGAGTTATTTGAGGAACTTAGATTGGTTAAAAATGTGTATGGCAAAAAAGAATTAGCTTAATTGATTTTCTTAGTTTAATTGATTTTGTTTGCTTTATTTTCATCTTATTTATTTCTGCTCTAGTATTTTCTGTTTCATTCATATTACTAACTTTGTGCTTTGTTATAGATATGAATTTGAACAAACTCTGTGAGATAGAGGAGGACAGAAGAGCCTGGCATCCTTCAGTCCATGGGGTCACAGAGAGTTGGACATGCCTTACTGACTAAACAACAATTATCTTTCTTAGTTCTTTGGATATAAAGTTAGATTTCTTTCTTGAGATTTTTCTTATCTCTTAAGTTGGCCGTTTATCACATAAACTTCTTAGAAGTGCTTTTACTGTATCCCGCAAATTTGGTATGTTTACATTTTTGTTTCTCTTAAGATACTTTTTAATCTCTCTTTTGATCCCTCTTTTTGATCCGTTGGTTGTTAAGTAGCATGTTGTTTACTCTTCACATATTTACAGAGTTTTTTAGTTTTCAGTCTTCATGTAATTTCTAGGTTTTTTTCGTTTAATTTCTCAATTTACTACAGTCACTTAGTCATGTCCTACTCTTTGAGACCGCATGAATCGCAGCTTGTCAGGCCTCCCTGTCCATCAAGTGCTAGAGTTCATGCAAACGCATGTGCATTGAGTTATTGATGCCATCCACCCATCTCGTCCTCTGTCATCCCCTTCTCCTCCTGACCCTATCCCTCCCAGCATCAGGGTCTTTTCCAGTGAGTCAACTCTTCACATCAGGGGGCCAAAAGTATTGGAGTTTCAGCTTCAGCATCAGTCGTTCCAAGGAACACCCGGGACTGATCTCCTTTAGGATGGACTGGTTGGCTCTCCTTGTAGTCCAAGGGATGCTCAAGTGTCTTCTCTGACACCACAGTTCAAAATGGGGAACACGTGTAAACCCATGGTGGATTCATGTTGATTTATGGCAAAACCGATACAATATTGTAAAGTAATTAGCCTCCAATTAAAATAGATAAATTTATATTAAAACAAAACAAAACAAAAGCATCAATTCTTCAGAGCTCAGCTTTCTTCCCAGTCCAACTCTCACATCCATACATGACTGCTGGAAAAACCATAGCCTTGACTAGACAAACCTTTGTTGAAAAAGCAACATCTCTGCTTTTTAATACGCTGTCTGCATTGGTCATAACTTCCTTCCAAGGAGTAGCGCCTTTTAATTTCATTGCTGTAATCATCATCTACAGTGATTTTGGAGGCCCAAAATATAAAGTCTGACACTGCTTTCACTGTTTCCCCATCTATTTGCCATGAAGTGATGGGACCAGATGCCATGATCTTCGTTTTCTGAATGTTGAGCTTTAAGCCAACTTTTTCACTTTGACTTTCATCAAAAGGCTTTTTAGTTCCTCTTTACTTTCTGCCATAAGGACGGTATCNTATTTACAGAGTTTTTTAGTTTTCAGTCTTCATGTAATTTCTAGGTTTTTTTCGTTTAATTTCTCAATTTACTACAGTCACTTAGTCATGTCCTACTCTTTGAGACCGCATGAATCGCAGCTTGTCAGGCCTCCCTGTCCATCAAGTGCTAGAGTTCATGCAAACGCATGTGCGTTGAGTTATTGATGCCATCCACCCATCTCGTCCTCTGTCATCCCCTTCTCCTCCTGACCCTATCCCTCCCAGCATCAGGGTCTTTTCCAGTGAGTCAACTCTTCACATCAGGGGGCCAAAAGTATTGGAGTTTCAGCTTCAGCATCAGTCGTTCCAAGGAACACCCGGGACTGATCTCCTTTAGGATGGACTGGTTGGCTCTCCTTGTAGTCCAAGGGATGCTCAAGTGTCTTCTCTGACACCACAGTTCAAAATGGGGAACACGTGTAAACCCATGGTGGATTCATGTTGATTTATGGCAAAACCGATACAATATTGTAAAGTAATTAGCCTCCAATTAAAATAGATAAATTTATATTAAAACAAAACAAAACAAAAGCATCAATTCTTCAGAGCTCAGCTTTCTTCCCAGTCCAACTCTCACATCCATACATGACTGCTGGAAAAACCATAGCCTTGACTAGACAAACCTTTGTTGAAAAAGCAACATCTCTGCTTTTTAATACGCTGTCTGCATTGGTCATAACTTCCTTCCAAGGAGTAGCGCCTTTTAATTTCATTGCTGTAATCATCATCTACAGTGATTTTGGAGGCCCAAAATATAAAGTCTGACACTGCTTTCACTGTTTCCCCATCTATTTGCCATGAAGTGATGGGACCAGATGCCATGATCTTCGTTTTCTGAATGTTGAGCTTTAAGCCAACTTTTTCACTTTGACTTTCATCAAAAGGCTTTTTAGTTCCTCTTTACTTTCTGCCATAAGGACGGTATCACGTGCATATCTGAGGTTATTGATATTTCTCCTGGCAATCTTGATTTCAGCTTGTGCTTCTTCCAGCCCAGTGTTTCTCATGATGTATTCTGCATAGAAGTTAAATAAGCAGGGTGACAATATACAGACTTAATGTACTCCTTTTCCTATTTGGAACCAGTCTGTTGTTCCATATCCAGTTCTAACAGTTGCTTCCTGACCTGCATATAGGTTTCTCAAGAGGCAGGTCAGGTGGTCTGGTATTCCCATCTCTTTCAGAATTTTCCACAGTTTTATTATGATGTTTTTCTGGAACTCTCTTGCTTTTTTGATGATCCAGGGGATGTTGGCAATTTGGTATTTGGTTCCTCTGGATTTTCTAAAACACATCTGGAAGTTTGTGGTTCACATATTGCTGAAGCCTGGCTTGGAGAATTTTGAGCATCACTTAACTAGTGTGTGAGATGAGTGCAGTCGTGTGTTAGTTTGAGCATTCTTTGGCATTTCCTTTCTCTAGTTCCTTACTATTGTGATCAGAAATGTGCTTTCAATAATTCCATTCCTCTGCATATTCTTAAGACTTATGTTGTGGCCTAACATATGATATGTTCTATATAATGTTTCATGTGCTCTTGAGAATTTGTATCCTGTTGCTTTTCATAGCTCATTTTGGTAGAGTTGCTTTTTAGGAAAATAAATAAAATTGAGAGAACTTTAGTTAAACTCACCAAAAAAAAAAAAAGGAGGAGAGAGAGAAAAAGAAGACATAAAATCAAGAATGATAGAAGAAATGTTACAGTTTAAAGATTCATAAGAGAATACTATCAACAGTCAAGCCCAGCTCCGGTGGTTCAGATGGTCAAGGATCTGCCTGTAATACAGGAGACCCAGGTTTGATCCCTAGGTTGGTAAAATCTCCTTGAGAAAGGAATGGCTACATATTCAAGTATTCTTGCATGGAGAATTTCGTGGCTCGAGAAGCCTGGGGGTGCTGCAGTCCCTGGATTAGCAAAGAATAGGAACCAACTGAGTGACTGGTACTATGAGCAGTCATGTACAGACAAGTTGATCAATTTAAAGAAATAGATAAATTTTTAAAAACATACAGCTGACCAAGATTGAATCATGATGAAATAGAAAACTTGAACAAACCTATTACTAGTAAGGAGACTGACTCCCAACAAACAGAGAAAAAGAAACAGACAGGCATGTGGCTTCATTGGTGAATTCTACCAAATATACAAATTAAAATTAATACCCATCCTTCTCAGGCATTATAAAAAAGAGTAGAACAAGATGGAACTCTTGCTAACTCATTTTTTGAGGCCAGCATTGTGCTGATAAAAAACCAAATAAGACATTAAACAAAAAAGGAAGTTTACAGGCCCTAATATCTTTGATGAGCATAGATGTAAAAATGCACAATATTTAGCAGGCCAAATCCAACAATACAGTAGAAGTGTCATATGATCACACCATGTTTAAATGGCATGTATTCTAGAGTTGGTTCAATATCCCCAGGTCAAGAAATGTGACATGCTACATTAACAAAATAAAAATTATTTGATGTCATAGATGCAGAAAAGTCTTGAAAAATTCTACATCCATAGGGAGCCCACCTCAAAATAACAAAAGCCATCCTTGATAAGACCATAGCTAACATCTTGCTCAGCAGTGAAAAGTAAAAATGTTTTCCTCTAACATCAAGAATAAAACAAAGATGCCCACTTTCACTAGTTTCATGCAACTTTATATTGGAAGTCCTATCCAGAGTAGTTATGCAGGGAAAGAAATAAAAAATATCCAGTTTGAAGAAGTAAGACTCCTATTCACATGTGGCATGATTTTATATATAGAAAAACTTTGAATCCATCAAAACCCATTAGAACTAATAAATTCAGTAAAGTTATTGAATTGGTCCATAGTGCTTTTTAGGTCTACTGTATCCTACTTTTCTGTCTGTTTATTCTATTAATTTTTGACAGTTTCATATTAAGACTGCAACTAAAAATTTATCTGCTTAATAATAAATATAATTTAAAGTGGAACTGTATGTTAGTTAGTTTGTTTTGTGTTTTTTAAGTGTCCTGCAAATGTGTTATCATACTTTCATAATTTAAAAAGAGAAAAAAATAAAATCATCAATTTCCTGAAAAAAAAATTGAGACTGCATGAAACTAAAAAGCTTCTTTTGATAAAAGGAAGCTATCAATCTACTGAATGGGAGAAAATGTTTGAAAGTCATATATATGAGGTTACTATCCAAAATATGTAAAGAACTCATGCAACTCAATTGCTAATATACAAACAATACACTTTTAAAATGGTACTGGAAGTGAACCAAGAATTTTTTTTTCAGAGAATATATACATATGGCCAATAGATGCATAATGAGTTGCTCAACATCACTAATAATCAGTGAGATATAAATGAAACCACAATAAGATGTCATCTTACACCTGTTACAATGATTATTATCCAAAAGACTAGAAATGTCAAGTGTTGGCGAGGATCTAGGGAAAAGGAAGGAACCCTGGTGCTCTGTTCATAGGAATGTACTTTGATGTAGTTTCTATGGAAAACATTGTTGAGGTTCCTAAAAATATTATGATTCAGTGATTCCATTTCTGGATATTTATTTGATGAAAAGGAAGACATTGAGTGGAAAAGATTTATGAACTTCTGTGCTCATTAGTTGGGAGAAGGAGATAGCAACCCACTCCAGTATTCTTGCCTGAAGAATCCTGTGGACAGAGAAGCCTGGTGGGCTGCTGTCCATAGGGTCACACAGAGTTAGACACGACTGAAGCGACTTAGCATGCACACAGGCATTGGAGAAGGAAATGGCAACCCACTCCAGCATTCTTGCCTGGAGAATCCCAGGGACAGAGGAGTCTGGTGGGCTGCCATCTATGGGGTCACACAGAATCGGACGCAACTGAAGCAACTTAGCAGCAGCAGCAGCAGCAGCATGCTCATTAGAGCATTAAATACGATGGCCAACATATAGAAACAACCTAAGTGTGCATCACTGGATGACTGGATAAAAAATCATGTGTATGTGTTTGTGTGTGTGTGTGTGTGTGTGTGTGTGTGTGTACACATATATATGTGTGTACATATATATGTATACACACACACACAATGGAATATTACTAGCCACAAAAAAGAATGAAATATTGCCATTTGTGACAACAAATGGACCTCAAGCGCATGATGCTAAGTGATACAAGTCAGACAGAAAAAGACAACTACTAGATTGATCTCTCTGATACATGAGTTCTTACAAACAACAGCTACAACCAAGCTCATAGATACAGAGAAGAGATTAGAAAAGATTGATGATTGCCAGAAATGGGATAGTGGAGGGTGAAAGAAATGTATGAAGCAGGTCAAGAGATATAAACAAAAAATACTACACCTTTCATCTATATTTCTTTTATTTACAGGATAACTTTTTTGAGGGGTATCAATAGTATTAATTTTTTTCTGATCATTTTATTTTCCCTTTTATTTTTAATTAATTTATTTTAACTGAAGATAATTACTTAAATTAGGAGAGGGAATATTGCTGTGATTTAACACTATTTGTGTCTTTTCCATAAATTTTTTTTTTGTAGTAAACAAAACCTTTTTATTTATGGAATTATATAATGAAAAGACCCTTAACAGTGTACATACACATAGTGAACTTTGCAAAATTGCTCATTGAGGTTTTTTTTTTTTTTAATTTTTCGTTTCTTATATGATACTATACATGTTTCAATGCCATTCTCCCAAATCAACCCACCCTCTCCATCTCCCACAGAGTCCAAAAGACTGTTCTATACATCTGTATCTTTTTTGCTGTCTCTCACACAGGGTTATCATTACCATCTTTGTAAATTCCATATATATGTGTTAGTATACTGTATTGGTGTTTTTCTCTCTGGCTTACTTCACTCTGTATAATTGGCTCCAGTTTCATCCACCTCATTAGAACTGATTCAAACGTATTCCTCACAAAGTTTTAATAGACTCTAAATCCATGAAAATTGAGGAATGTGTCACATTTCATGTCTGGCTTTTAGGGAGAACCTTCATATCTCTTGCTTCATGTGTCCAGGAGGAAGGATTTCCATGGAATAATGGTACCACCATGGCAAGGATAATGCCTTACTTGACTGGTGAGATTGGAAGAGATGAGTTTAGTCTTCTGGATGCTCTATATTTAAAATTCTTTAAAACCACTTTCACTGCTCTTTCATGTAGTAACCTTACAGGGAAAGTGGAAAATATATATTTTTTTTAATGAAAGTGAAAGAAAAGGTATATTGCAAATTCTTAAGCAACCATTGATTTTTTTAAAAAAAAGTATAATTGTTACAGTAGAGGGCAGATAAGAAGGAATCATATAAAATGACCATTTAAAATGAGAGAAGGCAGAAAAGCACGAAGGACAAACAAAATACTATTCAAAGGAAATTTGTTAATTTCAATCAAAGCTGACTTCAGAAAAGGGGAAATTATCAGAGATAATTATGGACCAATTTTTCATGAAAACATGTTGTTGATGTTGTTCAGTTATGCAGTCGCTCAGTTGTGTCCAACTATTTGCAATCCCATGGACTGCAAAACACCAGGCTTCCCTGTCCATCGCTAACTCCCGGAGCTTGCTCAAACTCATGTTCATTGAGTCGGTGATGCCATCTATCCCTGTTGTCCTCTGTCATGCCCTTCTCCTGCCTTCAATCTTTCCCAGCATCAGGGTCTTTTCTAATGAGTCAGTTCTTTGTATCAGATGGCTAAAGTATTGGAACTTCAGCATCAGTCCTTCCAATGGATATTTTGGATTGATTTCCTTTAGGAAAGCATAATAAAGCTAAATATGTATGTACCTAAAAGAGTCAAAATACAACTAAAAGGAGAAATAGATAAATTCATTAACATTATTCAGAGACTTCACCCTTCCATAAGTAATTGACAGTAATCAGTAGGTAAGCCATTGTAAGATAATCAAGAGTTAGAAAATTAGTAAAGATAGAGGTGACCCAAACAGCATTACCAGTGAACTTAATCTCTGTGACCGTCATTGAATACTTCAGTACATTGAACAAATACACATTCTTTTCAAGCTCATTTGGAACATTCTCCAAGATATACAACATTCTGGGCCATAAAACACTGTAACAAATTAGAAGATGGGACGTCATACAAAACATACTCCCAGACAAAAATGGAATTAAAAGTTCAATGACTGGAAAGATGGCTGGTTATTCCCAAATACTTGAAAAGAAAGCAATAAATTTTTCAATAATGTGTTTTGAACTAAATGAAAATGAAGCTCCTTAAACATGTTGAGATGCACTGGAAACAGTAGAGAAAATTTTACAGCATTGAATGCATAATTAGAAAATAAAGATCTGAAATGTTCAATTTAAGATTGTACCTCAAGAAATTAATGATGAGTAATTTAAGGTTAAAGTAAGAAGAAAAGATATAATAATAAATTGAGAAAAATATGAAATTAAAAATGGGGAAAAAGAATCAACTAAAAGCTAATTATTAATAAAGATTTAAAAAATAGATAAACTCTAGCCAGGCAAACCAAAAGAGTTAGGATCTATCTTCATATACTGAGATCTTCTTTTATTTGTAGTTTTTCACAGTCATATCCTTATATATTTTGATATATATATATATATATACCCTTGATATCAGGGCTTCCTAGGTGGCTCAGTGGTAAAGAATCCTCCTGCCACTGCAGGAGATGCAGAAGACACAGGCTCAATCCTGAGTTGGGAAGATCCTCTGGAAGAGGAAATCACAACCCACTCCAGTATTCTTGCCTGGAAAAGCCTGTGGGCAAAGGAGCCTGGTGGGTTATAGTCCATGGGGTCGAAAAAATTTTAGATATGACTTAGCAACCACCCTTGTACACACCCACAAGGGTGTGTACACGCACACCCTTGATATTATATAAAAATGGCATTTGTCTTTTTTAAAATTTAAATATATCTGGCATTTATATTTTATGGTCTATCTCTGAAAATCCATATTTCCAGGTGAAAATTAGAAAAAAAAAAAACACATAACAAATTCCAGTTGAGAAACATTCTACAAAATACCTGAGCAGTATTGACCAAAATTGTAAATGTCATCAAAAACAAAGAATATTTGAGAAAACTTTAGAGCATGCAGGAGCTTCAGGAGACATAATTGACAGTAATGTGGTATCATGTATAGGGCACAGAAGAGTCTCTGAAGCAATTTATTTTTCTAGGTTATAAATATTTGTGGGACATGCACTTTATCCTCAATACTAGAAATACATTTCAAGTGTATAGAAAAATGATAATCTTCCTACTTTGTAAGATGAACATTATTGAGTTTTTATTCAGATTAAAAATGAAATAGTAAGGGTAGCTCTAGGTAAAGTAATTGATGATTGCTGGTTGATTAAACAGACTGCTGCTGCTGCTGTTACAGATTTTGTTGTTATTTTTTAATGTATTTTTAGTATTGTGAACAGCTTTTGAAAATGGAGAACAGATTTCATTATAATAGCTCTTAATTTTATAGATGAGCAGGAAGCTCAGATGACTAGCATACCTGATGTGTCACAGTGAGGAAAAAAGCAAAAAATTCATGTTTTTCTCCCTGTATTGTCCAAAATTTTATAAATTTTTTTTAAAATTAATCATATTCCTCATATAGATACATTGCTGACATGTATTTCATGAACTCCCATTCTTATCTCAGAAGCCTAATTTTCTTTTATAAAATTACAGTAATATGAAAACATATTTTAAAGTCATAACTACTTTCTGGTGCTAGCTTAGATGTTCATAGTAATCTCAATCTCACCTTGAAAAAATAAAAATAGGCAGCTTTATTTGGTAAGATATCAAATTATACCTATCCTAATTACACCTATGGAACATACTGTTCTCATTTCCACTGATCAGTGATCAGGAAAGCAGGAGAATTTCACACATACCATTTGAAAGAGTCTTATTATCTGCCAAATAGGCTTTGGTTTAATGTTAACAGGAGAGCCATAAAGAGATTTATAACTCTGAAATAGACCAGAATGTGGCCATCTGCTACAATAGATACAGAATCAATTTTGAACAAGGCTTTCCCCCTACTTTGTGTCCTTTAGAAAAATTAATTAGACTAAGTTACAAAATTCAGACTCATTTTAGAAATAATAGTTATGTCCAATCTAGCCTTATAGCTTCTTAAATCTTACTAATAAGGAAATATATTTAAGCAAGGTAAGTAGAAATATTTTGAAGATAGCTTTACTTCTCATCATAATTGAAGAATGAGAAAGAAAAAAATGAGTTAATATAATACTAAGCACGGGAAGAGGCTCCAAGTATACAGATCCAGTTATTTTAGGGAACTTTATAAATAACTACATTCATTAAAATGTTTTCGGCCAGGAACAAATAGACTTTGAAAACGAGCCATAATGAATTTGTTAAATACATGCCAACTCAAACATTAACAAGTAAGGCCAAGATTTCTTTAAATTCTTTGATTATGAAATTAACTTCCTATTCATATATGTAGCAACACTAAAATTTAATAAATCTACTTTTAAACTGTACAAAATAATGTTTATATTATTATAGTATGCAATTATATATTATAGTCATTATGAAATTTATAATTTTTAAGCATCAATAATTCCATTTATATTATAGTCATTATGAAATTTATAATTTTAAGCATCAATAATCCTTACTTCAGAGAAGGCAATGGCACCCCACTCCAGTTCTCTTGCCTGGCAAATCCCATGGGCAGAGGAGCCTGATGGGCTGCAGTCCATGGGGTCACAAAGAGTTGGACACGACTGAGTAACTTCACTTTCANTAAGCATCAATAATCCTTACTTCAGAGAAGGCAATGGCACCCCACTCCAGTTCTCTTGCCTGGCAAATCCCATGGGCAGAGGAGCCTGATGGGCTGCAGTCCATGGGGTCACAAAGAGTTGGACACGACTGAGTGACTTCACTTTCACTTTTCATTCCATGCATTGGAGAAGGAAATGGCAACCCACTCCAGTGTTCTTGCCTGGAGAATCCCAGGGATGGGGGATACTGGTGGGCTGCCGTCTATGGGGTCGCACAGAGTCGGACATGATTGAAGCAACTTAGCAGCAGCAGCAGCAGCAGCAGCAATCCTTACTTCTGACCAAAGCTGTAATTTAATCTTTATGTTTATCATTTGTGACATATTCCCATGTGCTAAGCTGATAACCTTACATGTGTTTTCCTTTTTGTTATTCATTGGCACGGATGTACCTGAAGCAGACTACTCCTTGATAGGTTTTTTTATACTATATTTTAATATTCTGCAATAATCTTGAGCATTTTAAAAAAATGTAGTTTAAAAAAGCAACTGATGTTTTTAAAGAATTACTGCAACTTCCCTGAGAAATATTAACATGTCACCTTTCTTTACATAAATTGCATCCATTTTCTATTGAATTGTTTTGCCCTTACACGGTAATNGCTGATAACCTTACATGTGTTTTCCTTTTTGTTATTCATTGGCACGGATGTTCCTGAAGCAGATTACTCCTTGATAGGTTTTTTTATACTATATTTTAATATTCTGCAATAATCTTGAGCATTTTTTAAAAATGTAGTTTAAAAAAGCAACTGATGTTTTTAAAGAATTACTGCAACTTACCTGAGAAATATTAACATGTCACCTTTCTTTACATAAATTGCATCCATTTTCTATTGAATTGTTTTGCCCTTACACAGTAGTNATTCTGCAATAATCTTGAGCATTTTAAAAAAATGTAGTTTAAAAAAGCAACTGATGTTTTTAAAGAATTACTGCAACTTCCCTGAGAAATATTAACATGTCACCTTTCTTTACATAAATTGCATCCATTTTCTATTGAATTGTTTTGCCCTTACACGGTAATTGAAAAGGTGAAGCCTCATTAAACTTTATGAAACAAAATCTGGTTTTAACTTAAAAACTTGTAGTCAACAGGGAATGATACCTTATGAAGCAAAGAACAGACCTTTTATTTAAACATCTTTAAATAAAGATGAAAACACAGTGAAAGAGATTATGAAAAGACAGCTGGTATACTGTTCTCTGCTAAAAACAGTCCTTGACCTCTGACCTCTTCTGTTAGCAAACAAATGGTCTGGGATTTGTCTGTTAGTGTGTGATTCCCAAAAGGTAAACAAGAAATATGAGGGTAGAGCAATCACAATCTGTATGTGTTATTGACCCAAATTAGCAAAAAGTGTGCATCTTTTATCAGCAAATAATGATAATCAGAATTTACATTAGACAATGAAAACAACTGAAATTTCAGCTTTATTTTTCTGGCATCCTCTTTGCTTACAAGCGAGTACATCTTTTTGTTGTAACAGCTACTTTAAATATAATGACTTAGTATATTCTATCTGTAGGTAAATGTTTAGAAGTTTNTGACCCAAATTAGCAAAAAGTGTGCATCTTTTATCAGCAAATAATGATAATCAGAATTTACATTAGACAATGAAAACAACCGAAATTTCAGCTTTATTTTTCTGGCATCCTCTTTGTGTACAAGCGAGTACATCTTTTTGTTGTAACAGCTACTTTAAATATAATGACTTAGTATATTCTGTCTGTAGGTAAATGTTTAGAAGTTTCCATTCATTACCCTCAAGAATGTTTTACTGAATTTTCTTGTTTTTACAAGTAATAAATGGTATACTTAAGTATCATTTTAATTAAAGTTATGTCTGCATGTGGTTAAATGAGCAGATATATCTGTGAATAATTTGATCAATAGATGGAGGAGATCATTTGACCCTCACTGATATTTTTGAATTTATGTTAAAATTATTTGAAGGAAAAATGCACAGAAAAAAATGCAATAAAGTTTTTATAGACATACTTCCCCATTTCAAAAAGTATAAAAATAGTTTTAACTGACCTTGTTAGGGTGATATAAGCTACTAATGCAAAAGTCAAGCTATGATTGGAATCAGCAAAATTTTCTTCTTTCGTAAGACTGATTAGTATTCCATTCTATGTATATACTACAGTTTATTCATTGATCTGTTGATAGACATATGAGTTATTTTTATATCTTGGTATTATAAAAATGCTTTAATGAACATGGGAGCATATATGCCTCTTCACAATCCTAATTTCAGTTACTTTGAGTATGTACTGAGAAGTAGGGGACTGCATCATATGATAGTTATATTTTTAATTTTTTGAAACAGCTCCATATTGTTTTTGCGTAGAAGTTCCGATATTTTACATTTCACGAAATACTAGTTTCTCTGCATGCTGACCAATTTCCAATTTATCCACATTCTCACAAGTGCTTTTTCTTTGATTTTTTTGATAATAGTCATTCTGACAGATGAGAGATATCTCCTTGCGACTTTGATCTGTGTATCCATGACTATTAGAGATATTGGCCACCTTTTCATATGCTTATCGGTCATTTGTAAGTTTTCTTTGGAGAGATGTGGATTCATATTCTTNATCCACATTCTCACAAGTGCTTTTTCTTTGATTTTTTTGATAATAGTCATTCTGACAGATGAGAGATATCTCCTTGCGACTTTGATCTATGTATCCATGACTATTAGAGATATTGGCCACCTTTTCATATGCTTATCAGTCATTTGTAAGTTTTCTTTGGAGAGATGTAGATTCATATTCTTATCCATTTTTAATCAGATTTTAAGGGTTTTGCTATTGAGTATTTTGGATATTAATATCTTGTCAGATACATAGTTTCCAAAAGATTTCTTCCAATGTGTCAAATCAAGTCAAGTCGCTCAATTGTGTCTGACTCTTTGCGACCCCATGGACTATAGCGCACCAGGCTTCTCTGTCCATAGGATTTTCCAAGTAAGAATCCTGGAGTGGGTTGCCATTTCCAATGTGTAGGTTGCCTTTTTTACTCCTTTGGTTATTTCCTTTGCTACACATCAGCTTTTCAGTTTGATATGATTCCCCTTGTTTAACTTTGCTTTTATTGCTGTTTTTGGTGTCATATCCAAGAAATCATCGTCCAAACCAGTGTCATAAAATTTTCCCTTAGGTTTTTTCTATAAATTTTATACTTTGGGGCTTCATTGACATTTTCAATCCATTTTGAGTTGACTTTTGTATATGATATAAGATAGTGTTTGATTCTTTTGCACTGTGGCTGTTCAGTTTTCCCAGTGCCATACATTAAAGAGACTATCTTTTGCTTCCTCCTTCCCTCTCAGGTTTCCTTTGGCTACTAAGGGTGCTTTGTTGTCTAATACAGGTTTTAGAATTGTTTATATTTCTGTGAAAAATATCGTTGGGGTTTAAAAAGGGATTGCATTGAATCTGTAGATTGCTTTAGTACCAGTATTCAGTTTTTGAATCCATGACAGTAGAATATCTTTTCATTTATATATTTTTTCAAGTTTCTTTCAATGTTGTCTTATAGAATTTATTGTAGAGATCTTTTACCTCTTTGACTAAATTTACTTCTAAGTATTTTATTGTTATTGATGCTCTTGTAAATGGGATTGTTTTAAAATTCTCTGTGTAATAGTTGTTAGTGTATAAAACTGCAACTTATTTTTCAATATTGAAGTATAGTTGATTTATAGTGTGTGTGTTATGTATATATATACACACACACACACATATATATATATGTACACACACGCATATATAAAGCTTAGCTGCCAAACAGTGCCTGTCTGAGCCGCCAGGGAAGTGTATATGTATATGTATACCTATACACCATATATGTATATATGACTGAGTAGTATTCCATTGAGTTAATTCCATTTGGGAGTCTCTGTGCTTCTAGACTTGAGTTACTATTTGCTTTCCTGGGTTACTGAGGTTTCCAGTTATTACCTCTTCAAATATTTGGGGGCCCTTTCTGTATCTCTATTCTTTCTGGGGTCTCTATAATGTGAATGTTAGTTCGTGTGCTTNATTCCATTTGGGAGTCTCTGTGCTTCTAGACTTGAGTTACTATTTGCTTTCCTGGGTTAGTGAGGTTTCCAGTTACTACCTCTTCAAGTATTTGGGGGCCCTTTCTGTGTCTCTATTCTTTCTGGGGTCTCTATAATGTGAATGTTAGTTCATGTGCTTGGTGTAGTTTCAGAGGTTCTTAAACTGTCCACATTTCCTTTCTTTTTTCCCGTTCTGCAGCAGTGGTTTATATTACTCTCTCTTCTAGCTCACTGATCCATGCTCCTGAATCATTTAGTCTACTGTTGATTCTTTCTAGTGTATTTTTCACCTCCGTTTGACTCTCCTATACATTTTCTAACTCTTTGTTAAAAACTTTAAACTCTTACTCTTTGCATCCATTCTTTTCCCAAGTTCTTTGATTATGTTTACAGTCATTACTCTGAATTTTTTCTTGGGTAGGTTGACTATCTTCATTTGGTTCTTCTGGGGTTTTATCTTGTCCCCTATTCTGGAGCATATTCCTCGGCTGCTTCCTTTTTTGTACGGTGCTGTTTGTATTTTTATGTGTCTAGTGTGTTATTTATGTTCCTCAGTCTTGGAGAGGTGGCCCTTTGTAGGGGGTGTCTTGCGCATTGCAGCAGTGCACTCCCCTCTCATCACTCTAGGTATATGCTTGAGTGGTTCCTCTGAAAGGGCTGCATGGCTCCTTTTGTTTTGGTGGGCTGACTGTGTGGGTGTGAAGTTTCCATAAACATTTTAGTTATTACAATATATTTAAACTGATAATAGCCTAAATTTTTTAATAGCCTAATTTTTAGTGCATTCTTAAACTCTACATTTTTATTCTCCCCTGGGTGGCTTCTCTGATGGCTCAGCAATAAAGAATCCACCTACCAATGCAGGAGTCGCAGGAGACGCAGGCTCAATCCCTGGGTCAGGAAAGAAGATCCCCTGGAGATGAGCATTGAAATTCACTCCACTATTCTTGCCTGGAGAATCCCCATGGACAGAGGAACCTGGTGGCTACGCTGCCTAGGGTCACAAAGAGTCAGACATGACTGAAGTGACTTCACACGCATGCCACATTTCATCTTTTAGGGAAATTTTCAGTCATTATTTTCTCAGATGAAATTTCTGCCACTTTATCTCTTTCTTCTCTCCTTCTGGGATCCCTGTAATGAAAATAATTGATCCACTTGATAACCCAGAAGTCCCTGAAGCTGTCCTTATTCTTTTTCATTCCTTTTTGTTGTTGTTGTTCCTCTGATTGGATGAATTCCACTCCTCTTGCCTTCAAGTTTGCTGATCTTTTTCTTCTGCTTCATCTAGTTTTTTTGTGAGCCCTTCTGTTGACTATTTTAGTATAGCTATTTGGTTGGCCAAAAAGTTCACTTGGCATTTTTGGTTAACTTTTCATTTGGTTACAAAAATCTCAAACGAACTTTGGTCAACCCAATATTATGTTCACCTTGTGGTTTTTCTTTGGTATTTTCTTGTATTTCCTCTTTGTTGAAATTCTCACATTGTCCGTCCATTTCTCTCAACTTCAGTGAACATCTTTATGACAATTACTTTGAGTTCTTTATTAGGTAAATCACTTGACCTCTATTTCTTTGACATCTTTTTCTAAGTTTTCATCTTACTCATTCACTTGAAATATTTTCTTCAGTTTCTTCATTTTCCTTAATTCCCTGCATTGGTTTCTATAGATTCACTAAAATAGCCACCTCTCCTAGTCTTGAAAGAGTTACCTTGTATAGGAGGACATTTAGTACTGACCTAGCTCTTGATTGTCTCTCATACCTGATTGTCCAAGTAGCCACCTTTGTTTTTAGTTCAATTCAGTCACTCAGTCGTGTCCTACTCTTTGTGATCCTGTGGAGTGCAGGCACTTCAGATTTCCTTGTCCATTTTTAACGCCCAGAGCATGCTCAAACTCATGTCCATCAAGTTGNTATAAACTTCTTTCTAAAACTTAAGAGGAAAAATACTCTATTATATTTACACACATACTAACCACTTCTGTTGCTCTTTATTCCTATGACTTTATTTTCAGTCTTGTATAATATTTCTTCCTGAAACATATGTTTATTGAATATTGAACTATGAATTTGATAATTATTGTCTTTAATCACTTTAAAGGTGTTATTCCACTATTTTCTGAGGAAATGCATAACCATTCAATCTTGTTTTCAGTTTATATATTTCTATTATATGTTTCTATGATCTTGAGTTTGTGCTGAGTGAGGCCCATTGAATTTGAATCTGTAAATGTGTGTCTTTCATTTGTCTATCTTTTTTTTTAAATCGAATCACTATTCCTGATCAAGGCTTCATAACAACAGGCATGCCCATAGCCGGCCACAACTAATCTTCATTAATTTTATTGCTGTCCTGCTGCTCTGCTTTATTCCTTAATGCTTATCTCTATCTAGGTAAATCATCTTTACTTTTTCAATTCTGTTTTACTTATCAAGCTTCTTAAAAACATAAGAAGCTTGGTGACTCCACTGTGAGTATTTCAGTTTGACAGTAATTGTGATCGTGATGTGTTTTGTATATAAAATGCAAAATTAACCTCATAAAAACAAAATAAAACAATGACTTAAAATTAGTTTTACAAATGCGAAAATTAAGTGAACAGTGCTAACAGTGATATGTCAAAGAAGGAAAATTGTAAGACCAGAAATGCAGTTGGGTTTCAGGGACAGCTAGAACTGAGGCATAGTTTGCCAAGGAGGGCCCTTTGATTTTCTTTCATCGCAGCATTATGTCACAGTCATTCATTATTTACTACACTATAGAACAACTTCCCTTATGGGTTGCAAAACACAGTTCCTGAATGATACCATTTTAACCTCCCTTTTAGAGAGGCACTGGCCTNGAAATGCAGTTGGGTTTCAGGAACAGCTAGAACTGAGGCATAGTTTGCCAAGGAGGGCCCTTTCATTTTCTTTCATCGCAGCATTATGTCACAGTCATTCATTATTTACTACAGAACAACTTCCCTTATGGGTTGCAAAACACAGTTGCTGAATGATACCATTTTAACTTCCCTTTTAGAGAGGCACTAGCCTTTGGGATTTACCTTAGTATCCTTGAATCAATAACTTATTGTCCAATGTACAATGATTGTGTATGGGAGAGAAAACCGTATACTTTCCCCAGTTTGAGTCAACTGGCTCACTCTGGAAAAATTGTTTTAAATAGTGAAATGATGTGTGGAGTCAGTTTCCAGATACCCAGGGAGATGGTGAGATGTTCTCCAGTTAAACAAAGGAGGGAATGCTGGGAAGTTGTTACTGTTGTTGAGTCACCTAGTCATGCCCTACTGTTTACAACCCCAGGGACTGCAGCGCAGCAGGCTTCCCTGTCTCTCACCATCATCTGGAGTTTGCCCAAGTACATGTCCACTGAATAGGTGATACCATCCATCTATCTTATCCTCTGCCTCCCTCTTCTCTGCCTTCAGTCTTTTCCAGCATCATGGTCATTTCCAATGAGAACCATTTCCATGAGTCATGTTGGGAAGGCAGCATTATAAATGTTCATTTAGTACTTTCAGGATATGAAATTCTAGAGGAGCATGACATATGTTTGGATATACACCTTCACTGCTTTGGGGCTCTCATTGCCCCTCTCCCCCCACCTCCAACCCCACCACAATAACTCTGAGGATGAAGTCTAAATTCATTATTTTTATTCCTAAGTAGGATACCAAATATATTTATTTTCTAGGCAGCTTCACACCTCTGAGGTGTAGAAATATTAAAGTGGTGCTTGAATATAAAAATCTTATCACCTGTAAGACTTTAAAAATGATGTTTCCTCTATATGTGATAAATCTATCCCTTTTTAATTCTTTCATCAGTCTAATCCCCACTTATTCTTAAATTATACATGCTAGTTCCTCCAATAAAATTATTCATACCTCTCTTTTAAGAGTTCAGTTCTCTGAACTCTAAGCTTCATATACCTCTATTTCCCTGTGGAGTGATTCTCATGCCATATGTAATTTCCTATTATTCACTATACCCAAGGATCCTATTTTTTTAATCTCTAAAATGTAGCAAATCACCTGGAATTAAATAAATATTTGTTAAGATACTAAATGGATTGTGGGGCTTGATCAGTGATAGTAGCAATTTTACTATGCTTATTTTTGGTACAGTCTTTGCTATAATGCTATTTAAGATCAAGTTAACATTTAGCAAAAGGCATCAAAATATTACTTTTGTTAAATTAAACTTGTAGTAAAATGAAATGCCTTTATTTTATAGACAAATCTATGTAAGGATGCACATTAAAAAATATTTGACAATGGAACAATAAAGAGTTTTGTCAGTAACAATTTAAGTTAAGATGTTTCATGTAAAAATATAAACTCTAAATTATCTTGAATCAGTAAAGCCAGAATAGAAATACATTTATATCCTTATGATGGAAAGTATTTCAAAAATTGATCATTTGTTTGTATAGATTCTGGTGATTTTTAAAAAATATCTGTGACATTATCCAATAGAGACAAAACAAATATATATATTTTTTAAGATCCTATACCAGTTTGACTACTGTGATATTCCTCTATTTTTTGTTTTATTTTTAAATTCACTTTGTTTAAACTTTTGAAAAAGGATATTTTATGTAGATAATACATTTTCAAATATCTTTCCTGGACTTTTGAAATAGCTTATTCAAGGTTCAAAAAATCAGTTGCATATTAACAGTTATAAATTTAGTTTTATAAAATTACTATAAGCATATTTTATTGGATCTCTGTTTATGTTTCAGGTGCTTATGTGTGTGAAAGAGTGACTGTCATGGAGTCATGATTATGGAAAACTTACTTTTGAAGTTTATGTTGTTTTTTGTCAGGTTCCAGTAGGGTCACTGTTTTGTTACAGGTTAAGAAGAAATTTGAATATTCTCCATTTCATAGATCATAACTTTTTTTTTTCCTCCAGACTTATATCAGGATTAAGTTTGAAGTCTTGATTTCATATGAGATTCTTTTTTCCTGTTGAGAGCCTTGGGTATAACAGTCTTACCTATCTCCTCTTGAGGTAACCAGCCAAATTGTCCAAACCTCCTTTCACTTAGGATTCAGACTTTGCATGGTCCCAGCTTGTGTAAGCTGAAGTATATAATCTTTCCATGCATTGACACCAAAACCTTAGATTTTAGTTTTCAGTACTTGTTTTCAGATTTAGATTTCCTCTGAAAAGAAATTCATCCTCATAACAGAATAGGTATAAAATAGATAGACAAAATGGTTATTTATACAAAAAACTGGCTTTTTTTTGGCTTAAATTTCTTTAAATATTTTTTTCCTCTGGGCTGTATTTTCAGTAATAATTCAGTGTAATTCCCTTTTGCTCCTTTTTCTATTTTCATTAGATTTTGATAAAAATTCTACCCAAGCTTATTCCAAGTGGAAAATTTGATTATATTGTTTTTGCACAATTATTAAATTAATTATAGACCTAGACAGTTTCTAAATATCTCTCAGTTCCTTCCCACACCAGAGAACATAAACCAGAAAATCATTTTGACTTTGATATATAGTCTAATCTTTCATCTAAGAATATTACATTTTCAATTTTTCTAAAAATCCAAATGTGGAAAGGCACAAAATGTAATTATATATTATATGGGCAAAATTCACCTTACATCAGTTTACACTTAAGGCACTAAACAAGTTAGGTATGTATTATCAACTTTCATCATGTAAGTCATTCTGAGTAATTCTTTGTTTTGTGGAAAAAGTTTTTTCAGTTGCGTCAGTGCTTCATCTTTAAGCATTTTCTCAAAACTAGGACATTACAGATACAAGTTTGTGGGGGGATAAATATAGTCTAGAGTTAAACTGAAGCATGGTGAGAGGGCAGTGATGCGCGAATAACCTGTTATGGATTGAATGTTTTGTTTCCCAAAAAATTTATGTTGAAATCCACCACCCAATGTAATGATATTAAGAGTTGGGGCCTTTGAAGAGTAATTAGAATTTGATGAGAATGGATCCCTAGTGAATGGGATTCATGATTTTACAAAAGACACTACAGAGTTTGTTTCTCTTCTCTTTCTGCCATGTGAGGGTACAACGAGAAGATGGCAGTCTGAAAATTATGTGACAGATTTTATCTCTGTACATACATGTATTTAGGAACAAGAGACAGAAAGAGAAAAGATGCTTTAAAACTCATATTACAGAGTATGTACATATATAAATATGCATAGGTATTTGTATTTAGAAGATGTGTTAAAATGATAATTATATTAGTTTATGATCTTATAATAATGATGAAGGTAATTCCTTTCCTCTGTTGAACACTTACTACAAAGTTCTCTAAACATTCTATAAGCATTTTATTATGTAATACTAAAAACAGCAATCACGTAACATTGCCTACATCTCCTAACATAATTTGACCACTGGGTTTGTCCTCCAATTCATGCCAGATGCCAATTTTTTGTGAAACTAATGAAGTATCAGCTATAGATTTTCTCACTTACACAAGACCCTTCCAGTACTATGAGTGGGTCTTTACCAATTTATTAACATTTTCTTATCCTTTAAAAAGTAAAATTTGCAAAAGAAAGATATTTTAAGAGTGATAAGTACTCTACTTACTGTTTCCTTTCATCTTTGATTTACCCTTCAACCAGCTTTTCCTCCTGTTGGTGTTGTAGTGGCCATGGGAGTTTTTGGGGTTTAGTTGAAGGAGAGTGACTTGGGGAATTTTGTTTGTTTGGGTTAAAAAATAACCTCCATATATTGTTAGACTGTTACTGGTCATCTAATACAGAGAAGAAAATGTCCTGCTGCTCATTAGAGTGACTCACCTAGCACCCTGATGCAAGGTTACAGAATCGGAATCTTTGTAATAGGACAGATACTTGGGCTTCTGACAATGAAAATACTTAGTATATAGAGGGTAGGTGAACAGACAAAAATTTAAATGCATAAAGCCAGAGTTCGGCAATGGAATCTCTTAAAAATCATTATGGATAATATGTAAAATTGTTCATGGAAGATTTAATTTTATCAGTGCCTAATAAAAGTGAAAGTTTCTTTGGTCTGCATAATTTGAATATGAATGCCCCATAGATATGGTGAGGTTTTTTGTTGCATTTCACAAAATATGCTTTGTTAGGTCATAAACTTGGTAACAAAACAAATAACAAGATATCTGTGTATCTTCCACACATCCCCAAAATTAGACTTTACATATTAGCTTATTTGACTAATCAGTTGTTTTGAGAGAAACTGGTAGTTCCAAAATATGGCATGCTGTATTACTCCTGATGCAGTGAAACTGGCCAAAAAACAATTGTACCACTGATAAAAAAAACTCCAGTATTTATTAACAAATCAACTTACATGCCATGAGAGAAAATTTAGTTCAGTTCAGTTCAGTTGCTCAGTCATGTCCAACTCTTTGCCACCCCATGAATTGCAGGACACCGTGCCTCCCTGTCCATCACCAACACCTGGAGTTCACACAAACTCATGTGCATCAAATCTCTGATGCCATCCAGCCATCTCATCTTATGTCTTCCACTTCTGTTCCTGCCCCCAATCCCTCAAAGCATTAGGGTCTTTTCCAATGAGTCAACTATTTGCATGAGGTGACCAAAGATTTGGAGTTTCAGCCTCAGCATCAGTCCTTCCAGTGAACACCCAGGACTGATCTCCTTTAG
>SJYW01011141.1:0-12774 GCA_006410735.1 Raphicerus campestris
GGGGACCCACAAAACCCCTGGATTAATTTAGCCCTCCAAGAGATTAACTGAGACAGATAAAGAGTTCTAGATGCCCATCGTATAGAGAGATTCCACCTAGCCCCCAAGAAGTGGCTGGATAGTCAATGACGGGTAAGACCATCAGAGGAGGGCAACCTAAGACAGGCACAGCCACGAGAGGGGCTGGCGAGGCTGGCTGCCTACAGCTTTATGCCTTGCTCTACAGAACATCAATACAGATGTTTCCAGGGCTTAAATTAAATGAAAAAGGGGGGAGATTGGGGCCTAAATGGGAAACCTCGGAGGAAAAAAAAAGGGGCTAGCTTGACAGTTGGAGACAGTTGGAAACAGTTGAAAAATAAGATGACGCCTTTAACAGAAGATGACGCCTTTAATCATGTTTGACCTTTAACATGATTGGTGCAACTGATGACACGTAATGATTTGACCTTTAATGTGATTGGTGCAACTATGGAAAGTTCCTCCTAAACCACCCCCTGCTTGCCTATATAAGCTGGGAGTTTGCAGCAATAAAGCGGAACTGCTTGGACGGAACCCGTTGCGTCTGATTGTCCCTCACTCGCCGAGGGGCTGGGTTGGCTGACAGCAGGCTCACCTCTCCTCGGGACCCCTCAGCTTTGCTGAGGGAAGTTCCACTGCCTCTACTCTTTCTGTGGAGTGCCCCAGCACCTCTTGAGTCTTGGCGTGACCCTTGAGGTTCCACTCGAGTGGGGACAGGTGGGGTGGGGAACTTCTTGGGTCACAGCAACAGTGTGAAGTAGCCTTTTGAGGTCCATGAGGGACAGGGTAAATTCCCCTGAGATGCCGTTGTGGACAAGGGGCACACCACGCCTGCAGGGGAGAAGCTTCTGGTTTTTCTCGAGTTGGGGCGCGGTCCTCTCGAGTTATGACGGGGACCCCAGGGACCCGCCCCTGTTTACTCAGGAGAGGCCATTCTCAATGCGAGTTGAGAAGCACCTCTGGGGATTCCACCCCAGTCATTGCCGGGTCCTCAGTCCTCCTCTGGTGCTGAGGTCGGAGCCTGAGATTTCCTCGCTCATGTTTCATAGGTCTTGAGGTGACTCTGGAGCCCCCACAGGGGAGTCAGGCCTCTTCTCGCCTGGAGATGTGCAGAGCCTCTTTCCTCCCCAACTGCAGCAACAGTGTCCGGGTCCCTGTGGAGCGGACACAGGGATCTGTGGCTTGCCATCGAGGTACTCCAGGGCTGTCTCACGTGCCAGTGTGTTGGCAGTCGAGCCTCGGGGAGACAGTCGAGATAGCGCAGGGCAGTCACGTTCATCTGGAGTGGACGAGGCATTTGGGGAACTTGGGGAGTGGTGTTCAGAAACCTGAGGCTCCTCTCGAATCTCCTGATGCGAGGCCACCACTTGGGATGCAAGGGGAGCACCGGAAAACCTTTCCCTATGGAGCAGGGAAAGGGCCCCTCATCTGGAGCTCAGGAGGGGAAAACACGGATCCTCTTGAATCGCAGCAGGACCCTCGGAGTTCCTCTCTAGTGGGGACGGTTGGGGCGGAGGACTTCCTAGGTCACAACAAGGGTATGAAGGAGTCTTTCCAGGTCCAAGAGGGAAGGGGTGATTACCCCCAAGATGCTGTAGCAGAGAAGGGACTCACCCTCCCTGCAGGGGAGAAGCTTCTGGTTTTTCTCGAGTTGTGGAGGGGTCCTCCACAATTAAGATGGGGACCCCAGGGACCCGCCCCTCTGGCCTCAGGAGAGGCCAGTCTCAATGCGAGTTGCGAGGCACCTGTGGGGATTCCTCCCGAGACATTGCCCGGTCCTCAGTCCATGTCTGGTGCTGAGGCCGGAGCCTGTGCTTGCCTCACCCATACTGACCTAGGTCTTGGGGTTCCCCTGGAGCTCCCACAAGGGAGTCAGGCCTCGTCTCTCCTGGAGACTTGCATGGCCTCTTTCTTCCCCAACTGCAGCGCCAGTGTACGACTCCCCGTCAAGCACACACAAGGATCTGTGGCTTGCCCTCGAGATACCCAGGGCTGTCTCATGTGCTAGTGTGTCTGGAGTCGAGACTTGGGGTGACTGTCGAGACAGTGCAAGGCAGTGAGGTTCATCTGGATTGGACGAGGCATTTGGAGATCTTGGGGAGTGGTCGTTGGACACCTGAGGCTCCTCCCAACTCTCCTGATGCGAGGCGACCTCTTGGGATGCCAGGGGAGTGCGGGAAAACCTTTCCCGACGGAGCAGGGAAAGGGCCCCTCATCTCAGCTCAGCAGGGGAAAACAGGGCTTCTCTTCAGTCTTGGCGGGACCCTCGGGGGGTTCCCCTCGAGTCGGAACGGGTGGGGCGGGGTACTTCCTATGTCACAACAAGGGTATGAAAAAGCCTTTCGACTCTGAAGAGAGAAGGAGTGATTCCCCCAAGATGCTGCATTGGGCAGTGGACTCACCCTCCCTGCAGGGGGAGAAGCTTCTGGTTTTTCTCCAGTTGCGGCAGGGACCTCTCAAGTTATGATGGGGACACCAGGGACCCGCTGCTGTGGCCTCAGGAGAGGCCAGTCTCCATGCGAGTTGTGAGGCACCTCTGGGGATTGCTCCCCAGATGTCGCTGGGTCGTCAGTCCTCGTCTGGTGCTGATGCTGGAACCTGTGCTTGCCTCACCCATGCTGACATAGGTCTTGGGGTTCCCCTGCAGCCCACACACGGGAGTCAGGCCTCGTCTCTACTGGAGACGTGCACAGCCGCTTACCTCCCCAAATGCAGCAACAGTGTCCGGGTCCCTGTCGAGCGGATACAGGGATCAGTGGCTTGCCCTCGAGGTACCCCAGAGCTATCACACGTCCCAGTGTGCCAGAGTCGAGCCTCAGAGTGACAGTCGAGGCAGTGCAGGGCAGTCAGATTCATCTGGAGTCGACGAGGCATTTGGCTGTCTTGGGGAGTGGTGGTCAGACACCTGAAGCTCCTACCGACTCTCCTGATTCGAGGCCACTTCTTTGGATCGAGAGAGCGCAGGAAAACCATTCCGGATGGAGCAGGGAAAGGGCCCCTCATCAGGAGCTCAGCAGGGGAAAACAGAGCTCTTCATGAATTGCAGCGGGTCCGTCGGGGTTCCTAGCGAGTGGGGACGGTTGGAGCAGGGAACTTTCTAGGTCACAACAAGGGTATGAATGAGCCTTTCGAGGTCCAAGAAGGAAGGGGTGATTTCCCCAGAGTTGCTGCCGCGGACAAGTGATTCACCCTCCCTGCAGGGGAGAAGCTTCTGCTCTTCCTCGAGTTGCGGCGGGATCCTCTCAAGTTACGACTGGGACCCCAGGGACTCGCCCCTGTTTACTCAGAAGAAGCCATTCTCAGTGTGAGTTTTGAGGCGCCTCTGGGGATTCCTCCCCAGAGGTCGCAGTGTCCTCAGTCCTCGTTTGGTGCTGAGGCCGGAGCCTGTGCTTGTCTTGCCCATCCTGACATATGTCTTGGGGTTCCCCTGGAGCCCCCATAGGGGAGTCAGGCCTCATCTCGCCTGGAGATGTACACTGCTGCTTTCCTCCCCAGCTGCAGCAACAGTGTCCGGGTTCCTGTCCAGCGGATACAAGGATCAGTGGCTTGTGCTCTCGGTANCTCACCCTCCCTGCAGGGGGAGAAGCTTCTGGTTTTTCTCCAGTTGCGGCAGGGACCTCTCAAGTTATGATGGGGACACCAGGGACCCGCTGCTGTGGCCTCAGGAGAGGCCAGTCTCCATGCGAGTTGTGAGGCACCTCTGGGGATTGCTCCCCAGATGTTGCTGGGTCGTCAGTCCTCGTCTGGTGCTGATGCTGGAACCTGTGCTTGCCTCACCCATGCTGACATAGGTCTTGGGGTTCCCCTGCAGCCCACACACGGGAGTCAGGCCTCGTCTCTACTGGAGACGTGCACAGCCGCTTACCTCCCCAAATGCAGCAACAGTGTCCGGGTCCCTGTCGAGCGGATACAGGGATCAGTGGCTTGCCCTCGAGGTACCCCAGAGCTATCACACGTCCCAGTGTGCCAGAGTCGAGCCTCAGAGTGACAGTCGAGGCAGTGCAGGGCAGTCAGATTCATCTGGAGTCGACGAGGCATTTGGCTGTCTTGGGGAGTGGTGGTCAGACACCTGAAGCTCCTACCGACTCTCCTGATTCGAGGCCACTTCTTTGGATCGAGAGAGCGCAGGAAAACCATTCCGGACGGAGCAGGGAAAGGGCCCCTCATCAGGAGCTCAGCAGGGGAAAACAGAGCTCTTCATGAATTGCAGCGGGTCCGTCGGGGTTCCTAGCGAGTGGGGACGGTTGGAGCAGGGAACTTTCTAGGTCACAACAAGGGTATGAATGAGCCTTTCGAGGTCCAAGAAGGAAGGGGTGATTTCCCCAGAGTTGCTGCCGCGGACAAGTGATTCACCCTCCCTGCAGGGGAGAAGCTTCTGCTCTTCCTCGAGTTGCGGCGGGATCCTCTCAAGTTACGACTGGGACCCCAGGGACTCGCCCCTGTTTACTCAGAAGAAGCCATTCTCAGTGTGAGTTTTGAGGCGCCTCTGGGGATTCCTCCCCAGAGGTCGCAGTGTCCTCAGTCCTCGTTTGGTGCTGAGGCCGGAGCCTGTGCTTGTCTTGCCCATCCTGACATATGTCTTGGGGTTCCCCTGGAGCCCCCATAGGGGAGTCAGGCCTCATCTCGCCTGGAGATGTACACTGCTGCTTTCCTCCCCAGCTGCAGCAACAGTGTCCGGGTTCCTGTCCAGCGGATACAAGGATCAGTGGCTTGTGCTCTCGGTACCCCAAGGCTATCACACGTGCCAGTTTGCCCGAGTCCAGCCTCCGGGTGACAGTCGAGGCAGTGCAGGGCAGTCAGGTTCATCTGGAGTGGACGAGGCATTTGGGGGTCTTGGGGAATGGTGGCCCAAACTGTGAGACACCTCTCGACTCTCCAGGTGCAAGCACCTCCTCTTGACATGGGAGGAGAACACCATGAAACCTTTCCCGTCTTAGCAGGGAAAGGGCCCCTCATCTGAAACTCAGCAGGGTAAAACGGGGCTCCTCTTGAGTTGCGGTCGTTCCTCGGGTTTCCTCTCGAGTGGGGATGGTTGCTGCGGGAACTTCCTAGGTCACAACAAGGGTATGAAAGAGCCTTTCGAGGTCCAATAGGGAAGGGATGATTTTCCCCAAGATGCTGCAGCGGACAAGGGACTCACCCTCCCTGCAGGGGAGAAGCTTCTGGTTTTTCTCGAGTTGCAGAGGGGTCCTCTCCAGTTAGGACACGGAACCCAGGGACCCGCCCCTCTGGCCTCAAGAGAGGCCAGTCTCCATGCGAGTTGCGAGGCACCTGTGGGGATTCCTCCCGAGACGTCGCCCAGTCCTCAGTCCATGTCTGGTGCTGAGGCCGGAGCCTGTACTTGCCTCACCCATACTGACCTAGGTCTTGGGGTTCCCCTGGAGTTCCCACATGAGAGTCAGGCCTCCTCTCTCCTTGAGCCTTGCATGGCCTCTTTCTTCCCCAACTGCAGCGGCAGTGTCAGACTCCCCGTCAAACGCACTCTGGGATCTGTGTCTTGCCTTCGAGATACCCAGGGCTGTCTCAAGTGCTAGTGTGCCGGGAGTCGAAACTCGGGGTGACAGTCGAAACAGTGCAGGGCAGTGAGGTTCATCTGGAGTGGAGGAGGCTTTTGAGGATCTTGGGGAGTGGTGGTTTGACACCTGAGGCACGTACCGACTCTCCTGATGGGAGGCCACCAGTTAGGATGCGAGGGGAACACCGCGAAACCTTTCCCGACGGAGCAGGGAAAGGGTCCCTCATCTGGAGCTCAGCAGGGGAAAACGGGGCTTCACTTGAGTCTTGGCGGGACCCTCGGGGTTCCCCTCGAGAGGGGACGGGTGGGGCGGGGAACTTCCTAGGTCACAACAAGTGTATGAAGGAGCCTTTCAAGTTCGAAGAGAGAAGGAATGATTTCCCCTGAGATGCTGCAGCGGACAATGGACTCACCCTCCCTGCAGGGGAGAAGCTTCTGGTTTTTCTCGAGTTACGGTGGGGTACTCTCGAGTTATGATGGGGACATCAGGGATCCGCCACTGTGGCCTCAGGAGATTCCAGTCTCCATGAGAGTTGTGACCCACCTCTGGGGATTCCTCCCCAGGCTTCGACAGGTCCTCAGTCCTAGTATGGTGCTGAGGCTGGAGCCTGTGCTTGCCTCAACCATGCTGACATAGGTCTTGGGTTTCCCCTGGAGCCCCCACACGGGTGTCAGGCCTCATCTCTACTGGACCCGTGCACAGCCACTTTCCTCCCCAACTGCAGCAAGTCTCCCGGTCCCTGTCGAGCAGATACAGGGATCAGTGGCTTGTGCTCGAGGTACCCCAGGGCTATCACACATCCCAGTGTGCCAGAGTTGAGCCTCTGGGTGACAGTCGAGGCAGTGTAGGGCAGTGGACGAGGCATTTGGAGGTCTTGGGGAGTGGTGGTCGGAAACCTGAGGCTCCTACCGACTCTCGTGATTCGAGGCCACCTCTTGGGGTGCGAGCGAGTGCAGGAAAACCATTCCCGATGGAGCAGGGAAAGGGCCCCTCATCTGGAGCTGAGCAGGGGAAAAAGGGGCTACACTTGAGTTGAAGCAGGACCCTCGGGGCTCACCTCAAGTGAGGACTGGTGAGGCGGGGAGCGTCTTGGGTCACAGCAAGTGTGTGAAGGAGCCTTTCCAGGTCCAGAGGGAAGGTGTGATTTCCTCCAAGACAGTGCAGCAGACAAGAGACTCACCACGCCTGCAGGGGAGAAGCTTCTGGTTTTTCTCGAGTTGCAGCGGGGTCCTCTCAAGTTATGGCGGGTATGCCATGGACCCACCCCTGTGGACTCAGGAGAGGGCAATCTCCATGCGAGTTGTGTGGCCATCTGTGGTTTCTTGCCAGTCGTCACTGTGCCCTCAGTCCACGTCTGCTGCTCAGGCCACAGCCAAAGCTTGCATAGCCCGTGCTGACATAGGTCTTGGGGATCCCCTGGAGCCCACACAGTGGTGTTAGGCCTTCTCTTGCCTGGAGACGTGCATGGCCGCTTTCCTTCCCAGCTGCAGCAGCAGTGTCAGGCTCCCCTTCTAGGGGACACAGGGATCTGTGGCTAGCCCTCGAGGTACCCCAGGTTGTCTCACGTGCTAGTTTGTCAGAAGTCGAGCCTTGAGCAGACAATCGAGGCAGTGCAGGGTAGGTAGGTTCATCTGGAGTGGACGAGGCATTTAGGGATTTGGGGGAATGGTGGCAAAAACCCTGAGGCACCTCCCGACTATCCTGGTTTGAGCACCTCCTCTTGGGATGCGAGGGGAACGCCGGAAACCATTTCCCGATGGAGCAGGGAAAGGGCCCCTCATCTGGAGCTGAGCAGGGCAAAGTGGGGCTCCTCTTGAGTCATGGTGTGACACTCTGTGTTCCTCTCGAATGGGGACCAGTGGGGTGGGGAACTTCCTGGGTCACAGCAGGGAGTGAAGGAGCCTTTGGAGGCCCAAGAGGAAGGGATGATTTCCCCTGAGACACCAAAGCGGACAAGGTCCTCACACCGCCTGCTGGGGAGAAGCTTCTGGATTTTCTCGAGTGGTGGCGGGGTCCTCTCGAGTTACAATGAGGACCCCAGGGACCCGCCCCTGTGGCTTCAGGAGAGGCCAGTCTCCGTGTGAATTGCCCGGCGCCTCTGGGGATTCCTCCCCAGTCGTCTCCGGGTCCTCAGTCCTCGTCTGGTGCTAAAGCCAGAGCCAGAGATTGCATCGCCCGTGCAGACATAGGTCTTTGGATTCCCCTGGAGCCCACATAGGGGAGTCAAGCCTCCTCTCGCCTGCAGACGTTCAGGGCAGCTTTCCTGTCCGGTTCCCCTTCTAGGGGACACAGGGAACTGCGGCTAGCCCTGGAGGTACCCCAGATTGTCACACGTGCCAGTGTGTCAGTAGTCCAGCCTCGGGGTGACAGTCGAGGCAGTGCAGGGCAGTCGGGTTCAACTGGAGTGGACGAGGCATTTGGGGGCATTGGGGAATGGAGTTCCGACACCCAAGGCTCCTCCAGACTCTCCTGTTTTGAGCACCTCCTCTGGCGATTTGAGGACAGGGCTAGAATCCTTTCCTGATGGAGCAGGGAAAGGGCCTTTCATTTAGAGCTGAGTAGGGAAAATGAGTATCCTCCTGAGTCACGGCGACACCCTCAGTGTTCCTCTAGAGTGGGGACTGGTAGGGTGGGGAACTGCTTGGTTCACAGCAAGGGTGTGAAGGAGCCTTTGGAGGTCTAGGAGGAAAGGGGTGATTTCCCACGAGACGCCACAGCAAACAAGGGCCTCACCCTGCCTGCAGGGGGGAAGATTCTAGTTTTTCTCGAGTTGCAGCAGTGTGCTCTTGAGTTACGACAGGGACCCCAGGGATCTGCCCCTGTGGCCTCAGCAGAGGCCAATCTCCATGCGAGTTGCAAGGCCCCTCTGGAAATCGCTCCCCAGTCATGGCCAGTTTCTCAGTCATTGTCTGGTGGTGAGGCCAGAGCCTGATCTTGCCTCGCCCGTGCTGACATAGGTTTTGGGGTTCCCCTGGAGCCCACACAGGGGAGTCAGGCCTCCTCTCGCCTGGAGTCTTGCATGGCCGCTATCCTCCCTAGTTGCAGCAGCAGTGTCCAGCTTCCCTTCTAGGGGACACAGGAATCTGTGGCAAACCCTCGAGGAACCCCAGGTTGTCACACATGCCAGTGTGTCAGGAGTCATGCCTCGGGTGACAGCCGAGGCAGTGCAGCACAGTCAAGTTCATCTGGAGTTGAAGAGGATTTTGGGAGTCTTGGGGAATTGTGGCCCGACCCCTGAGGCTCCTCCCGACTTTCATGGTGCAAGCATTTCCTACTCGGAAGCGAGAGGAGTGCCGAAACCCTTTCCAGATGGAGCAGGGAAAGGCCTCCTCATCGGGAGCTGAGCAGGGGAAAACGGGGCTACACTTGAGTGGAGAAAGGATCCTCGGGGCACTCCTTGAGTGAGGACGGGTGAGGCGGGGAACGTCTTGAGTCACAGCAAGTGTGTGAAGGAGCCTTTCAAGGTACACAAGAGAAGAGGTCATTTCCCCCAAGACACCGCAGCAGACAAGAGCCTCACCATGCCTGCAGGGGAGAAGCTTCTGGTTTTTTACTAGTTGCAGCGGGGTCCTCTCTCGTTATGACCGGGATCGCAGGGACCTGGCCCTGTGGCCTCTGGAGAGGCCAGTCTCCGTGCGAGTTGTGTGGCACCTCTGGGGATTCCTTGCCAGTCGTCGCCGTGTCCTTAGTCCTCGTCTGCTCCTGAGGCCAGAGCCAGAGCTTTCATCGCCCTTGCTGACATAGGTCTTGGCGTTCCCCTTGAGCCCACACAGGGGAGTCAGTCCTCCTCTCCCCTGGAGACGTGCACAGGCGCTTTCCTCCCCAACTGCAGCAGCAGTGTCTGGCCCACCTTCTAGGGGACACAGGGATGTGTGGCTAGCCCTCGAGGTACCCTAGGTTGTCACACGTGCCAGTGTGTCTGGAGTCAAGCCTCGGGGTGACATTCGAGGCAGTGCATGTCAATCAGTTTCATGTGGACAGGACGAGGCATTTGGGGAACTTGCAGTATGGTGGCCCGACCTCTGAGGCACCTCCCCACTCTCCTGGTGTAAGTGCCTCCTCTTTGTATGTGAGGGGAGCGACGGGAATCATTTCCCTAACAAGGAGGGAAAGGATCCCTCATCTGGAGCTGAGCAAGGGAAAACGGGGCTCCTCTTGAATCGCCGTGGGCAGCTCGGAGTTCCTCTTTAGTGGGGACGAGTAGGGTGAGGAACTTCTTGGGTCACAGCAAGGGTGTAAAGGAGCCTTTGGAGGTCCACGACTGAAGAGGTGATTTCCCCAAAGACGACAAAGTGGACAAGGGCCTCACCCTGCCTCCAGCGGAGAATCTTCTGGTTTTTCTGGACTTGCGGCAGGATCTTCTCAAGTTACGACAAGGAACCCAGAGAGCCGCCCATGTAGCCTCAGGACAGGCCAATCTATGTGTGAGTTGCGAGGTGTCTCTGGGGATACCTGCCCAGTCATCGCAGGGTCCTCAGTCCTCGTCTGGTGCTAAGGCCAGAGCCTGAGCTTGCTTCACTTGTGATGACATAGGTCTTGGGGTTCCCCTGGAGCCCCAACCGTGGAGTCAGGCATCATCTCTCCTGGAGACGTGCATGGCCGCTTTTCTCCCCAGCTGCAGCTGCAGTGTCCGGCTCCCCATCTTGCAGACACAAGGAACTGGGGCTTGCTCTGGAGGTACCCCAGGGCTGTCACACGTGCCAGTGTGTCAGTAGTCCAGACTCGGAGTGACAGTGGAGCCATGCAGGGCAGTCAGGTTTATCTGGAGTGGACAAGGCATTTGGGGGCATTGGGGAATGGTGGCCCGACACCTGAGACTCCTCCCGACTCTCCTGTTTTGAGCGCCTCCTTTTGCGTTTTGAGGAGAGCGCCGGGAATCCTTTCCCAATGAAGCAGGGAAAGGGCAGCTCATCTAGAGCTGAGCAGGGGAAAACGAGTCTCCTCTTCAGTCGCGGCGGGACCCTCGGTGTTCCTCTCGAGTGGGGACTGGTGGGGCGGTAACTGCTTGGTTCACAGCAAGAGTGTGAAGGAGCCTTTTGAGGTCCAAGAGGAAAGGGGAGATTTCCCGCGAGATGCCACAGAGGACAAGGGCCTCACCCCACCTGCAGGGGCAAGCTTCTAGTTTTTCTCGAGTTGCTGCAGTCTCCTCTCAAGTTACGACGGGGACGCCAAGGACCTGCTCCTGTGGACTCAGCAGAGGCCAGTCTCTGTGCGAGTTGCGAGGCACCTCTGGGGATTGCTCCCCAGTCATAGCCGGTTCTTCAGTCATCATCGGGTGGTGAGGCCGGAGCCTGGTCTTGCCTCGCTGTGCTTACATAGGTCTTGGGGTTACCCAGAGCACCCACGAGGGAATCAGGCCTCGTCTCACCACGAGACGTGCTGGGACGCTTTCATCCCCAGATGCAGCAGCAGTGTCCGAAAACCTGTCGAGCCGACACAGGGATGTCTGCCTTGCTTTCGAGGTACCCCAAGGCTGCCACCCGTGCCAGTTTGTCGGGAGTCGAGCCTTGAGCAGACAGTTGAGGCAGTGCAGGGTAGTCAGGTTGATCTGGAGTGGACGAGGCTTTAGGGATTTGGGGGAATGGTGGCAAGAACCCTGAGGCACCTCCCGACTCTCCTGGTGCGAGCGCCTCCATTTGGGATGGAAAGGGAATGCAGGGAACCCTTTCCCGATGGAGCAGGGAAAGGGCCCCTCATCTGGAGATGAGCAGGGCAAAGTGGGGCTCCTCTTGAGTCCTGGTGTGACACTCTGTGTTCCTCTCGAGTGGGGACTGGTGGGGTGGGAAACTTCTTGGGTCACAGCAAGGAGTGAAGGAGCCTTTGGAGGTCCAGGAGGAAAGGGGTGATTTCCCCCGAGACGCCAGAGTGGACAAGGGCCTCACCATGCCTACAGGTTACAAGCTTCTGGTTGTTCTCGAGTTGCAGTGGGGTCCTCTCGAGTTAAGATGGGGATTCCAGGGACCCTCCCCTGTATCCTCAGGAGAGGCCAGTCTTCCTGCGAGTTGCATGGCCACTCGGGATTCCTCACCAGTTTTTGCCGTGTCCTCAGTCCTCGTCTGTTGCTGAGGCCGGAGCCAGAGCTTGCATCGCTCATGCTGACATAGGTCTTGGGATTCGCCTGCAGCCCACACAGGGGAGTCAGTCCTCCTCTCGCCTGGAGACGTGCTTGGCCGCTTTCCTCCCCAGCTGCAGCAGCAGTGTCCAGCTCCCCTTCTAATGGACACAGGGATCTGTGGCTAGCACTTGAGGTACCCCAGGTTGTCACACGTGCCAATGTGTCAGAAGTCAAGCCTCGGGGTGACCGTCGAGGCAGTGCAGTTCAATCAGGTTCATCTGGACTGGACGCAGCATTTGGAGGTCTTGGGGTATTGTGGCCTGACCCCTGAGGCACCTCCCCACTCTCCTAGTGAGAGCGCCTCCTCTTTCGATGTGAGGGGAGCGACGGGAATCATTTCCCTAACGAGGCAGGAAAAGGCCCCTCATCTGGAGCTGAGGAGGTGAAAATGGGGCTCCACTTGAGTCGCTGTGGTCTGCTCGGGGTTCCTCCTTAGTGGGGACGGGTAGGGCACAGAACTTCTTGGGTCACAGCAAGGGTATAAAGGAGCCTTTCAAGGTCCAAGAGGGAAGAGGTGATATTACACAAGACACCGAAGGGGACAAGGTCCTCACCCTGCCTCCAGTGGAGAATCTTCTGGTTTTTCTCGACTTGCAGCGGATCCTCTNCAGCAAGGGTATAAAGGAGCCTTTCAAGGTCCAAGAGGGAAGAGGTGATATTACACAAGACACCGAAGGGGACAAGGTCCTCACCCTGCCTCCAGTGGAGAATCTTCTGGTTTTTCTCGACTTGCAGCGGATCCTCTCAAGTTACAATGGGGAACCCAGGGACCCGCCCCTGTGGCCTGAGGAGAGGCCAGTCACCGTGAGACTTGCGTGGCCCCTCTGGGGATTGCTCGCCAGTCATCTCCGTGTCCTCAGTCATCATCTGGTGGTGAGGTCAGAACCTGATCTTGCCTTGCGCAAGCTGACTTTGGTCTTGGCGTTACCCAGAGCACCCACTGCACAGGCCGGCCTCGTCTCGCCAGGAGATTCGCTGGAACACTTTCATCTGCAGATGCAGCAGCAGTGTCCGAATACCTGTTGAGCGAACACAGGGATGTCTGGCTTGCCCTTGAGGTACCCCAAGGCTGTCACACGTGCCAGTTTGTTGGGAGTCGAGCCTTGAGCAGACAATCGAGGC
>SJYW01011145.1:12339-22793 GCA_006410735.1 Raphicerus campestris
GAGTTGGACTGTGAAGAAAGCTGAGCACTGAAGAATTGATGCTTTTGAACTGTGGTGTTGGAGAAGACTCTTGAGAGTCCCTTGGACTGCAAGGAGAGCCAACCAGTCCATTCTAAAGGAAATCAGCCCTGGGTGTTCTTTGGAAGGAGTGATGCTAAAGCTGAAACTCCAGTACTTTGGCCACCTGATGCGAAGAATTGACTCACTGGAAAAGACTCTGATGCTAGGAGGGATTGGGAGCAGGAGGAGAAGGGGATGACTGACAGAGGATGAGATGGCTGGATGGCATCACCGACTTGATGGAGGTGAGTTTGAGTGAACTCTGGGAGTTGGTGATGGACTGGGAGGCCTGGTGTACTGTGATTCATGGGGTCACAAAGAGTCAGACACAACTGAGTGACTGAACTGAATATACTTTTTTTAACTTCCCTTCTCTTTTACGATCTTCTACCTAAGTTATTTTCTTAGTAGTTCTCCTGGGGATTACAATTAACATCTTAACTTCAGATAATGTACTTTCAATAAAATCAACTTAATTTCAACAAATTTTATTAATGCTCTGCTTAGACAGGGCTCCACGTTATGCTCCCCCAAAACCCTCCCCAACATACAAGTAGTTATTTTGCCATTTCTTGGACTATCTTGTAATTTTTGGTTGAAAACTAGACTAATCTAGATAATATAATGTGCATTCCACAAATAAGATTCACCTCCCTTTTTGGTTTAGTGATTTACCTGGTCTAATTGTGTAAAGTCTGTATTCTTTGTTATGTGTGAGCTTAGTTAGCTAAGTAATGGGTAGGGAATTCCTTAAATATTTTGAACCAATGAGTCTCCCAGGCTTTGCCGAAGGGCTCTGGGCATATGTTGGGACGTCCGTCTTCAACACACTAGCAATAATGTAGAGCTCTACCTTAGGCTTCATTTCCTGCTTGTATCAAAACTCAAAATCAGCCAGAGGACATTCCTGGACATGGGCATAGCCCTATACATGCATGCTATACATGCATGCTGTTTTCTTCTTTTTTAAATTGAAGCGTAGTTGATTTAATGCACTTGGTTTTCTAGATTCTCAGGAATCTTGATCATGTTAGGGCTCTTCAAAAACCCCAACTGACACCTCATTTCCCAGAGTTTCCTATTTAGTTTTCTGGTCAGACTCAACTTATATCACCGCCTTAGACAACTGCAAAGTACAGTGATTGCTACTTTAAACAAACAAACAAATACCCTAGGGATAGGGTACAGAATGAGCTCTGCTACAGACAAATTGTGAGAATGGAGCTTTTTAGGGATTTACTAGAAAGTTCAAACAGTGACAATTTTCTGGGGACATAGCTTTAGGGGAGCTTCAAACCCATTCTTTCCAGTATGACAGGTTGTAAACTACTGGTTTTCACGGCTACCACAGTTGTAAGGTTTACAGTTTTCAAAGTTACTGAGGAGCTCAGCATGGTATGGAGTGTGGCAGCATTAAAACAGAGTTAGGTAAAACACCTCAGAGTTTGCCTGTATTTACAGAGATTCAGTTCTTTGTTTTGTATAAACGCTCAATAGATCCTGCAAGCCTTTAATTTTTGGAATTCTGAAAAAGTTAATTTTGCCAATTCTTGCCAGTGTTCTCACTATTTTAATAGAAGAAAAGGTTTTGGGAAGTCCTGGAAATGTTCTCTGGAATGGAGGATAACATTATCAGACTTTTTATTATTTTCGACCCTAATCAAGCCTGGAGAACAGAGAAGGGAAGTTAAGCTTCAAAAGTGAGAGGGCCAGTCATTTGCATTTGCAATAGTACAGGTAAGAGATCTGGGGCACCTTGGACCTGGAGATCACAGTAAGATGGCACAGAAATGATTCACAGATATTTAGAAGGAACTGCTGACATGACGTGGTAATGACCTGGATACAAGGGTGGTACAGTGAATGATGCCAAGCTTCCTGTCTTGTAGAACAGGATGGATGGGTGGGACCAGTCTCTGACACTGGAAGAAGGCCAGGTTTGAGAATGAGGAACATACACTGGCAACATTTGAAATCCAGGTGCCTCTGAGATTTCCAAGAAGATAACAAGGAAGCCATCATCTTAAAGACTCTCCCCCAGTTTTAGAAAAATGCTTTATAAATCAACTCCTAAAACATTATTTCTTCTAATATGAAGGGGGGCGGGGGGAGGCAAGGCTTGTATACTAAATGCCAATAATTCAACATCACTGAGGAATTTAAAAATATGGTTCCAGAAATGGTAAGAACCATGCACAAATGTCTGAAACTATTCATTGCTTATGTGCAAAGAAATGAAAGCTTCCCCAAAGGCAACTTTACTTAAAGAGAAGCTACAATAAAAATAAAGATAAATCTTCCCTGTGATTATAAAGATTCTGTTGCCCTCTTGCATACATCATTTTACCGTTCTCATTGATGCCTGTGAAAACAAATCAATCAGATTCATTCATGCCTCCACTCATTCCATAAATACTCAACTGCTTCCTATTTGACAGCACTTGGTCAGACCTAGGAGACAGCTGGGAATAGGTCAGACCAGGTCCCTGCAGTGTGAACTGGTGTTGGTCTCAACACCAACTTGTCTGAGTATCATAGTTTTTTTGTTCTGTAATCCTTTCTGTTAGGCCTCTCTTTCATGCGCGAAATTCACTTGTACAGCTGCTTTTTCTGGTCAGAATTGGGCAGGGTTAGATGTGTAAGGGAACCCTAGGGGAGGAAAGGGAAGGGTTGACTGCTGGTTAATTACTTCTACTCCTAATATCTCTTAATGTTACAACGGTCTGTTCTGTTTAAAACAGATGAGGTGCAGTTTGTTCCCACTGGGAAACATTAAAGTATTTCAAGTTTGTTTTGACTGTTAGCTCATTTCTGACCTAATGGGCAATACTTTCACAGGAAAGTTTTATGCACTCTCTTATCTCAGTTTTGCTTCTTCAGACTTCATAGTTTCACTCCTTGTCCTTCCAGAGGAAACTGGTCAACATACCTGAACAAAGAACTCAAAGCTCACCTACCAAAACCATATGCAAACAGATGTGGTTGGCAGATAGCACCCTGCGCGCAGCCACAGTTCAGAGTGATGTCTCGAGTTCAAAACCCATGCCTCCCCAGTTGTTTGTGTGTTTGGTTTCTAGAGAGCTTCCAAAGTAAAAGGTCAGGCAAATGTTTAAAATACAACATAATAACAATAGCCATCTTGTCACACGATTACGGAGAACACACTAGACCAGACAATGTGCTGAGTGCTCTGCGTGCTTTACATTACATAATCCCCACAACAACCCAGTGGTATAGGTACTATTATTAGCCCAAGTTTACACATGAGGAAACATTTGTGTGGAAGGATTAAGTAACTGGCCCAAGATCACACAGTTGGCAAGAGGTAGGGCTGGGGTTAAAGGTTAAATCTAGTTGACTCCAGAGCACAGTCCCTAACCAGCAGGCAACGACATGTCACTGGTCACAGAGCTTCAGTTCTTGCTCCAGCAAGTATTAACTGGGGGTCCTAGTAAAGTCACCTCTGAGGAAGATTAAATAAGAAACAAACAGAATCAGTCCTTACAGAACTGACAGAACTGCTTATACCATGAGAACTGTTTCCTTTAAGACACTTGTCTGGGTTGTTCACATACAAATTCATACTTTATGCACACTACTACTTAAAATTCACCACTGGCTTAACAAATTCCAATTCCTCTAAACTATGGTGAATAAAAGTTATAATGGAAATACTTTTAGTGGGCTGGGGGTGGAATTCAAATATGTTCAATTGAGGTAAAGTGCATTCAACTGTATTTTTAAAAGACTAACATGACAATCCATGCTTTCTCCCTGCATTCAGCATATTAGGAAGCACTTTAGAAAACAAGGGGAAAGAAATGTATGTGCTCATAAATGGAAACTAACAGAAACTATAGTTTCCCCCCTCCAACTAAGCATCTGGTCTATTTTATTTGAGGTAACATATTTCTGTCCTCCCACATTTTAGAAAAACAGCCGACACACTGCCTTACTTACATCTACGCTTATCAGTAATGACACGGCCGTATCTCTCCAAACAGTTGGTTAATTAATTTGTACCCCTATCTCTGGCAGCCTGCCTGTGCAACTGAACAGCAAAAATAATTACACCAGCTAAAGAGGGAAAATTTCCACTCTTCCTGTGATTTCTTATCATAGGGCTTGTTGCCTTTCCTTACATGGGTTTGAGTTGCAAAACATGTGCACATCAGATTATGGTCACTACAAAATGATGTTTCCATTCTTCACTACTTCATGAACCATCAATTGGGAATGAAAGGGGCAGAGGAGAAAACTGATCCACAAGTCAAAGGCACAAAGTATGGGCTGAGCAGAACTGTGAATGAAGAAATAGCCACTCTATTCCAGAGTGATCTTCATCTCTTTCATCATGTGAAATCATGTAAAATCTGACATCATGTGAAATCTGACATATCAACAAATATTTACCTAGAACCTACCACAGGCAGTCTCCTTCTTTCCCACCCAAAACCATACATGAGAAAGTCAAACAGAGGAGATCAGTGGAATCCGCTACTGAGTACCACAAGCCACAAAATTTCTAATTAGGGATCACATTGAAAGACTGTCTACAAGGGTAGAGTCCTGGCTCTTCTAAGGTAAACACAATAGTCCTTGATCTGCTTAAGCCCACCTGGGTCGTCGCTTTTTACATGGCTAGTGATCTTCATCTGTCTCAACTGTGATGGTGGAGAGTTCCATTTTAAGAGAGGAATCTGTTGGTTAGTCTCTGAAGTCACTTAAAAATCATCCCTGAAAATTTCTCAGACACCACATGGAGCCCGACCAGTAAGTCCTACACAGTCAGTTATGTCACTGATGTCAGAACAGATGGCTGTTTCTACCAGATTAAATAGTTGGCTAGTGTTTAGGGACCTTCTTGTATGGAAAAATCCAAGTAATTAAACACCACAATCACAGGACAATNACTGCCTTACTTACATCTACGCTTATCAGTAATGACACGGCCGTATCTCTCCAAACAGTTGGTTAATTAATTTGTACCCCTATCTCTGGCAGCCTGCCTGTGCAACTGAACAGCAAAAATAATTACACCAGCTAAAGAGGGAAAATTTCCACTCTTCCTGTGATTTCTTATCATAGGGCTTGTTGCCTTTCCTTACATGGGTTTGAGTTGCAAAACATGTGCACATCAGATTATGGTCACTACAAAATGATGTTTCCATTCTTCACTACTTCATGAACCATCAATTGGGAATGAAAGGGGCAGAGGAGAAAACTGATCCACAAGTCAAAGGCACAAAGTATGGGCTGAGCAGAACTGTGAATGAAGAAATAGCCACTCTATTCCAGAGTGATCTTCATCTCTTTCATCATGTGAAATCATGTAAAATCTGACATCATGTGAAATCTGACATATCAACAAATATTTACCTAGAACCTACCACAGGCAGTCTCCTTCTTTCCCACCCAAAACCATACATGAGAAAGTCAAACAGAGGAGATCAGTGGAATCCGCTACTGAGTACCACAAGCCACAAAATTTCTAATTAGGGATCACATTGAAAGACTGTCTACAAGGGTAGAGTCCTGGCTCTTCTAAGGTAAACACAATAGTCCTTGATCTGCTTAAGCCCACCTGGGTCGTCGCTTTTTACATGGCTAGTGATCTTCATCTGTCTCAACTGTGATGGTGGAGAGTTCCATTTTAAGAGAGGAATCTGTTGGTTAGTCTCTGAAGTCACTTAAAAATCATCCCTGAAAATTTCTCAGACACCACATGGAGCCCGACCAGTAAGTCCTACACAGTCAGTTATGTCACTGATGTCAGAACAGATGGCTGTTTCTACCAGATTAAATAGTTGGCTAGTGTTTAGGGACCTTCTTGTATGGAAAAATCCAAGTAATTAAACACCACAATCACAGGACAATGAGATGCTTACACTGTGAGACACTTGCAGGAACTGTGACCAAATAAAGGAAAGCAATCAATATTCCCTAATTCTCTCTGTGTTTACTATATTCAAAGCATTCTTTCAGGATGCTGAAGATACAGCAGTGAGCAAAACCCTGTTCTCACGGAACTTATGTCTGTGCTGATTCACACCTCCTACTTCAAACACATTTCAGGTTAATATAAAATGAATGACTAGTGAAATTCAGCACGCCATTATTCTCTTTCGTACCATCACATAGTAGAATTCACATAACTTAGAAAGCACTTATGATGAAACCCTCCTGTAAAAGTTTGAGACATCTGTTTCTTACCACCAGTGTTGGAAAATTAGTTCATTCTGAATACTCATCCTTACAGTAAGCAAAATACAGTAAAGCCTCAACCACTCAGACTGCTGCAAGGACACAACAGAGGCTACTGAAAAAACGACACTGTTGGTACCAAGGCTGCAATGGTTTTTGTCCTGAGTTGTGTAAAGGTCCAAAACCACATGAAAGGCAGTCTAAGAGCATCATCACAGAACAGTGGAAAGGGCAGGCTGTTCAAACGCTGGAGACTGTGTCTGAGGCACCGTGCTGCACACTATAAGAAATGGCAAGTAAGACAGCCTCTACCCATAAAGAAGTTCCAATGAAGCTGCAAAGCCCATACACACGCAGAAATACCCCATTCCTTAATTTCAAAGCTGCCATCAAGTGTGTGTGAATGCCAGCCTTTGGGGAAGAATAAAGCAATGTACCCTATGACTTCATAATCCATTCTGATTTCAGGAATAATGAAACACAAGAAAAACAGGCATCGTGGAATCAAGCATAAACATTAAGAGCTACTCTGGCACTTCGTGGGTGCCACTGTGCAACACGAGCGAAACTCAAGATGGGGAACGAGGGCTCCTCTTAGCTGGCCCCAAAGAATTCAGTTACGCTAGTGCCACAAGAATCACCAAGGCACCTCCTCCACGTGATTTCTACAGAAGGAGCTAACGCTCTTCCAATTCCATAACACCAGCAACACCAACAAGCATTCACACGTTCACACATTAATCACAACACCTCCTATGCACTAACACTGAGGAACACTTCTGTATGCCAAGCGATGAATGAGGGGCTTTAGAGCAATGGTCCTTGGGGACCCTGGCAGTTTGGAGACGTTCTTTGTGACAACTGGAGGGGGTAGTGCTACTGGCATCCAGCGGTAGAGGACACACGCTCCTAAACATCCTATAAGGCACAGGATATCCCCTTATAACAAAGAATGGCCTGGCCCCAAATGTCAGCCGAGAAACTTTGCACCTTCAAAACCACCCTATGGGAGAAACAGTATTCTGATCCATACCCACCTGTGAGGCAACTGAGTCAGGAGGTGTTACAGAACTTTCCCAAGGTCATCAGAGATGATACAGAACATGGACTGTAATCCAGGAAATGCAATGCTGTGCAACAAGCATTAGCAACCTGCAAAATTTTTAATGTGATCACAGAAACCCAGAGAAGTACTTAAAACACTGAGTCACAGGGCATAATACTCATTCACCCTCTCTTCCCTCAGTTCCCATCCAAAAGTACTCCTTTTCTGCCCCTCACACAGGCTGCCTCTCACCCAGTGCTCCCTTATCTCATCTTGATCTTTAGACAGAGGTGTGTGAGTATAATGACTGTCTGATCTCTCATTTCTCCATTGCTCAGTGTGCTTCCCTTTAGCATAAACAAAAACATTCCCTGGTCTCAAGAACGGAGGGAACCAGGCGATTCTTTCTCTCTCTGAACCCTCTTCCCAAAAGAGCAAGAGCCAAAGAAGCTAGACTCAATCGTAGCATCTGAGTAGGCAGGAATGAAAAGGCTATGGGAGGTGGGAAGTCACCACCTGGCAGGCCAATATGAAAGGACAGGATATAAGAAGGTGGTTTTCAGGCCTTCCCAGCTCCTAGAGTCTTTGGCATCTCAATATGAATTTAGTGTTGACCACTGGCTGCAAATGAGTTACGGCAATTGATGATTCTGAAAAAAACGGATGAGTATCACTAACTTTTTAAGCACTAAATCTATGAAAGAATTCTGAATTTTTTTTTAATGAAAAACTTTTTTATAACACTGTTTTAGGAAAACTGATGGTAATATGTCAAATACAGAGGGGGGAAAAAGTCAGCTAGGCGCTAGGCACCTGTGAGGCACTGACTTCATCATCCCCTCAGCAGGAAGCATTACCCTCTCCCTGGAAAGGTCATCTAACCAACTACTTTGTGTAAATTTATTTCAATACCCAATAAAGAATAACACCTTATCAAGAGGGAGAACAAGGGAGATTATCAATCACAGGGAAATTATAGTTCCTCTTTTTCTATGAAAGAAAAATAGTTTACACTACAGTCACTTAACATTCTGTTCTGTATTCAACCCCAAATCCTGTTATAAGATGTTAACTCATCATGGACTTTCTTAAGGGAGGTAGAAAACAGCTTTTGCCTTTGTTTGAGACTGCAGACGCCAGGGCGTACAGAGCAAATGAAGAAAGTCAACAGTAATGTGGCAAAATCTGTACCCTGGATTTTGAGTAGAATTACGAGTGAAAACCTTAGGTAGTACTTCGTGAATCTCAGATGATAAACCTTACTGTTAACTGGAAGCCTACAACTGATTCTTCCTTTAACAACACTTTGAACATCACACTGCATTTTCAAAGCATAGAACTCTAAATGTCTATAGGATGGAAGAATTCAATTTCAACAGCCCAAAACATGGGGAGTAGCAACACAGGGAAAACAGCTGGATCCTACCAGTTCCTTAAGGAGAGATAAACTTTGAGAGAAGAAAATGCACCCCCAAACCATCAACACACTTTTCTCACCTACATGGACTGACAACTGAAAAGCTTTCTCAGAGGGCACTGCAGCAGTAGCTACTTAAACACATTTTCCATTCATCTATTTATTAAACAAAAACAAAAACAAGCAAATAAAAACTTGACCAGCGCTAAGAAGCTTGTAGAAGTACTTCAAACGTGGCTCTGTTGGTTAAGACAGCAAAACTGTCAAGAGAAGTGTCCATCCAGAAAGGTTGGACTTACACAACCATTCTATTGTTTTCCTCTATTTCTCTGCACTGATCGCTGAGGAAGGCTTTCTTATCTCTCCTTGNTCAAATACAGAGGGGGGAAAAAGTCAGCTAGGCGCTAGGCACCTGTGAGGCACTGACTTCATCATCCCCTCAGCAGGAAGCATTACCCTCTCCCTGGAAAGGTCATCTAACCAACTACTTTGTGTAAATTTATTTCAATACCCAATAAAGAATAACACCTTATCAAGAGGGAGAACAAGGGAGATTATCAATCACAGGGAAATTATAGTTCCTCTTTTTCTATGAAAGAAAAATAGTTTACACTACAGTCACTTAACATTCTGTTCTGTATTCAACCCCAAATCCTGTTATAAGATGTTAACTCATCATGGACTTTCTTAAGGGAGGTAGAAAACAGCTTTTGCCTTTGTTTGAGACTGCAGACGCCAGGGCGTACAGAGCAAATGAAGAAAGTCAACAGTAATGTGGCAAAATCTGTACCCTGGATTTTGAGTAGAATTACGAGTGAAAACCTTAGGTAGTACTTCGTGAATCTCAGATGATAAACCTTACTGTTAACTGGAAGCCTACAACTGATTCTTCCTTTAACAACACTTTGAACATCACACTGCATTTTCAAAGCATAGAACTCTAAATGTCTATAGGATGGAAGAATTCAATTTCAACAGCCCAAAACATGGGGAGTAGCAACACAGGGAAAACAGCTGGATCCTACCAGTTCCTTAAGGAGAGATAAACTTTGAGAGAAGAAAATGCACCCCCAAACCATCAACACACTTTTCTCACCTACATGGACTGACAACTGAAAAGCTTTCTCAGAGGGCACTGCAGCAGTAGCTACTTAAACACATTTTCCATTCATCTATTTATTAAACAAAAACAAAAACAAGCAAATAAAAACTTGACCAGCGCTAAGAAGCTTGTAGAAGTACTTCAAACGTGGCTCTGTTGGTTAAGACAGCAAAACTGTCAAGAGAAGTGTCCATCCAGAAAGGTTGGACTTACACAACCATTCTATTGTTTTCCTCTATTTCTCTGCACTGATCGCTGAGGAAGGCTTTCTTATCTCTCCTTGCTGTTCTTGGGAACTCCGCATTCAAATGGGTGTACCTTTCCTTTCTTCCTTTGCCTTTAGGTTTTCTTCTTTTCTCAGCTATTTGTAAGCCCTCCTCAGACAACCATTTTGCCTTTTTGATTTCTTTTCCTTGGGGATGGTCTTGATCACTGGCCCCTGTACAATGTCACAAACTTCTGATCATAGTTCTTCAGGCACTCTATTCGATTTAATCCCTTGAATCTATTTGTCACTTCCACTGTATAATCATACGGGATTCGATTTAGGTCACATCTGGATGGTCTAGTGGTTTTCCATACTTTCTTCAATTTAAGTCTGAATTTGGCAATAAGGAGTTCATGAT
>SJYW01011159.1:0-11746 GCA_006410735.1 Raphicerus campestris
ACCAGCTTTTGGCTTTGTTGATTTTTGCTGTGGTCTCTTTTGTTTCTTTTGCATTTATTTCTGCCCTAATTTTAAAGATTTCTTTCCTTCTACTAACCCTAGGATTCTTTATTTCTTCCTTTTCTAGTTGCTTTAAGTGTAGAGTTAGGTTATTTATTTGACTTTTTGCTTGTTTCTTGAGGTGTGCCTGTATTGCTATGAACCTTCCCCTTAACACTGCTTTTACGGCGTCCCACAGGTTTTGGGTCATTTTGTTTTCATTTTCATTTGTTTCTATGCATGTTTTGACTTCTTTTTTGATTTCTTCTGTGGTTTGTTGGTCATTCAGCAGCGTGTTGTTCAGCCTCCATATGTTGGAATTTTTAATAGTTTTTCTCCTGTAATTGACATCTAATCTTACTGTATTGTGGTCAGAAAAGATGCTTGGAATGATTTCAATTTTTTAAAATTTACCAAGACTTGATTTATGGCCCAGGATGTGATCTATCCTAGAGAAGGTGCTGTGTGTACTTGAGAAAAGGTGAAATTCATTGTTTTGGTGTGAAATGTCTTATAGATATCAATTAGGTCTAACTGGTCTATTGTATCATTTAAAGTTTGTGTTTCCTTGTTAATTTTCTGTTTAGTTGATCTATCCATAGGTGTGAGTGGGGTATGAAAGTCTCCCACTATTATTGTGTTGTTGTTAATTTCCACTTTCATACTTTTAACATTTGTCTTACATATTGTGGTGCTCCTATGTTGGCTGCATATATATTTATAATTGTTATATCTTCTTGGATTGATCCTTTGATCATTATGTAGTGTCCTTCTTTGTCTCTTTTCACAGCCTTTGTTTTAAAGTCTATTTTATCAGATATGAGTATTGCTACTCCTGCTTTCTTTTGGTCTCTATTTGCATGGAATATCTTTTTCCAGCCCTTCACTTTCAGTCTGTATGTGTCCCTTGTTTCGAGGTGGGTCTCTTGTAGACAACATATATAGGGGTCTTGCATTTGTATCCCTTCAGCCAATCTTTGTCTTTTGGTTGGGGCATTCAACCCATTTACATTTATGGTAATTATTGACAAGTATGATCCTGTTCCCATTTACTTTATTGTTTTGGGTTTGAGTTTATACACCCTCTTTGTGTTTCCTGTCTAGAGACGATCCTTTAGCATTTGTTGGAGAACTGGTTTGGTAGTGCTGAATTCTCTCAGCTTTTGCTTGTCTGTAAAGCTTTTGATTTCTCCTTCCTATTTTAATGAGATCCTTGTTGGGTACAGTAATCTGGGCTGTAGGTTATTTTCTTTCATCACTTTAAGTATGTCTTACCATTCCCTTCTGGCCTGAAGAGTTTCTATTGAAAGATCAGCTGTTATCTTTATAACACACATCCCCTTGTGTGTTATTTGTTGTTTTTCCCTTGCTGCTTTTAATATTTGTTCTTGTTTGACCTTTGTTAATTTGATTAGTATGTGTCTTGGGGTGTTTTGCCTTGGATTTAACCTGTTTGGGACTCTCTGGGTTTCTTGGACTTGGGTGATTATTTCCTTCTCCATTTTAGGGAAGTTTTCAACTATTAACTCCTCAAGTATTTTCTCATGGTCTTTCTTTTTGTCTTCTTCTGAGACTCCTATGATTCCAATGTTGGGGCGTTTAACATTGTCCCAGAGGTCTCTGAGGTTGTCCTCATTTCTTTTAATTCGTTTTTCTTTTTTCCTCTCTGCTTCATTTATTTCTACCATTCTATCTTCTGCCTCACTAATCCTATCTTCTGCCTCTATTATTCTACTATTTGTTGACTCCAGAGTGTTTATCTCATTTATTGCATTATTCATTACATATTGACTCTTTTTTATTTCTTCTAGGTCCTTGTTAAAACTTTCTTGCATCTTCTCAATCCTTGTCTTTAGACTATTTATCTGTGATACTATTTTGTGTTCAAGATTTTGGATCATTTTCACTATCATTATTTGGAATTCTTTATCAGGTAGATTCCCTATCTCTTCCTCTTTTGTCTGGTTTTGTGGGCATTTATCCTGTTCCTTTACCTGCTGGGTATTCCTCTGTCTCTTCATCTTGTTTATATTACTGTGTTTGGGGTGGCCTTTTTGTATTCTGGCAGTTTGTGGAGCTCTCTTTATTGTGGAGTTTCCTTGCTCTGGGTGGGGTTGGATGGGTGGCTTGTCAAGGATTCCTGGTTAGGGACGTTTGTGTCGGTGTTCTGGTGGGTGGAGCTGGATTTCTTCTTTCTGGAGTGCAATGAAGTGTCCAGTAATGAGTTATGAGATGTCAGTGGCTTTGGAGTGACTTTGAGCAGCCTGCATATTGAAGCTCAGGGGTGTGTTCCTGTGTTGCTGGAGAATTTGCGTGGTATGTCTTGCTCTGGAACTTGTTGGCCCTTGGGTGGTGCTTGGTTTCAGTGTAGGTATGGAGGCATTTGGGCTCCCCTGGTGGCTCAGAGGTTAAAGCGTCTGCCTCCAATGTGGGAGAACGGGGTTCGATCCCTGGGTCGGGAAGATCCCCTTGTGAAGGAAATGGCAATCCACTCCAGTATTCTTGCCTGGAGAATCCCATGGACAGAGAAGCCTAGTAGGTTACAGTCCACGGGGTCACAGAGTCGGACACGACTGAGCGACTTCACCTCACCTCACCTCACCTCATGGAGGCATTTGATGAGCTCCTGTTGATTAGTGTTCCCTGGAGTCAGGAGTTCTCTGGTGTTCTCAGGATTTGGACTTAAGCCTCCTGCTTCTGGTTTTCAGTCTTATTTTTACAGTAGCCTCAAGACTTCTCCATCTATACAGCACTGCTGATAAAACATCTAAGTTGAAGATGAAAAATTTCTCCACAATGAGGGACACTCAGAGAGGTTCACAGAGTTACATGGAAAAGAGAAGAGGGAGGAGGGAGATAGAGGTGACCAGGATGAGATGAGGTGGAATCAAAAGAGGAGAGAGCAAGCTAGCCAATAATCACTTCCTAATGTGTGCTCCACAGTCTGGACTGCTTAGAGATGTTCACGAAGTTACACAGAGAAGAGAAGGGGGAAGAAGGAGACAGAGGTGGCCAGGAGGATAAAGAGGGGAATCAAAAGGAGAGAGACAGATCCAGCCAGTAATCAGTTCCCTAAGTGTTCTCCACAGCCCAGAACACAAAAAGAGATTCACAGAAGTGGGTAGAGAAGAGAAGGGGGAGGGAGGAGATAGAGGCGACCTGGTGGAGAAAAAGGAGAGTCAAAAGTTGGAGAGAGCAGTCAAGCCAGTAATCTCGCTCCCAAGTAAAAATGGGTACTGAAGATTGGGTTCTTAAAGGTACAAAATTGATAACAAATACCAAAAAGCAAAGATTAAAAATCTAGAGTAGAGGTTGGATTTTCAAAAATACAATATTAAAGGAAAAAAATTCACAAAAATTATAAAATATATATATATGAAGTTTACTTTAAAAAATAGAGTCTCTCTTTTCTTTTTTTTGCAAAGTAATAGTAAGTTATAAAATGAAAATTAAAGCAATAATAGAGGACTTAAAATTTAAAAATTAAAGAATGATAGTAAAAATATATCTAGGACTTTGTCTGGTGTTGTTGTAGGCAGTGTGGGGTCATTTATTTTTGGATAGTTCCTTGAACTGGCTTATATTTCTCAAGATCTATAGGCCCCTTCCTATGTAGTCGGTACTAACTACAGGGTGTTTTTTGTTTGTTTGTTTTAACCACAGGGTTTTAATCTATTGCATCTGTCACTTCCAAGGAGGGTCCCTCTGTTTTANACTGATTCATTTATTTCTACCATTCTATCTTCTGCCTCACTAATCCTATCTTCTGCCTCTATTATTCTACTATTTGTTGACTCCAGAGTGTTTATCTCATTTATTGCATTATTCATTACATATTGACTCTTTTTTATTTCTTCTAGGTCCTTGTTAAAACTTTCTTGCATCTTCTCAATCCTTGTCTTTAGACTATTTATCTGTGATACTATTTTGTGTTCAAGATTTTGGATCATTTTCACTATCATTATTTGGAATTCTTTATCAGGTAGATTCCCTATCTCTTCCTCTTTTGTCTGGTTTTGTGGGCATTTATCCTGTTCCTTTACCTGCTGGGTATTCCTCTGTCTCTTCATCTTGTTTATATTACTGTGTTTGGGGTGGCCTTTTTGTATTCTGGCAGTTTGTGGAGCTCTCTTTATTGTGGAGTTTCCTTGCTCTGGGTGGGGTTGGATGGGTGGCTTGTCAAGGATTCCTGGTTAGGGACGTTTGTGTCGGTGTTCTGGTGGGTGGAGCTGGATTTCTTCTTTCTGGAGTGCAATGAAGTGTCCAGTAATGAGTTATGAGATGTCAGTGGCTTTGGAGTGACTTTGAGCAGCCTGCATATTGAAGCTCAGGGGTGTGTTCCTGTGTTGCTGGAGAATTTGCGTGGTATGTCTTGCTCTGGAACTTGTTGGCCCTTGGGTGGTGCTTGGTTTCAGTGTAGGTATGGAGGCATTTGGGCTCCCCTGGTGGCTCAGAGGTTAAAGCGTCTGCCTCCAATGTGGGAGAACGGGGTTCGATCCCTGGGTCGGGAAGATCCCCTTGTGAAGGAAATGGCAATCCACTCCAGTATTCTTGCCTGGAGAATCCCATGGACAGAGAAGCCTAGTAGGTTACAGTCCACGGGGTCACAGAGTCGGACACGACTGAGCGACTTCACCTCACCTCACCTCACCTCATGGAGGCATTTGATGAGCTCCTGTTGATTAGTGTTCCCTGGAGTCAGGAGTTCTCTGGTGTTCTCAGGATTTGGACTTAAGCCTCCTGCTTCTGGTTTTCAGTCTTATTTTTACAGTAGCCTCAAGACTTCTCCATCTATACAGCACTGCTGATAAAACATCTAAGTTGAAGATGAAAAATTTCTCCACAATGAGGGACACTCAGAGAGGTTCACAGAGTTACATGGAAAAGAGAAGAGGGAGGAGGGAGATAGAGGTGACCAGGATGAGATGAGGTGGAATCAAAAGAGGAGAGAGCAAGCTAGCCAATAATCACTTCCTAATGTGTGCTCCACAGTCTGGACTGCTTAGAGATGTTCACGAAGTTACACAGAGAAGAGAAGGGGGAAGAAGGAGACAGAGGTGGCCAGGAGGATAAAGAGGGGAATCAAAAGGAGAGAGACAGATCCAGCCAGTAATCAGTTCCCTAAGTGTTCTCCACAGCCCAGAACACAAAAAGAGATTCACAGAAGTGGGTAGAGAAGAGAAGGGGGAGGGAGGAGATAGAGGCGACCTGGTGGAGAAAAAGGAGAGTCAAAAGTTGGAGAGAGCAGTCAAGCCAGTAATCTCGCTCCCAAGTAAAAATGGGTACTGAAGATTGGGTTCTTAAAGGTACAAAATTGATAACAAATACCAAAAAGCAAAGATTAAAAATCTAGAGTAGAGGTTGGATTTTCAAAAATACAATATTAAAGGAAAAAAATTCACAAAAATTATAAAATATATATATATGAAGTTTACTTTAAAAAATAGAGTCTCTCTTTTCTTTTTTTTGCAAAGTAATAGTAAGTTATAAAATGAAAATTAAAGCAATAATAGAGGACTTAAAATTTAAAAATTAAAGAATGATAGTAAAAATATATCTAGGACTTTGTCTGGTGTTGTTGTAGGCAGTGTGGGGTCATTTATTTTTGGATAGTTCCTTGAACTGGCTTATATTTCTCAAGATCTATAGGCCCCTTCCTATGTAGTCGGTACTAACTACAGGGTGTTTTTTGTTTGTTTGTTTTAACCACAGGGTTTTAATCTATTGCATCTGTCACTTCCAAGGAGGGTCCCTCTGTTTTAGCATCTTCTGTTGGCTGGTCTCTTAGTGTCTAATTTCCACCCTGACACAAGGGGGCAGTGGTGGACACTTTTTTAGGCTCACTTGTTCAGTCTTGCTGTGGGGAGGGAGGGACGCTTCAAACAAGCAACACTGGCGTGTGCTCGCAGTATCTCGGCCACACTGGGTTTGCCCCCGCTCACGGCTTAGGGTCAGGCTCTAGGTTGCTCCATCGGGAACTGTTTAAGGCCAACCCTGGGCTGCATGCACCTCCCAGGTCTAAGCCACTCAGGTTCAGGTACTGGGGTAGTCCTCAGAGGCGCAGACTCGGTTGGGCCTGCGTTTTGTGCCTTTCCCAAGTCTGAGCAGCTCAGGTGACCAGGTGTTTGGCGAGCGCGGTCGCTGTGACTTATTGCCTCCTCCATCCCTGCCGCTCGGTTTTCTGAGTGTACTCCGGCACACCTTCTCGGGTGGATGTTGACAGTCCAGAATCCCAAGAAGTCTTGGTTAGCAAAGAAGCCTGCTTGCAGTTTGGTAGATAATGCCTCTCTGGGGCCGCGACTGTCCCCTTCTGGCTCTGGCTGCCTGTCACCAGAGGGAGATGGTCTGCGGCCGGCTAGCTCTATTCAGTCCTTGGTTCTGTGAGCGGGCCTGGCGGTGTCTTAGGTTAGGGCTTTGCCTGTGGTAGCTATCCCAGTCTGGTTTGCTAGCCCAAGTTAGTTCGCTCTGATTACCCTCAGGGCATTCAGGCCCGGTCCTTACTCTAAGCAATGCAGTCCACGCCTCCTTGCCCAGCCCCTGCTTGCTAGTGGCGGGTGCAGGCATCTGCGCTGCTTCTCTGCTGGGGGAGTTACCGTTGGGCATATAATCTGTGGGTTTTAATTTTTTATTTATTTTTCCTCCCGGTTATGTTGCCCTCTGTGGTTCCAAGGCTCACCACAGGCTTGGCAATGAGAGTGTTTCCTGGTGTTTGGAAATGTCTCTCTTTTTTAAGACTCCCTTCCCGGGATGGAGCTCTCTCCCTACCTCTTTTGTTTCTCTTTTTCTCTTATATTTTTTCCTACCTCCTTACGAAGATAATGGGCTGCTTTTCTGGGTCCCTGATGTCCTCTTCTGGCATTCAGAAGTTGTTTTGTGGAATTTACCCAGCGTTCAAATGTTCTTTTGATGAATTTGTGGGGGAGAAAGTGATCTCCCTGTCCTATTCCTCCGCCATCTAAGGACCGCCCCCTCTCTACGTATTTTTCTACCCAAAATTCCTGGTGGGAACAGCCTGAGTCCTGAACCCATCTGGTTTAGTCTAGGGTTTGCAGAGCACTCTTGAGAGCTGTAGAAGCCTGGAATCTGAGAATCCAAGCTGGAGTCAGCCAGCAGAATGTGCAAGGCCTCTCCAAGGAAATAAACTGCTGTAGCCAAATGTCAGGCCTCTGGAAGCCTTGGAAACAATGGTTATCCGTGAACTGAGTCTTTCCTGAGAAGAGGAAATCAGGTACTTAATCAGTGCTACCTGTTATTCCCAATCCCAAGTCTTTTTCCTAAGGATAGACCAGATTTTCCTAGCCATGCCAAAGTTAAGTAGAGATTCCCTGGACATTGAGGAAAAGGTAAGGTGAAAGGTGAAAAGATTTTTTTGTTCCCAATATTTTATTATTGAAAACTCTCAAACATATAGAAAACAGGAAAGAATTTTGCAGTGAACACTCAGATACCTCCCATCTCAGTTCTCCCATTGGGGTTTTACTTTTCTTGCTATATCACACACCTATTCATCTATCCACCGGTTTAGTCATCCATCAATACATCTTGTTTTTTTAAAGGTGTTGCTTTTTTACTTCATTAGTCCTTTATGATTTACAGCAACCTGGTTTTATTTCATCTCTAACACATTTCTGAAAGAAGATGGTACAGGTGGGACATTTCTAGCTTATAGATGAGTTAATTCATTCTCAGGGAAATTCAAAAATTCATCCAAAGTCACTATTCTCATTTCCTTGTGGAATGGAAGCCTATAAAGTCTTTTGTACTGATTATTGTAGCTACATTCATGAGAGAAAATGTCAGGTGAGTGAATGAATAACTTTGCTAAGCAATGGACCTAGAGGGAGGACGGCCAAAATATCATCTCATTTCTCAACATCCAGCATTTATTATCAACATGTGTTTTTACAATGAATGAATGACTGCATGCATGAATAAACAAACAAATGAATGAATGCTGGCTAGAGGATCCCAGCTGCTTCTCCAAGTCCCTCTTTTGTCTCTGCAGGGCAAGGAGCCTCTGAAAAGGACTCAGCCTCAATGGTGAAAGGCATTGTAGGGGGTTCAGTGATTCTCTCTCTGAACATTTCAGTGGATGCAGAAATTGAGCACATCACCTGGAGTGGTCCCAAAGAAGCTTTTGCTCTAGCACTCCCAAGTGGAAAGATTTTTTGGTTAGACAAAAGCTACCAAGGGCGAATAAACATCCCAGAAAACAACTCTTTGTCTATTAACAATCTGACTCTGAAAGATGCTGGTTCGTACAAAGCCCGGATAAACCAAAAGGGATCTGAAGACATCGATGAGAGATTCATCTTATATATCTATGGTGAGTTTTAAAGAGTATGTGTGAGCTTTGACCTTTTATTTTTAAAAGCAGTCTTTTTTCCTCTCCAGGAATTTATCTAAGATGAAGAGAGCAATGATATTGGCCATTTTCACCCAATTCCATAAATACAGATGTCAAGAGCGAAAAACAACCAAAATATGGTTAAGAGCCATTTAGAGTCTCTCTCCATTAATATACTTCATCCATCTTGTTAGAGTTGCCATAACAAAATATCAGAGACTGGGTCACTTAAACAACTGGAATTCGTTTTCTCACAGTTCTGGAGGGTTGACGCCCGAGATCAAGGTGTCGGCAAGCTTGATTTCTTCTGAGCCTCACTGCTTGGCTTGCAGATGGCCAGCACTTTGGCATGTCCTCACATGGCCGTCCCTCTGTCCGCACTGTCTTAGTCTCCTCCCTTTACAAGGACACCAGTCATACTGGATTACGGCCCACATTACAACCCCACTTTAACTTAATTATCTCTTTAAAGGCTCTGTATCCAAATACAGCCACATTCTGAGGCACTAGGAATTATGACTTCAACATAGGAATTTTTATTCAGCCTACTGAATAAAAATAAAAATAGCACTATGGTCTCTGGTCCCCCAAAATTCTTGTCTTTGTCATAAAATACATTCACCTCATCTCAACAGCCCCCAAAGTCTTAACTCACTCCATCATCAAATTCAAAATCTTATGTAGATATCATCTAAATCATATGTATGTGAGATGTGAGGCAAAATTCCTCTCCAGTTATGGACCTGTGAAACCAGACAAGTTACCTGCTTTCATGCTGGCACAGGGACACGATAGACATTTACATTCCAAAAGGGAGAAATTGGAAAGAAGAAAGGGGCCACAGGTCCCAAGCAAGTCTAACCCTATTAAGGCAAATTCCATTCGAGTTTTTAAAATTTTTATTGGGGTATAGTTGGTTTACAATGTAGTGTTAGTTTCAGATGTACAGCATAGTAAATCTGTTATACATGTATGTATATCCACTCTTTCTTAGATTCTTTTCCCATATAGGCCATTGCAGAATATTGAGTAGAGTCCCTGTGCTATACACAGGGAACTGTACAGTAGTTTTCTGTTCTATACAGTAGGTCCCTATTAGTTAATCTGTTTTATATGTAGTACTGTATATATGTCAATACCAATCTCCTAATTCATCCTTCTCCCTCTCTGGTAACCAGTTTATTTTTTCCATCTGTAACTCTATATCTGTTTTACAGATAAGTTTATTTTTAAGATTCCATGTATAAGCAATATCATATGATGTCTTTCTCTGTTTGACTTACTTCACTCAGTTCAACAGTCTCTAGGCCCATTCATGTTGCTATAAATGGAATTTTTTCTTTCCTTTTTTATGAATGAGTACTGCATCTTTTTAAGGTTCAAGAACCACCCCCACCAACACGCCCTGGGCCTACATCCTTTAGGCCCATGATGCCAGTGGCAGACCCATTAACCTCTGAACTTCCCATGGGGTCATTCTTCCCTTTTCATGAAGGATAAGAGATGATCTCAGCTGGATATCTCTACTGGCTCATTCTTGAAAATCCTCCAAATCTGATAGCCTTCCTTCATTTAGTACCATCTGTGTCTGTTTAGTCCAAGCTGGCAGAATTTCTACTTAGATAGTGGATTGGATCCAGGAATCACACCATTGTCTATCCATGCTCTCAGTATTTTCTCCAGACACAAATTCTCATTTTTTAGCAATATAGATAGGCTGAGACTTTTCCAAATCTTCAAGTTCTGGTTTCTTCTTGCTTAACAGTTCCTTCCTCAATTTATCTTTCCTTTCTGACATTTTACTACTAAAAAGGAGAAAACAGGCTTCTGGGGTAGTTCAGTTGGTAAAGAATCCACCTGCAATNTCTTGCTTAACAATTCCTTCCTCAATTTATCTTTCCTTTCTGACATTTTACTACTAAAAAGGAGAAAACAGGCTTCTGGGGTAGTTCAGTTGGTAAAGAATCCACCTGCAATGCAGGAGACCTGGGTTCAGTCCCTGGGTTGGAAACATCCCCTGGAGGAGGGCATGGCAACCCACTCCGGTATTCTTACCTGAAGAATTCCACAAACAGAGGATCCTGGCAGCCTATGTATGGTCCATGGGGTTGCAAAGAATCAGGCTCAACTGAGCGACTAAGCACAGCACAAAAGGAGAAAACAAGTAGTGCCCTCAGCGCTTTGCTCCTTAACTGAACAATAAGTTCATCACTTAAATGTTTAAAAGTAGAACACAATTTGTCCAAGTCCTTTGCTGCTTTATAGTATCACTTCCTCCAATAACATGTTCTTCATTTTCAACTAATACCTTACTGGTAACACCATTAATGTTTATATTTCTACCAATGTTATGTTGATGATAATTTGTCTATCTCTGAGATAAGAGAGGCTTTCTCTACAGCTGTCTTCTTTCCTTTTAAGCTCTTACCAGAATCACCTTTAACATCCCTATTTTTATGAACAGTCTCTTGAAGAAAATGTAGGCTTTTTCTCACATGCATCTTAAAACTCTTCCAGCTTCTATCCTTTAACCAGTTCCAAAGTCACTTCAACATTTTTGGGAATTTGTCACAGTAGCACCCCAGGTCTGGTGCAAAAGTCTGTATTGGTTTGCTAGGGCTGTCATAACAAAACAGCACAGACTGAGTGACTTAAACAAGAAAGGTTTATTTTTTTCATAAGTCAGAAGGCTAGTTAAGATGTCAGCAGGTTTGGTTTCTTCTGAGGCCTCTTTCCTTGGCTTGCATAAAGCCATCTTCTTTCCCTAAGTCCTCAGATGGTTGTCTTTGTCTGTGTTGTCTTTATCTCAGTCTCCTTTTTTTTTTTTTTAATTTATTTATTTATTTTAATTGGAGGCTAATAACTTTACAATATTGTAGTGGTTTTTGCCAAACATGGACATGAATCAGCCACCCTCCTCCCACCTCCCTCCCCATCCCATCCCTCTGGGTCATCCCAGTGCACCGGCCCTGAGCACCCTGTCTCATGCATCGAACCTGGACCAGCGGTCCACTTCACATATGATAATATACACATTTCAATGCTACCCTCTCAAATCATCCCACCCTCGCCTTCTCCCACAGAGTCCAAAAGACTGTTCTTTACATCTGTGTCTCCTTTGCTGTCTTGCTTATAGGGTCATCGTTAACCATCTTTCTAAATTCCATATATATGTGTTAGTATACTGTATTGGTGTTTTTCTTTCTGACTTACTTCACTCTGTAAAATAGGCTCCAGTTTCATCCACCTTATTAGAACTGATTCAAATGCACTCTTTTTTTTTTAATACTTTATTCTATTTTACAGTACTGTATTGGTTTTGCCATACATCGACATGAATCCACCCCAGATCTACACTCT
>SJYW01011160.1:27913-45849 GCA_006410735.1 Raphicerus campestris
ATGAGAAACACTGGGCTGGAAGAAGCACAAGCTGGAATCAAGATTGCCAGGAGAAATATTAATAACCTCAGATATGCAGATGACACCACTCTTATGGCAAAAAGTGAAGAGGAACTCAAAAGCCTCTTGATGAATGTGAAAGAGTAGAGTGAAAAAGTTGGCTTAAAGCTCAACATTCAGAAAACTAAGGTCATGGCATCTGGTCTCATCACTTCGTGGGAAATGGAGAAACAGTGAAAACAGTGTCAGACTTTTTTGAGGGGGGCTCCAAACTCACTGCAGTTGGTGACTGCAACCATGAAATTAGAAGATGCTTACTCCTTGGAAGAAAAGTTATGACCAACCTAGATAGCATATTTAAAAGCAAAGACATTACTTTGCCGACTAAGTTCCATCTAGTCAAGGCTATGATTTTTCCTGTGGTCATATATGGATGCGAGAGTTGGACTGTGAAGAAAGCTGAGCACTGAAGAATTGATGCTTTTGAACTGTGGTGTTGGAGAAGACTCTTGAGAGTCCCTTGGACTGTAAGGAGATACAACCAGTCCATTCTAAAGGAAATCAGCCCTGGGTGTTCTTTGGAAGGAATGATGCTAAAGCTGAAACTCCAGTACTTTGGCCACCTCATGCGAAGAGCTGACTCATTGGAAAAGACTCTGAAGCTGGGAGGGATTGGGGACAGGAGGAGAAGGGGACAACCAAGGATGAGATGGCTGGATGGCATCACCGACTCCATAGACATGAGTCTGAGTCAACTCCGGGAGTTGGTAATGGACAGGGAGGCCTGGTGTGCTGCAATTCATGGGGTCGGAAAGGGTCGGACATGAGTGAGTAACTGAACTGAACTGAATTGATGCTTAGAAAATACCAAATTTCTAATATTGTTCCAATTTTATCACATTTTATTCTTTTCTATCACACCTGACTTACCAAATCGTGCTTAAGTGAATAGCTACTTTTAAGCTTTTAAATATTTTTAAATAAATTAATGTTTAACATTTTTCTATGGCATACATTAACCTAAAGAAACAGAGAAAAGTTGCCAAGTCATTATATGTTTGATTAATATTGTTGTTGTTTTAGTCGCTAGGTTGTGTCTGACTCTTGTGACTCCATGGACTGTAGCCCATTAGGCTCCTCTGTCCATGGGATTCCCCAGGTGATGCTACTGGAGTGGGTAGGCATTTCCTTCCTCAGGGGATCTTCCCAGATTAGGGATTGAACTCATGCCTCCTGCATTGGCAGGCAGGCCCTTTACCACTGAACCACCAGGGAATTGATTTCAAAAATCACGCACTTGAATCACTAAAATTTAGAGAAATTCTCATAACTTAAGTGTTCCTTGCTACCTTTGGAATTATTATTTATAAAAATACAGAGTAGAAGGACTTCCCTGGGGGTTCAGTTGTTAAGAATTTGCCTTGCAATGAAAGGGCACCGGTTTGATCCCTGGTCTGAGAACTAGGATCCCACATGCTGAGGGACGACTGAGCTCTAGTGCCATAACTAGAGAGAATTCCGTGCACCACAGTGAAAGATCTTGCATGCTGCAGCTAAGAACTGAAAGAGCCAAATAAATAAATATATTTTAAAATATGGAGTAGAATCTAGCTAATTCTATCAGTATTTATTAAGTGACTAGGGCTTCCTCGGTGGTGCTAGTGGCAAAAAACCTTAGTGCCAATGCAGGAGATGTAAGAGATGTGGGTTCAGACCCTGGGTCAGAAAGATCCCCTGGAGCAGAGCATGGCAACCCACTACAGTATTCTTGCCTGGACAATCTCTGTGAACAGAGAAGCCTGATGGGTCATGGACTTTATTTCAAAAGATAAGTGCAACAGTACTGCGTGATCGGTGGTTGGTTGAATCTACGTACATGGACAAACTGAGGAACTGAGGATATGGAGGAACTGAGTGTTCAGAGCACCAACCATATATTAAGTGTAGATTTCTTCTTCTTCTTTTTCTTTTTTTTTTCTTACAGCTTGGAGGATCAGATCCAGCAACTTCCCATTGTTCGAGGGTCAACTGTACAGGGCATGACTGACATTGCAGTGGATTAAAAAATANCTTCTTCTCCTTTTTCTTCTTCTTCTTCTTCTTCTTTTTTTTTTTTTTTACAGCTTGGAGGATCAGATCCAGCAACTTCCCATTGTTTGAGGGTCAACTGTACAAGGCATGACTGACACTGCAGTGGATTGAAAAATAAAGACAAAAATCTCCACCATCATGGTGTTTAAATTCTAGTGAGGAGAGATGGACAATCTCCACAGTAAAAAAATACAAACAGATTATCAGGTGGCTCCAAGTGCCACAGAAAAAATTAAAGCTTGGAAGAGGGCTGTATTATTTCCCTAAGGTTACTATAACAAATCATTTCAAGCTCAGTGGCTTAAAACAACAAGAATTAATTTTCTCACAGTTCTGGAGGTCAGAAGTATGAAACCAAGATGTCTGTAAGGCTGTCCTCGCTTCTAGGACTCCAGGAGAGAATCGTTTCTTGCCTTTTCCAATGGCTCCAGGCATTCACTGGTTTGTGGTAACATTACCTCAATCCCCGCCTCTATGCTCACATGGCTTTCTACCCTTTGTTTCTGTCTCTTCCATATCTCTGTGGTTCCAATTCTCCCTGTCCTTATAAGGATACCAGTGGTTAGATTCAGGATCTATCCAAACCTAATATGCTTTCATCTTAACTTAATAACATCTTCAAAGACCCTATTTCCAAATAAGGTCCCATTCACAGGTTCCAGGTGAACATGGACTTTTGGGGAGACAGTATTCCACTCACTATGGAGGCTAAGGAATGTTGACTGCAGAGATAGATGGAGAAAATGAAGAAATTATTAAGATATATGGAAAGCTTGAGATTGGACCTCAAATCCAATATATCCAAAGTGGAAGTCATTGTAATTCTCTCTTAAAACCAGCTTTGGAACTCTTGCAAATACTGATTCTGGTTCTTACCTAGAAAACAAGAAATCATCTTAGACTCTTAGGGCTTGCTCAGCCTATCTCCATTTCCTAACAATCTCTAAATCTGTTAATCTTACTTCCTAAAATCTACCAAGATATTGCTATTTCTACTCTACCGACTTTATTTAGGCCATGCTTCTGTCCAAGTTCCAATGAGCCAAATTTCAATGAGAACAATGTTTTCATGTCACTCTCTTGTATAATCTTTAATAGCAGTCCAACATTTGCGATAAACTATGGTCTCTCCTACAAGTACACAGACATTTCACCAATACTCTAAATCTTTGAGACCCCATGGACTGTAGCCTACCATGCTCCTCGGTCCATGGAATTCTCCAGGCAAGAATACTGAAGTGGGTTGCCATTTCCTTCTCCAGGGGATCTTCGTGATCCAGGGATCGAACCTGGGTCTCCTTACTCACTCACTCAGATGACTCAAAAACACTTTCTGTGATTTCCAAAGACTTTCTCATCTTGTATCAACCAACGTCCCCCATTCCTCACCCACCACAATCAATCAAACAATGTGTAAACCAGTCACTCTCAACTAGTGGCTACCTGCTAGACAACCCTGGCTATCACCATCAAACCCACCACTGAGTGAACAGCACAGTGTATGTGACAGAGGGAGGTGATATGATTCATATTATAAACTAGAAGGTGGAAATATGAGAGCTTAATGTTTTTGCCAGGTCCTTTGTCATACACAGGATACAGTTTTGGTACATTATAAACTAGCATTAATAACTTTTGCCCTCAGAACTGTCATTCGATGGATCATCTTAATTTAAAAAGATATTTTGTACAGACACTGGCACTACTGAATAGCAGGTATTCAAGAAATGATAATAATGATGACATGCCTTATCATGTTCTGACAGAAAAGAAGGAGGTGTTCATAGGAAAGGTTTTGCCCAAGATAAATTTGGTCCTGAGCCTGTAACAGCATTGAAGAGTACGCTTTCCATCCTGACAGATATCTACCACCTAGATTCAGGTAGGATTACCTAACACAACCACAGGATAGGAATAGTTTCAGAGTTGTTGTTTTAGTCACTAAGTTGTGTCCAATTCTTTTGCAAACCCATGGACTGAGGATTTTTTACCATTGAGCCACCTGGGAAGCCTAGTATAAAGAGGATTGTTCCAATCAGTCTTTTAATAAACTTCCTTTCAGGATCTTTTTATGCCAGATTCTAAGTTTACATAGATTTATTTATTTTTAAAAATTCTACTCTAAAAAAATTGTGTCACACAAAAAGACATTGGTCTATGTATGTATCAATATATAAGAATCGATAGTAATTTTCATTTCTCAACAAATATTTATTGAACACTTACTCCATACTCATGATCTAATCAGTATGAAAAATATCTCAATTTTCCAATCTACAAGATAGAAGTTTAAAATGTCAGTACTATTGATACCTACACTCTCCATCAAGCAACAAAAAAAGTCAGTATTCAGGCTGCATAAAATATTGCCCAGATCCTACCTGTATCCACTCTTCTCTTAATCCTCCCATATTATTTGCATATGTCTCTATCATGAACTAGTTCATGAGCAATCATAGGGAAAAAAAAAGTGTGTCTGGTTTATTTTTAATCCCTCACTGCTTCCTACTCAGTGAAAAGCAAAATAGCTAAAATTTAGCCCCAGGCTGGTACCTGAAAAATGGCAAGTAATAAAACCACAGTTATTAAAAACAGTGCAGATCACAAACATGAAATAATAGCTATCCTTTCAAGCTTTCACTGTGGATACTCTGGGACCTTCCCTGTCTAGGGCTTGCTTTCAGGCAGGCAGGCCAGTGGACTCATCTGTCAGCTGAAGGAAAATGTTTTCCTTTTCTCAGTGTCAGCTCCATTCCCTCACATAGCTTTGCTGCTATAAAAGAAGAGGGATAAAAGCCTTCTTGAGGGCAAGGGCTGGCTTGGTGTTGAAACAGCCCACAGCACCTAGTGTGTGGAGCCACTTGTATGACTTGCATGGAATTTTTTTGCTTGGTTCTGGATATTCTCAAGCATCTAAACACAAGCTTGTTGTTGTTCAGTTGCTCAGTTGTGTCTGACTCTTTGTGACCCCATGGACTGTAGCCCACCAGGCTCCTCTGTCTGTGGGGATTCCCAGGCAAGAGTACTGGAGTGGGTTGCAATTTCCCCATTTCCTTCTCCAGGGGATCGATCTTTCTGACCAGAGATCAAACCCGCATCTTCTGCTTGGTAGGTGGATTCTTTGGGAAACCTAAATCACTAGTGAAAGGTGATCCTAAAGTGTTTTTTGTAAGAATTTTATATTTGAAATTGGAAAAAAGCATTTATGAAATCATCATAACAAAACCAGAATATAGTTTGATTTTCTTGCTTTTATTTGATCATTTGGAATTTAGTTTCAATACATTCAGTTCAGCTCAGTCTCTCAGTTATGTCCAACTCTTTGCTACCCCATGGACTGCAGCATGTCAGGCTTCTCTGTCCATCACCAACTCCCAGAGCTTACTCAAACTCATGTCCACCGAGACAGTGATGCCATCCAACCATCTCATCCTCTGTGGTCCCCTTTTCCTCCGGCCTTCAGTCTTTCCCAGCATCAATCTTTTCCAATGAATCGGTTCTTCGCATCAGGAGGCCAAAGTATTGGAGCTTCAGCTTCAGCTTCAGTCCTTCCAATGAATACTGAGGACTGCTTTCCTTTAAGATGGACTAGTTTGACTTCCTTGCAGTCCAAGGGACTCTCAAGAGTCTTCTCCAACACTACCAACCATCAGTTCTTCAGTGCTCAGCTTTCTTTATGGTCCACCTCTCACAACCATACATGACTTCTGGAAAAACCATAGCTTTGGCTAGACGGGACTTTGTGGGCAAAGTAATGTCTCTGCTTCTTAATATATTATCTAGGTTGGTCATAGCTTTTTTTCCAAGGAGCAAGTGTCTTTTATTTAATTTTTTTAGTTTCAATACATAAGGGGAAATTATGAAAGAATTTTCAATTTTTAATGCTTCAGGAAATTTTCACATGCCCTTAATTGGATTAAAGGTGGGATCTATTTTAGACAAGGCCACTCACACAACAAGACACTTCTCTGTTTATAGCCTACCTTTGGTCTGTCCAGGGTATTTCATAAATAAATAACTAGGTCACTGTTATTTATGCAAATTAGTAAAGTCAAGTCAAAGGTATAATATTTCTTCAGTTCACAGTCTTTAAAAAAGTGAAAGTGAAAGTGAAGTCGCACAGTCGTGTCCGACTCTTTGTGACCCCATGGACTGTAGCCCACCACTCTCCTCCCTCCATGGGATTCTCCAGGCAGGAATATTGGAGTGGGTTGCCATTTCCTTCTCCAGGGGATCTTCCCGACCCAGGGATTGAACCCAGGTCTCCTACATTGCAGGCAGATGTTTTAACCTCTGTACCACCAGGGAAGCCCACAGTCTTAACCACAATTTTTAATGTAATTAATTTTTCCCAATGATACCACACAAAGGTTAAGCAGTCATTTTGTATGAAGTATATGTTCTTTATTTTCATTTCTTAGGGAAATCAAATTTTTTAGATTTTTACCTAATCAAAACTTCCTTTTAACCAAGTATTTTATCCATATCATAACTCTTCATCCAGGGAGTATACTTATTACTATTTCTTTCATTCATCTTTGACCTGTCTTTATCCATGTTGTCCTGCTTCCATCAAAGGCTAAACTTTAGAAGAAAGTCTTCTCCAACACTACCAAGAGAGTTTTCTCCAACACTATCAAACACCAGAAGAAAACATGGATGCAGACTAAATAAATGCCTGCTGTGGGAAGGCAGAGCAAGACTGGAAAAAACATGGGCTGAGAGACAGGCTCACTGGATTGTATAATCAAGCATTTAATGACTTGATCGCACTGAGCAAGTTTCTCAACCACTTGGTCCTTATTTTGTCTCCTTTTGAAAGAGGAATAACAATGCAAATATACCTGAATTTTGTGAGATTACATGAGTTGATGCTTTGAAAATATGTGGCACAAAAATTTGATTTTTCTCTTTACCTAGAGATATGATGGAAGGACTAGATAGAAAAGTTTAAAAGAGATAAATAAATGTTTGAATATTCTATTTGCATGCTCTCTATTCATATTAACATGCATAGTGAAAATAGGGCTTCTGGAAAGTAAGATTCTCAGTAAAATAAAATGAAAGTGAGTATGATATGAATTTTTTTTTCTGTGGATAATGAACTTATTTCTGTTTTGCTTCTTGGTTGACAAAGCTTTTTCTTGACGACATGAAAGCAGAAATTGGGTTGAACTTTTCTTAATTGGCCAATAAAAAATGACAAAACCCTACCTCAAAGCAAAAGTTATGAAAGAGAGATGTTCTTAATAGAATGCTTAGCATAGACAGAAAGTTGCAAATAGAATGTTCTGGTGTCAAAAGGATGGAGAATGAAGAACAAAAAGAGACTAATTTTTAAAGATAGAAATTCTCTCATTATGAAGATTGATTATTTAAGCAAAGTTAGTTTTTTGAAGCTTATGGACCTGTTACGTTTAAGATGGCAAACAACAAAATGTTACTGCTAATTAGACATCCAATGAAATGTCACATGAAAGGTTAACTATTTTAAAGAATGTTATGTATTCTTGTAGTTAAAATGTCATTGTTATTAGTTTCAAAACAGAGTTCACTCACAAAACAGGAAAGAATACATGATCCAGAGAGGGAGGCAGAAATATTTTACATTTTGCCCAGTATACAAAAATATGAGAAAAAAGATATAATGAACTTTGATCCATCATTTGAAATGTTCACACTTGACCATTTCTATAATGACTTTGACCCAGAATTATTTTGGTGCATGCAGATCTAACCCCAGGCTTCCCTGGTGGCTCAGACAGTAAAGAATCTGTGTGCAATGCAGGAGACCCAGGTTCAATNTCCAGGCATTCACTGGTTTGTGGTAACATTACCTCAATCCCCGCCTCTATGCTCACATGGCTTTCTACCCTTTGTTTCTGTCTCTTCCATATCTCTGTGGTTCCAATTCTCCCTGTCCTTATAAGGATACCAGTGGTTAGATTCAGGATCTATCCAAACCTAATATGCTTTCATCTTAACTTAATAACATCTTCAAAGACCCTATTTCCAAATAAGGTCCCATTCACAGGTTCCAGGTGAACATGGACTTTTGGGGAGACAGTATTCCACTCACTATGGAGGCTAAGGAATGTTGACTGCAGAGATAGATGGAGAAAATGAAGAAATTATTAAGATATATGGAAAGCTTGAGATTGGACCTCAAATCCAATGTATCCAAAGTGGAAGTCATTGTAATTCTCTCTTAAAACCAGCTTTGGAACTCTTGCAAATACTGATTCTGGTTCTTACCTAGAAAACAAGAAATCATCTTAGACACTTAGGGCTTGCTCAGCCTATCTCCATTTCCTAACAATCTCTAAATCTGTTAATCTTACTTCCTAAAATCTACCAAGATATTGCTATTTGTACTCTACCGACTTTATTTAGGCCATGCTTCTGTCCAAGTTTCAATGAGCCAAATTTCAATGAGAACAATGTTTTCATGTCGCTCTCTTGCATAATCTTTAATAGCAGTCCAACATTTGCGATAAACTATGGTCTCTCCTACAAGTACACAGACATTTCACCAATACTCTAAATCTTTGAGACCCCATGGACTGTAGCCTTCCATGCTCCTCGGTCCATGGAATTCTCCAGGCAAGAATACTGAAATGGGTTGCCATTTCCTTCTCCAGGGGATCTTCCTGATCCAGGGATCGAACCTGGGTCTCCTTACTCACTCACTCAGATGACTCAAAAACACTTTCTGTGATTTCCAAAGACTTTCTCATCTTGTATCAACCAACGTCCCCCATTCCTCACCCACCACAATCAATCAAACAATGTGTAAACCAGTCACTCTCAACTAGTGGCTACCTGCTAGACAGCCCTGGCTATCACCATCACGCCCACCAACTGAGTGAACAGCACAGTGTATGTGACAGAGGTAGGTGATATGATTCATATTATAAACTAGAAGGTGGAAATATGAGAGCTTAATGTTTTTGCCGGGTCCTTTGTCATACACAGGCTAGTTTTGGTACATTATGAACTAGCGTTAATAATTTTTGCCCTCAGAACTGTCATTCAATGGATCATCTTAATTTAAAAAGATATTTTGTACAGACACTGGCACCCTAGCAGGTATTCAAGAAATGATAATAATGATGACATGCCTTATAATGTTCTGACAGAAAAGAAGGAGGTGTTCATAGGAAAGATTTTGCCCAAGATAAATTTGGTCCTGAGCCTGTAACAGCATTGAAGAATACTCTTTCCATCCTGACAGATATCTACCACCTAGATTCAGGTAGGATTACCTAACACAACCACAGGATAGGAATAGTTTCAGAGTTGTTGTTTTAGTCACTAAGTTGTGTCAAATTCTTTTGCAACCCCATGGACTGAGGATTTTTTACCATTGAGCCACCTGGGAAGCCTAGTATAAAGAGGATTGTTCCAATCAGTCTTTCAATAAACTTCCTTTCAGGATCTTTTAATGCCAGATTCTAAGTTTACATAGATTTATTTATTTTTAAAAATTCTATTCTAAAAAAATTGTATCACACAAAAAGACATTGGTCTATGTATATATCAATATATATGAATCGATAGTAATTTTCATTTCTCAACAAATATTTATTAAACACTTACTCCATACTCATGATCTAATCAGTATGAAAAAATCCCAATTTTCCAATCTACAAGATAGAAGTTTAAAATGTCAGTACTATTGATGCCTACACTCTCCATCAAACAACAAAAAAAGTCAGTATTCAGGCTGCATAAAATATTGCCCAGATCCTACCTGTATCCACTCTTCTCTTAATCCTCCCATATTATTTGCATATGTCTCTATCATGAACTAGTTCATGAGCAATCATAGGGAAAAAAAAGTGTGTCTGGTTTATTTTTAATCCCTCACTGCTTCCTACTCAGTGAAAAGCAAAATAGCTAAAATTTAGCCCCAGGCTGGTACCTGAAAAATGGCAAGTAATAAAACCACAGTTATTAAAAACAGTGCAGATCACAAACATGAAATAATAGCTATCCTTTCAAGCCTTCACTGTGGATACTCTGGGACCTTCCCTGTCTAGGGCTTGCTTTCAGGCAGGCAGGCCAGTGGACTCATCTGTCAGCTGAAGGAAAATGTTTTCCTTTTCTCAGTGTCAGCTCCATTCCCTCACATAGCTTTGCTGCTATAAAAGAAGAGGGATAAAAGCCTTCTTGAGGGCAAGGGCTGGCTTGGTGTTGAAACAGCCCACAGCACCTAGTGTGTGGAGCCACTTGTATGACTTGCATGGAATTTTTTTGCTTGGTTCTGGATATTCTCAAGCATCTAAACACAAGCTTGTTGTTGTTCAGTTGCTCAGTTGTGTCTGACTCTTTGTGACCCCATGGACTGTAGCCCACCAGGCTCCTCTGTCTGTGGGGATTCCCAGGCAAGAGTACTGGAGTGGGTTGCAATTTCCCCATTTCCTTCTCCAGGGGATCGATCTTTCTGACCAGAGATCAAACCCGCATCTTCTGCTTGGTAGGTGGATTCTTTGGGAAACCTAAATCACTAGTGAAAGGTGATCCTAAAGTGTTTTTTGTAAGAATTTTATATTTGAAATTGGAAAAAAGCATTTATGAAATCATCATAACAAAACCAGAATATAGTTTGATTTTCTTGCTTTTATTTGATCATTTGGAATTTAGTTTCAATACATTCAGTTCAGCTCAGTCTCTCAGTTATGTCCAACTCTTTGCTACCCCATGGACTGCAGCATGTCAGGCTTCTCTGTCCATCACCAACTCCCAGAGCTTACTCAAACTCATGTCCACCGAGACAGTGATGCCATCCAACCATCTCATCCTCTGTGGTCCCCTTTTCCTCCGGCCTTCAGTCTTTCCCAGCATCAATCTTTTCCAATGAATCGGTTCTTCGCATCAGGAGGCCAAAGTATTGGAGCTTCAGCTTCAGCTTCAGTCCTTCCAATGAATACTGAGGACTGCTTTCCTTTAAGATGGACTAGTTTGACTTCCTTGCAGTCCAAGGGACTCTCAAGAGTCTTCTCCAACACTACCAACCATCAGTTCTTCAGTGCTCAGCTTTCTTTATGGTCCACCTCTCACAACCATACATGACTTCTGGAAAAACCATAGCTTTGGCTAGACGGGACTTTGTGGGCAAAGTAATGTCTCTGCTTCTTAATATATTATCTAGGTTGGTCATAGCTTTTTTTCCAAGGAGCAAGTGTCTTTTATTTAATTTTTTTAGTTTCAATACATAAGGGGAAATTATGAAAGAATTTTCAATTTTTAATGCTTCAGGAAATTTTCACATGCCCTTAATTGGATTAAAGGTGGGATCTATTTTAGACAAGGCCACTCACACAACAAGACACTTCCCTGTTTATAGCCTACCTTTGGTCTGTCCAGGGTATTTCATAAATAAATAACTAGGTCACTGTTATTTATGCAAATTAGTAAAGTCAAGTCAAAGGTATAATATTTCTTCAGTTCACAGTCTTTAAAAAAGTGAAAGTGAAAGTGAAGTCGCACAGTCGTGTCCGACTCTTTGTGACCCCATGGACTGTAGCCCACCACTCTCCTCCCTCCATGGGATTCTCCAGGCAGGAATATTGGAGTGGGTTGCCATTTCCTTCTCCAGGGGATCTTCCCGACCCAGGGATTGAACCCAGGTCTCCTACATTGCAGGCAGATGTTTTAACCTCTGTACCACCAGGGAAGCCCACAGTCTTAACCACAATTTTTAATGTAATTAATTTTTCCCAATGATACCACACAAAGGTTAAGCAGTCATTTTGTATGAAGTATATGTTCTTTATTTTCATTTCTTAGGGAAATCAAATTTTTTAGATTTTTACCTAATCAAAACTTCCTTTTAACCAAGTATTTTATCCATATCATAACTCTTCATCCAGGGAGTATACTTATTACTATTTCTTTCATTCATCTTTGACCTGTCTTTATCCATGTTGTCCTGCTTCCATCAAAGGCTAAACTTTAGAAGAAAGTCTTCTCCAACACTACCAAGAGAGTTTTCTCCAACACTATCAAACACCAGAAGAAAACATGGATGCAGACTAAATAAATGCCTGCTGTGGAAAGGCAGAGCAAGACTGGAAAAAACATGGGCTGAGAGACAGGCTCACTGGATTGTATAATCAAGCATTTAATGACTTGATCGCACTGAGCAAGTTTCTCAACCACTTGGTCCTTATTTTGTCTCCTTTTGAAAGAGGAATAACAATGCAAATATACCTGAATTTTGTGAGATTACATGAGTTGATGCTTTGAAAATATGTGGCACAAAAATTTGATTTTTCTCTTTACCTAGAGATATGATGGAAGGACTAGATAGAAAAGTTTAAAAGAGATAAATAAATGTTTGAATATTCTATTTGCATGCTCTCTATTCATATTAACATGCATAGTGAAAATAGGGCTTCTGGAAAGTAAGATTCTCAGTAAAATAAAATGAAAGTGAGTATGATATGAATTTTTTTTTCTGTGGATAATGAACTTATTTCTGTTTTGCTTCTTGGTTGACAAAGCTTTTTCTTGACGACATGAAAGCAGAAATTGGGTTGAACTTTTCTTAATTGGCCAATAAAAAATGACAAAACCCTACCTCAAAGCAAAAGTTATGAAAGAGAGATGTTCTTAATAGAATGCTTAGCATAGACAGAAAGTTGCAAATAGAATGTTCTGGTGTCAAAAGGATGGAGAATGAAGAACAAAAGGAGACTAATTTTTAAAGATAGAAATTCTCTCATTATGAAGATTGATTATTTAAGCAAAGTTAGTTTTTTGAAGCTTATGGACCTGTTACGTTTAAGATGGCAAACAACAAAATGTTACTGCTAATTAGACATCCAATGAAATGTCACATGAAAGGTTAACTATTTTAAAGAATGTTATGTATTCTTGTAGTTAAAATGTCATTGTTATTAGTTTCAAAACAGAGTTCACTCACAAAACAGGAAAGAATACATGATCCAGAGAGGGAGGCAGAAATATTTTACATTTTGCCCAGTATACAAAAATATGAGAAAAAAAGATATAATGAACTTTGATCCATCATTTGAAATGTTCACACTTGACCATTTCTATAATGACTTTGACCCAGAATTATTTTGGTGCATGCAGATCTAACCCCAGGCTTCCCTGGTGGCTCAGACAGTAAAGAATCTGTGTGCAATGCAGGAGACCCAGGTTCAATCCCTGGGTCAGGAAGATCCCCTGTAAAAGGGAATGGCCACCCACTCCAGTATTCTTGCCTAGAGAATTTCATGGAGACAGGAGTCTAGTGGGCTACAGTCCATAGTATTTCAAAGAGTCAGACATGACTGAGCGACTAATACTTTCACTTTCAGACCTGACCCCAGGCAGACTTGCAAACAACAAAAAGTATATCTATGGAGGCTCTATTATTTGCCAAGTACTGCCCTAGACACTGAAGAAAGAGAATGAAGAAAACAAGTGAGGCTCCTGGCCCCATGGAGGTTATCTTCTAGTGGAGGACAACTTAACAATAGGGAAATCATCACACACTTTAGAAAGTAGGGTTCAGACGCTGCTATTTCCCTGCCTGCCCACTATAGTATTGACGGGTGGTTAAAATTTCTCTGAGGAGAGGGAGTAAGCATGTGGCTATCTCACGCAAGTGTCTTGCACACACAGGTGGCAACATTTGGCCATGGTGCCTGGTCTTGCCTCCCCTCACTGCCATCTTTGGCCATTGCTGCTGTGGGCAGGTGACTGGAGAGAGAATTAAGAATTATGTTCTGGGCACTGAGCAAACATCCTGAGGAAAGCCGTCACATTTCTCCCTCCTAATCAGCCTGTGAGACAGGCAGAGCTACCTCCATCCTCCAGATAAAGCAAGTGGGATTCATGAAACTGATGAAGGCATATGGGTCTCTCAGCTAGTAAACTCTTAATAATTCAATCCTCAATCCAATCCCTGAGGATTCCCAAAGCTAATGATTTGCAGAAGTAACTGTAACACTTACCCTTTAGTGAGAGTGTGCTCAGCACCAGCAATTTTCTATGGATAAACTCCTTTGGTCCCCACCACAGCTCTATGAGACAGAACTGTTCTCCATAGTGCTCATCAAGGAAACTGAGGCTACAGAAGGTTAAATAACATGTCTGAAATGTTGATGGTTCCATAATAAAAGTGAATCCTTGCTATTTCCTTCTCTCTCAGGAGCTTGTATATTTTGCCTGAGGTTATTGATTTCAATCATGAGTCAGAATCAATATGCTTAAGAAACGCATTTATGAAAGTAACAGAAATGTACAGAAGAAATAAAGATGAAATAACACAGATGTAGAATGTATAAAGATAGACACTGCATTTATTTTTTGGATTTACCTCAGAATTTTTGTTTAGTCATTTTAGGCTGACATTTATGATAACATTTCCTTTCAACTAGAACCCACTGAATATAAGTGGTGAGAAATTCAGTGGTGTCATACTGGTCTCTATTCTTCAGAAAATAAGAGGCTATTGAGACATTGGTTTGTGGAGCCTCAGCTACAAATGCTCTTAGAAAGCAGCAGTGTGCATGCCAACGGGTGCATATTCTGTAAGTCCTTTGTCTCTTAGGGATATTGAGCATCTATTAATAGCCTACTCTTCCAATTTGTGGCAGAGGCAATATTTTAGTGATTAAGAGCTGAGGTTGCAATGCCTGCTCTGCAATTTACTACAACTGATGTGCTGCCTACTACAGCTGTTTTTGTTAACTGCTCATTAGGTTGCTGAATGCTTATTATGGGCCAGGGACTATTTCAGGCACTTTGCATTTAATCCCTTTAATGGTTCCAAGACAGATTATTGATCCCATTTTATGGAGGAGAAAACTGAGCTCAGAGAGGAAACATAAATTGTTAATGGCCATGCAATTAATAAGCTGCAAAACTTGCATTTGAAGCCCAGATGTCCAATTAACAACCAGTGTTTCCTTCCCAATGTAACTCTGTAGAACTGAAGAGGGATGGTAAGGTGACTATGCAGGAGCCAGTATCAGCTTTGTCATGAGGGCTAGGCTGGTAGATCCTGTACAAGCTCCAAGAGGCACTAGTACCTCAGTCCTGTCAAATTCTTAGTGGTTTGGATGAGTAGCCCAGCCTAGGACTGAATGTGCAAGGACAGATTCTCGGGTGTGTGGGAAAGACTGTGGATATCAGAGACAAGGATGGAAATGTGGATTCTGATAGATGGAATGGGGACTGAATTACAAGGTGGGTCAAGGTCATCACGGGATGCCTTGGCCAGTTGCTTCACCTGAGGCTATGTTTCCTCCCTGTTCTATGAAATGGGAATGATCAAACCTAACTCTCTGGGTGGTTACGATCAAACATGTGACTATAAGTCCAGCACCCAACTCCATTCCTGTGCAAACGCCAGACACTCCATCTAACACTCTCCTGGCATTCTCCGTGGCAGCGGCCCTGGAGGGCCTTCTATCTAGGCCATGATGTTAGGGAGATTAACAGGCACACCTTGACATGATGGCAACAGTACTTCCATAGACCCAGGACTTACTTGCCACTTGAAACAACCTTGTCCCTCTCACTCACTGTGGCTGCTGGACAATTACGACAGATTAGGTCCTGACGGCACAACGGAAACTCCACCAGTGCCTCACGTGGTGGTGTTGGTATTATTTAGTCACTAAGCCGTGTCAGACTCTTTGGGACCCCATGCACTGTAACTCACCACGCTCCTCTCTTCATGGGATTTCCCAGGCAAAATAATGGAGTGGGTCACCATTCTTTTCTCCAGGGTATCTTCCTGAGCCAAGGATCAAACCTGCAGCTCCTGATTTGGCAGGTGGTATCCTTACCAATGAATCACCAGGGAAGCCTCGTGCTTCACTAGACGATGGAAAAGCTCTAAAATATAAAGAGTCATGTTCTCTTTATAAGCCTAGATGTTTTCTTCTTAAATGAAATTCCCCAGAGCCTGTTCTGCTATAACAATGCTCCTGACTCTTCCTGGACGAGACAAAGAAGGCCTCTGGTTGGCCCTGGGTGCTTCCCCCAGGCTTTGAGTGGCTCCAGGAAATCCAGGAGCCTGCCTAAGCCTCAGACTACTCATCTACTGCTAGGNCCCCAGAGCCTGTTCTACTATAACAATGCTCCTGACTCTTCCTGGACGAGACAAAGAAGGCCTCTGGTTGGCCCTGGGTGCTTCCCCCAGGCTTTGAGTGGCTCCAGGAAATCCAGGAGCCTGCCTAAGCCTCAGACTACTCATCTACTGCTAGGTAACCCTTCCTCTGTCTTCCCCCCAAGATAAAACAAAATAAAGTTAAGCCAGGAATGTATGGGGACTATATCCAGTCACTTGCTGCTGCTGCTGCTGCTAAGTCACTTCAGTCGTGTCTGACTCTGTGTGACCCCATAGACGGCAGCCCACCAGGCTCACCCGTCTCTGGGATTCTCCAGGCAAGAGTACTGGAGTGGGGTGCCATTGCCTTCTCCAATGCGTGAAAGTGAAAAGTGCAAGTGAAGTCGCTCATTCATGTCCAACCCTTAGCGACCCCATAGACAGCATCCCACCAGGCTCCTCCATCCATGGGATTTTCCAGGCAAGAGTACTGGAGTGGGGTGCCATTGCCTTCTCCGATCCGGTCACTTACTCATATGTAAAAATGCCTCCTATTTTGGGGGAACTCAAAATTGTTTCCAAAGCCTTTGTTTGCCAAATACCCAACTTCCTTGCTAAGCTTAAATTATATATTGCCTCTTTCAGACAGAATTAGATCCCTACGAACCAGCTCAGTCAGACTAAGTGACTTTTATGAAGATCACAGCTCAAACAGGGATGTACCTGAGGAGAATCTTAGTCTTAGAAGAGCAGCTCATTAGAGCATGCTTCTCCAGTTCTTCTCCAGGGCTTCCCTGATAGCTCAGTTGGTAAAGAATTCACCTACAACATAGGAGACCCCGGTTTGATTCCTGGGTCAGGAAGATCTCTGGAGCAGGGATAGACTACCCACTCCATTATTCTTGGGCTTTCTTTGTGGCTCAACTGGTAAAGAATCCACCTGCAATGTGGGAGACCTGGGTTTGATCCCTGGGTTGGGAAGATCCCTGGAGAAGGGAAAGGCTACCCACTGGCCTGGAGAATGCCGTGGAGTCCATGCAGTTGCAAGGAGTCAGACATGACTGAGCGACCTTCTCTTCACTTCACTTTCCTCCTCACTTCTCTAGTTCTACCATGGGCCTGCAAATCCCAGGGGATCTCCATTCACCAAAAGTCTGATTAGCTCTAATGCCTCATTCTTTGGAGTGCAGTCCATGAACCGGCAGCTTGGGCCTTATTTGGAAGCAGTTAATATTCATGAAAAATGCAGAGTGGCAAGCCCTATTCAGACCTGCTGATTCAAGACAGGGATTCAACTAGAGCCCCAGGTGATCCACTGACACAATGAAGTTAGAAATTCCTGCCGTGGAGGACTCCTCTCATTTTCCAGGGAGGGAAGCTTAGCTTCAGCCAAATGATTTTCCAGTGCATCCCACAACAGAATCCATTTTAGTTTCCAGAATTCCAATTCAGCAGTGTAACTTTGGGCACTGTCGCGACCCTCTCAAAAGTAGGAAGTCAAGAAACACCTGGAGTAACAGGCAAATTTGGCCTTGGAGTACAGAATGATGCAGGGCAAAGGCTAATAGAGTTATGGCAAGAAAACACACTGATCATAGCAAACACCCTCTTCCAACAACACAAGAGAATACTCTACACACGGATATCACCAGATGGTCGACACCAAAATCAGGTTGATTATATTCTTTGCAGCCAGAGATGGAGAAGCTCTATACAGTCAGCAAAAACAAGACCAGGAGCTGACTGTGGCTCAGATCATGAACTCCTTATT
>SJYW01011160.1:64542-144350 GCA_006410735.1 Raphicerus campestris
AAATCACTGCAGATGGTGATCGCAGCCATGAAATTAAAAGACGCTTACTCCTTGGAAGGAAAGTTATTACCAACCTAGATAGCATATTAAAAAGCAGAGACATTACTTTGCCAACAACAGTCTAGTCTAGGCTGTCTAGTCTAGGCTATTGTTTTTCCAGTAGTCATGTATGGATGTGAGAGTTGGACTATAAAGAAAGCTAAGCACAGAAGAATTGATGCTTTTGAACTGTGGTGTTGGAGAAGACTCTTGAGAGTCCTTTGGACTGCGAGGAGATCCAACCAGTCTATCCTAAAGGAGGTCAGTCCTGGGTGTTCATTGGAAGGACTGATGTTGAAGCTGAAACTCCAGTCTTTGGCCACCTGATGTGAACAGCTGACTCATTGGAAAAGACCCCGATGCTGGGAAAGAATGAGGGCAGGAGGAGAAGGGGACTGCAGAGAATGAGATGGTTAGATGGCATCACCGACTCAATGGACATGGGTTTGGGTGGACTCCGGGAGCTGGTGATGGACAGGGAGGCCTGGCATGCTGCAGTTCATGGGGTCACAAAGAGTTGGACATGACTGAGCGACTGGACTGAACTGAACTGAACTGAACTGTGAACCCCTCTGGGCCTTTGTTTCCATGTCAGTGAAATAAGGGTATTCACAACTGCTTACTTCCTTCTAAGTATAAAATATGATGATATCTGTGAAAGCACCTGATTAATGTCAAAGGCTAATGCAAAAAAATGTGTGTGCCATTATAGCCAATGAAACTATTTTGAATCTTCAAATATTATGTGTGTGTGTGTGTGTGTGTGTGTGTGTGTGTGTGTGTGCACACTTGAGTGCTCATGAGTTCTAGGAGGAGAACTGGGCCATGTATGACAATTTTTGCCCTAGTTAATTGACAATGTAACCTAATTCTCAGACTAGTTCCCAAAAAAAGAATCCTTTCTCTTTTGAGTCTCAGAAGGGCTCTTAAAATGGATGGGCCCTCTGGGACTCACAGATGTGTTTCCACTGCCACATAGTCAAAGAAGCCTAAAATAACAGGGATTTATATCAAATAGCATTAGATTTGGGGGCATGAGCTCAGGGGACAGACTTCATGGGAAAGGTGGGTGGCCTTTTATTTTTCTAATTCCTAAGAGCCACCCAAATCGAGTGTACTGTAGAGGGGAAAGAGAAAGAACAGGAAAATAAAGATTGGGAGAAGAGGAAAAAGACAAAGCAGGGAAGAGTTCTGTTGACAGTATCCACCCATTCATTAAACAAATGTTTACTGATCAGTTTCTATATGGCAGACATTGTTCCAGGCATCTTAGGCACAGCCATGATCAAGGTCAGCAAGGATCCCACCCTTAGATGATCTAGTGGTAGTGGAGAAGGAGTCACCTGTAAAAGCAAACAAATGACCAGGGCAACTCAGGATCATAAAATGTGCTCGAGGGGGACTTCTCTCTGTCCAGTGGTTAAGACTGGCACTTCCACTATGGAGGTCAGGGAACCAAGATCCTCAGTTCTGTGTGGTGTGACCAAAAAAAAAAAGAGAGAGAGAGGAAAAAAATAGTACTACATATTACAAAAAAAAAACCAAAAAACAAAAACCCACAACACTGCTTTGAGGTACATGGGGTAGAGATGGAGTTCTGCTTTTGATTGGGGGACAGCACCTTCTGGGTCACGGTCAGGGGTGTGGGCATCAGCCTGAGTGTGGTAGAGTATCGCTGCTGGTCCAACTCAGGTTCTATCTAAGATCAGAAATTACAGTCTCAGGATCCCAGCACTGCAGCTCAGGTTCATAGACTTAAAGCAGGGGGACAGCAGCATCTTTCTTACTTTTTTCTACCTTCATCCCTTTTTCCTTTCAGATGTTTATTAAACACTCACTACATGTCAGTTCGGCTTCCCAGGTGATGCTAGTGGTAAAGATGCTGTCTGCCAATGCAGGAGACATAAGAGAAGCAGGTGTGATCTCTGGGTTGTGAGGATCCCCTGGAGGAAGGCATGGCAACTCACTTCAGTAATCTTGTCTGGGGAATCCCATGGACAGAGGAGCCTGGTGGGCTACAGTCCATAGGGTGGAAACAGTAAGACATGACTGCAGTGACTTGGGCATGCTCGCACGTGCGCGCACGCGCGCGCACACACACACACACACACACACACACACACACACACACATCATTTACTGTGTCTCTGAGAGCATGAGCATTTGGTTCACTTTCTTATCAAGTTTGATTCATCTCTGTGAATTAGTACCAGATACCTAACCAAGAGTAATCAATGATCCCTCATTGCCAAGAGTAACTCCGATTTGCTGTACTGCAGAACCTATAACATGTAAGACTAGGGTTCCATCCAGCTATATGGAATCAGAATCTTTAGGGGTGGGCCTGCCCATGGGTGACAAATGATGCTGAGAATCAGGCGAGCCTCTTCTCTGGGGCTCGTTCTGTGGTACCAGCATCTCATCTCTGCTTCTTCAGTTGCCCTTAGTCTTTAGGGATCAGATGGAAGCCCCTCTCCTATACCAAGTTTCACGAGCATTTGTAACTCACATTACTCTGAGTGCTGTTCCTGGACTTATATCCTCATTGCCCCTCCCAGATGAAGGATACTACCTTGAGGACTTGAGCCGATCTTAACATTTCGCCCTCCCAGGATCTTGCCTCCCACTCAACAGAAATGTAAAAAATGGTTATTGCTGATGATAAAAATAACCTCACTACAAAGAAACCTCAAGGGGTAAAGATGTCTCCACTTTATTTCAGGATGGGAAGAAATCATCATAAGGATAACAATGAATCAATGACATCAATAATGGTTAGTCTGTACTGAACAAACTGTGTGCTAGACACTGGACCAGCTGTTTGTATCATCTCATAATCTGAACTATTCTCTATCTAGTCTTTACCTTCATGACTCTGAATTTGATCTTAAAATTAAGGAAATTCCATTTCCTGGTGGGAAATGATCTTAGTAAACCTGGATTCCTAGCGTAACAGAGGGGTCCTTTTCAATCTCTTTGAACCTCAGTTTACATATTTGGAAAAATGGAATGATAAATCCTTGACTTTTCTCAAGGTTGTTGTGAGGATCAAATGTGACAAGTGCTCTGTAAACATATTAAGGAAGGCTAGACATAAAAATGAAGAAGACAAATATTATTTGTTTCTGGCACAACACCAGAATTCCAAAAGAAATTGATTGTTTACTTTCCTGCTCCCGAATTGGATCTTATTTATTTGCAACATTGCCACTTTACAGGTTAAATTTGGACTTATCTCAGAAACAGGTCATAAGTGAAACAGAGTTTGATTCAATGTAATACCGGAAGGCTGAAAAGCCCAGGGAAACAAAATTCAATAAGTATCGACCAAGGTCCTTCATTTCTAGCTCACTTTGACAATAACCTTTATTTTTCAATTAATTAACCAGCATTTCTCCTACTCAAATAGCAGGCTGGGCTTGGCAGGGCCTGGCGCTCAGCTCCTGCCTGCTTCCCTCTCTATGCTGGCTCTGAGTGCGCTCTTCCATCCTGGAGTGGAAGGTGTCCCCCACCCCACCTGGTGGGAAGGAGAACGTTCATCATGCTTCTGCAGCGTGATGGCCACAAAGGGAAAGAATTTCTCTGGGAAACAGCTTTTCTGCCTGGTGTAGCGTTGCCTAAACTCAGAGTTCAGGATGTGGCTCTGTGAGAGATAGGCTTGAGGGTCCCCAAGGAGAAATGGAGGCATATTAATTGAATGAAAACAGGAAACCCTTTTGTCTCACTGATAATATGAGCACTAGTATTGGAGATGATTCATTATTTTGTTTTCTCTGGAGGTTTTTTTTTTTTTAACACTGATAATATTCCCGAGAATGGTAATCTATAAAGTGTTAATATCTAGGTGTCAATTTGTCTATTAGATGTCTTTTCTAACAGGAAGGAAGTTCTGGGTTCATAGAATTCATACTTACACATTCCAGGCTGTGCATAAGGCCTTTTAACTGTAGCTCCTGACTCTTCACCATGCCTCCGTATGGTTAAGAACTGAAGGTCAGAGGAGGACAGTAACTCCCACAGGTCACACAGTTGGCAGGTGGCAGTGATGTTTTGAGCACATATAAATGTGGCCTTTATTCTATTGTTCCTCATAACTGTATCAAATAAGGGAGAGTATAGTAATAGTAATAGTAGTGTTAGTTACTTAGTCGTGTCCTACTCTCTGTGACCCCGTGGACTGTAGCCCTCCAGGCTCCTCTGTCCATGGGATTCTTGGCAAGAATACTGGAGTGGGTTGCCATTCCCTCTTCCAGGGGATCTTCCTGACCCAGAACCTGGGTCTCCAGCACAGTATACTCTCAGATGGTCTCTTTACAATCTGAGCCACCAGGGAAACCCAGAGGAGAGTATACTAATTCTGATTTCTTGAAAGAGAGGAGGAACCCTGAATTCGCAATGTCTTTTTTGTAGCACCCCAAAGTCCTCAATGGAAAGTATTATGTTTGTACTAGTTTTAAAAATAGCACCAGTCCCCTTACACATTACTCTAACACACTTTTTGTGGCTCTGGGGTTTTTCCTTTGGGCTTTCTGTCCATGCGGTTTGCTAATTGGGTGAAGCAGATTTCTTCTGCCACCGGTTGAAATATGGATTTTTCCTCCATCAGGGAAGATTTCTAGGGACATGGTTTTTACCTGGAAGATCTATAGCCATTAATTTGCCTGCTTCCCTGTTATCTCAGCTCCTTGCCTTCTCACCTTTTGCTTTTTCTCTTGATTCTGAGCTATGATGTTGAGTAGAAAGTGAGAAACTTGCTCAGTTTCATTTGGTTCCTTTGCTGTGGATATTCTATTTTGCCCATATTTTCTGGCTAGAATGAATAAACCTGGGTTCCTTTACAACTACATTTCTCTTCTCTGATATTGGAAAATATGCCACTCAGCCATTTTGCAGTCAAAATTCCTAATCCATTGAGGAGAGATCTAACTATACTTTTGGTGGTAATTTAACTCCAAGTTAATGCAATCGATACTCAGTACAACTGAGTGTGATGCCATTAGAAGCTTTCCTCCCTTTGTAGGTTCACAGATTTAGCTTTTCTAAGCATGTGGTGTTGATGCCAATGAGATTATGCCCTTGAATCAAATACTACAGTTATTGATGCAATCATATATTTTTCTCCAGGACTCTTACAAAACCCACTTGATTTCCCCAGATAATTGGATGCCTCAATGCTTAAGAAGAAAACTAATATCAAATGGAAGTTGCACAGCTTTGCTACTATATTCTTTGATGTTTTTGCTCTACTTTCTTTCTGTTATTCATTTCAAAATACTCACACTCATTTATGGAATACATTTCTAAAGTGATACAAGCTCTATTTGTTAGGGATTGAATATTTATGTCTCCTAAAACTCACATGTTGAAGCTCTCTAACCCCCAATGTGTATTTGAAGACAGAGCCTCAAAATGGGACAGAGTAAAGAGACAAAGTAGGTAATTAAATAGTTAACCCCACTAGGGGATTCCATGTGGTCTTAGTGGTAAAGAATCCAATCTGCTTGTCAATGCAGGAGACATGAGATGCAGGTTCTATTCCTGGGTCGGGAACTTGTCCTGGAGGAGAAAATGGCAACCCGCTCCAGTATTTTTGTCTGGAGAATCCTGTGGACAGAGGAGCCTAGCAGGCTACAGTCCATAGGGTCACAGAGAGTCAACATGACTGAAGCAACCTATCACATACTGCTAGGAGATTATAAGTAAAGAAAAAAGTATGGGAGACCTTGTAAGTTAATGATCACTGAAGAAAGCAGGTTTGCTTAACCACAAAACCAAGCAGGATTGCTTAGTAACAAAAGCATTCAACGGAAGTATGAAATATGCCCCAGGACAATAAAAGAAGAATGGCATGAGACCCACATCCTGTCCAGTGAGCTCAGTAAGTTAATGGCCCTTAGGACATGCTCTCTGCACACATAAAATAATAATAACTTACGGAAAGGTGACATTATACTGAAACCTGAGATGATGTACCATTTTTAACATATATTACCACTTTTTAGCATATATTATCACTTTTGTGCCAGGACAATCCTGGCTTGACTATGTAGGGACAAGAGTAGCCTGGCAGGCTACAGTCCATATGGTCCCAAAGACATGACTGAGCAACCAATACTTTCACTTTCACACACTATATAATAATAATGTAATTTACTGAATGAATGGATAGGGTTAATGAGATCCATTTCTGTATTCCACAGACACACATACACACTCTAATCTTAGCCATGTTCCCCCAAATTTGGTCTTATTCTTGAAGAGTTATCAAAACAGAATCATTATCAATCACTAAGAATAGATCAGCCCAGAATCTTCTTCTAGAAATGTGATTCAGACTTTGCTTTACTTAGAGTGGGTCATACAGGTTAGCAAGTACAGTCACGTGGAACACTTCCCTGTCTTTTTCTCAAGGAACAGACAGCCTTTCTGTGAAGAAATATAAATCAACATCCTCATTTCAAAAGTCTATGCACATCAATTCCGCTTGATGTATGTCTGCATACTCTTGGAGCCAAGCTATCTTTATGAACAAATATCAGCTCAAGTGAACACAGGATCTCGAAATAAAAAGTGATAAAAAGAACATAAAAATTTGATGGGCTTCAAGTAATAAACTGAGTCCACAGTCCATAAACAGGTGCACATTCTGTGATGCTCCAAATTGACTTCTAAAGATTCTGTTGGACTCTGCAACCTCATGGTCTGTTCATGGGATTCTCCAGGCAAGAATACTGGAGTGGGTTGCCATTCTCCATGGGATCTATTGCTGGAAGATTCTTTACCATCTGAGGTACCAACGATTCTGTACACATGGACAAAATAAGGTCTTTTTCTAAAAGAGGCTTGGCAGGGAGGTGGGGAACCCCCTTAAAAACATGGGTTTTATTAAGCCTGAGACTTTAACATATAATATTTTGTGCAAACTGAACCCTAAATTAATGTCTTTTGATGGAATGATTGAGATTTTTAAAATCAAAGCAATAGATACAAATTTAATGTATATCAAGTACTGTGCAGGGTGTAGACATGATTAAATCCTCAAATAATTTATAGTTTGCTTTATTCAACAAAATATGATGATCATGATCATGCAAATAAGTCAATCAATATATAATTAAACAGTGGCAACGACAACATCGAGAGTGCCACAGGCTTTACGGAATAACCTGCCAACTAAGCTGGTCAGGCAGCAGCTGACTTATGGGAAATATGTGCTTTCACAGAGCTCTGATCACTTCATGCCCAAACTGTTGGCAGACATCACTAATCAGCCACCAGACTTTATCCTGCTGGGCCAAGATGCAGCCCTCAAATCTTTCCCAATGCAGTGTTCTTGGCAGACAATTAGCTAGAGCTGGCTGGCAAGATGAAATCTATTTGTTAACCCTGTCTTATATTATTCTTCACATGATATGGTTCGGGTCCCCTGATCTTATTTATCACACTCTCTTGGATTCTTGGCAGATGGTCTGGATTTTTCTCATTTAACATCTATTTCAAGCTCCTTCTAGAAAGTCACTTTTTGTTGTAGAAACAAGAAAGTTAAATACTACTTAACCCAGACTCCCTTGCAGCTAGAGATCTGTATTTTAGTTCCACTTGAATTTGGAACAGAGGGGAGGGAGGCAGGGCTGGGCCAGAGTTCTGAGATCACAGCTCCTGAACATAGGGCTCCATGTTGCAGTGGCCAGCTACGCTGCCCATGGCAGAGGTGGGCTGAGGCTGGGAGCCAAGAGTTTTCCCAGAACCCCCTCCTAGAGCTTGTTCTTTAAGTCCTTCTGACTAGTTTGTATGCCACCAAATGCCTGGCACCAAAATATTTTTCTTTTAAATCTAATAAAATGCTCCTGTGGTCTATAACTGAACCCTAATCTATAGAGAATTTGTCCCTTAAAATAGCTATTAATATAAAGTCTGGCCTAAACCAAGTAGAAGAGCTTTCTATTTTTGCCCTTATCCAGAAAATAGATTTCTGTGAACAGATACTGATATCATGGCAAGTACTGAAAAACTTCAGCCACAGATGTGGAGCTGAGTCTGACTTTGTATAATTCTCTCAATTCCTCAGAGCCTCAGGTTCCTCATCTGTGAAATGAGAGAAAGGCCGGCCACTTCTATCTCTAGCAATCTTTACACTTCATAAAATTATTTTCTACCATGGCTCTTTAAATAGCTAGTTATCCATGAAATTTAAAAAATCTACTGATCATCTACTCTGCATCTTTCTTGCATAACGTGGATTTTTTTAGTAAATTATTGATCAATGGAGAGAGATGTGACCTGAAGTAACTTCTAAGATAAGCACCTTATAGGTTAAGGAAATTTTGGGGTTCCTGTTTCCATTCTACAGATAAAGAAACTTAGGATCATGAAGAAGAAATTACCTAAATTCAGATATCTATGGGATGACACTTGTTTCTTATTCTACAGACAGTAACATCCTCCTTTCATTATTTCAGTTTTTCCAAAGAGAAAAGGGGAAGACTATAATGCAAAATTGGGTGCTTATTCTTTGAACGGAATGAAGGAGGTAAACTAATGTTTACATTTTTATTTCTCAGCAAAGCTCATTTTGTGTCTTTTTGATACTTATTCAACTTAAAACATTTAGCATTTCATGTCTATACATGTTTGTCTATTCATGTCTATACCTCAGTCATGTCCAACTCTTTGTGACCCTATGGGCAATAACTCACCAGGCTCTTCTGTCCATGGGAGTCTCCAGGCAAGAATACTGGAGTGGGTTGCCGTGCCTCCCTTCAGGGGATCTTTCTGACCCAGGGATCAAACACGCATCTCTTATGTCTCCTGCATTGGCAGGCAGGTTATTTACCATTAATGCCATCTCAGAAGCCCCTATACATGTTTATTCACATCTAAATCTGATTGTAAATGTTTTGATAAGTGTCTGTTTTTTACATTTTCAGTGAACTTTGATGCATCTTGTATCAGGAAGGAATTCAATAAATGTTTGTTATTATTTACTTAAATTATACTTAACTGCAAATAAACTTTCACCTCCATAAGGTGTCAAGTGGATAAAAATTCAGGGTACTTTTTTAAAAGTCTGTTCTGACTCCATCATTATTATTATGTAAAGTTGTTTTTGTTATTTTTTCCCACCTCATTTAAGGTAATGTTCAAAATGTATATTCATTGTAGAAGAATAAAGAAACAGATTTAAAACATGAGAGATAATTTAAAAATATAAAGATATGCATTATAATTCTTTTAGTCAATGTGGGTTTTAAATCAGATATTGAGCTTCCTAGTAGCAAAAGCAAGAAGTAAACCATAATGTTTGACCAAAAAACACTGATTACTACATATAAATTTATAAGGTGCTTGAGATTACAGGTTTTCTTAGAACTCAATGGAAAAGACCACGTAACAGAAGTCAGAATAACATAAACAATTACAAAAATTTGCATAACATCTATAACATAGAAAATTCATTATCTACATTACAGTTCACCTAAGTCACACAAAAATTCTGATGTATGTTTATGTTTACTAGTGGTGTTTCAATTTTTAAATGAAAGGAAGAGAAAGAGGAAGAAAGGATTGAAGAGAAAGAAGAGACGAGAGAGAAAGAGTATGAGAGGCTGAATCAGGTTTGCCTGGATTTGAAGCCCATGTTTTGCTGCTGGACTAGTCACCTCCTTGCCAACCAACATATGACCTGGAGCAGGTTNTACTGAAACCTGAGATGATGTACCATTTTTAACATATATTACCACTTTTTAGCATATATTATCACTTTTGTGCCAGGACAATCCTGGCTTGACTATGTAGGGACAAGAGTAGCCTGGCAGGCTACAGTCCATATGGTCCCAAAGACATGACTGAGCAACCAACACTTTCACTTTCACACACTATATAATAATAATGTAATTTACTGAATGAATGGATAGGGTTAATGAGATCCATTTCTGTATTCCACAGACACACATACACACTCTAATCTTAGCCATGTTCCCCCAAATTTGGTCTTATTCTTGAAGAGTTATCAAAACAGAATCATTATCAATCACTAAGAATAGATCAGCCCAGAATCTTCTTCTAGAAATGTGATTCAGACTTTGCTTTACTTAGAGTGGGTCATACAGGTTAGCAAGTACAGTCACGTGGAACACTTCCCTGTCTTTTTCTCAAGGAACAGACAGCCTTTCTGTGAAGAAATATAAATCAACATCCTCATTTCAAAAGTCTATGCACATCAATTCCGCTTGATGTATGTCTGCATACTCTTGGAGCCAAGCTATCTTTATGAACAAATATCAGCTCAAGTGAACACAGGATCTCGAAATAAAAAGTGATAAAAAGAACATAAAAATTTGATGGGCTTCAAGTAATAAACTGAGTCCACAGTCCATAAACAGGTGCACATTCTGTGATGCTCCAAATTGACTTCTAAAGATTCTGTTGGACTCTGCAACCTCATGGTCTGTTCATGGGATTCTCCAGGCAAGAATACTGGAGTGGGTTGCCATTCTCCATGGGATCTATTGCTGGAAGATTCTTTACCATCTGAGGTACCAACGATTCTGTACACATGGACAAAATAAGGTCTTTTTCTAAAGGAGGCTTGGCAGGGAGGTGGGGAACCCCCTTAAAAACATGGGTTTTATTAAGCCTGAGACTTTAACATATAATATTTTGTGCAAACTGAACCCTAAATTAATGTCTTTTGATGGAATGATTGAGATTTTTAAAATCAAAGCAATAGATACAAATTTAATGTATATCAAGTACTGTGCAGGGTGTAGACATGATTAAATCCTCAAATAATTTATAGTTTGCTTTATTCAACAAAATATGATGATCATGATCATGCAAATAAGTCAATCAATATATAATTAAACAGTGGCAACAACAACATCAAGAGTGCCACAGGCTTTACGGAATAACCTGCCAACTAAGCTGGTCAGGCAGCAGCTGACTTATGGGAAGTATGTGCTTTCACAGAGCTCTGATCACTTCATGCCCAAACTGTTGGCAGACATCACTAATCAGCCACCAGACTTTATCCTGCTGGGCCAAGATGCAGCCCTCAAATCTTTCCCAATGCAGTGTTCTTGGCAGACAATTAGCTAGAGCTGGCTGGCAAGATGAAATCTATTTGTTAACCCTGTCTTATATTATTCTTCACATGATATGGTTCGGGTCCCCTGATCTTATTTATCACACTCTCTTGGATTCTTGGCAGATGGTCTGGATTTTTCTCATTTAACATCTATTTCAAGCTCCTTCTAGAAAGTCACTTTTTGTTGTAGAAACAAGAAAGTTAAATACTACTTAACCCAGACTCCCTTGCAGCTAGAGATCTGTATTTTAGTTCCACTTGAATTTGGAACAGAGGGGAGGGAGGCAGGGCTGGGCCAGAGTTCTGAGATCACAGCTCCTGAACATAGGGCTCCATGTTGCAGTGGCCAGCTACACTGCCCATGGCAGAGGTGGGCTGAGGCTGGGAGCCAAGAGTTTTCCCAGAACCCCCTCCTAGAGCTTGTTCTTTAAGTCCTTCTGACTAGTTTGTATGCCACCAAATGCCTGGCACCAAAATATTTTTCTTTTAAATCTAATAAAATGCTCCTGTGGTCTATAACTGAACCCTAATCTATAGAGAATTTGTCCCTTAAAATAGCTATTAATATAAAGTCTGGCCTAAACCAAGTAGAAGAGCTTTCTATTTTTGCCCTTATCCAGAAAATAGATTTCTGTGAACAGATACTGATATCATGGCAAGTACTGAAAAACTTCAGCCACAGATGTGGAGCTGAGTCTGACTTTGTATAATTCTCTCAATTCCTCAGAGCCTCAGGTTCCTCATCTGTGAAATGAGAGAAAGGCCGGCCACTTCTATCTCTAGCAATCTTTACACTTCATAAAATTATTTTCTACCATGGCTCTTTAAATAGCTAGTTATCCATGAAATTTAAAAAATCTACTGATCATCTACTCTGCATCTTTCTTGCATAACGTGGATTTTTTTAGTAAATTATTGATCAATGGAGAGAGATGTGACCTGAAGTAACTTCTAAGATAAGCACCTTATAGGTTAAGGAAATTTTGGGGTTCCTGTTTCCATTCTACAGATAAAGAAACTTAGGATCATGAAGAAGAAATTACCTAAATTCAGATATCTATGGGATGACACTTGTTTCTTATTCTACAGACAGTAACATCCTCCTTTCATTATTTCAGTTTTTCCAAAGAGAAAAGGGGAAGACTATAATGCAAAATTGGGTGCTTATTCTTTGAACGGAATGAAGGAGGTAAACTAATGTTTACATTTTTATTTCTCAGCAAAGCTCATTTTGTGTCTTTTTGATACTTATTCAACTTAAAACATTTAGCATTTCATGTCTATACATGTTTGTCTATTCATGTCTATACCTCAGTCATGTCCAACTCTTTGTGACCCTATGGGCAATAACTCACCAGGCTCTTCTGTCCATGGGAGTCTCCAGGCAAGAATACTGGAGTGGGTTGCCGTGCCTCCCTTCAGGGGATCTTTCTGACCCAGGGATCAAACCCGCATCTCTTATGTCTCCTGCATTGGCAGGCAGGTTATTTACCATTAATGCCATCTCAGAAGCCCCTATACATGTTTATTCACATCTAAATCTGATTGTAAATGTTTTGATAAGTGTCTGTTTTTTACATTTTCAGTGAACTTTGATGCATCTTGTATCAGGAAGGAATTCAATAAATGTTTGTTATTATTTACTTAAATTATACTTAACTGCAAATAAACTTTCACCTCCATAAGGTGTCAAGTGGATAAAAATTCAGGGTACTTTTTTAAAAGTCTGTTCTGACTCCATCATTATTATTATGTAAAGTTGTTTTTGTTATTTTTTCCCACCTCATTTAAGGTAATGTTCAAAATGTATATTCATTGTAGAAGAATAAAGAAACAGATTTAAAACATGAGAGATAATTTAAAAATATAAAGATATGCATTATAATTCTTTTAGTCAATGTGGGTTTTAAATCAGATATTGAGCTTCCTAGTAGCAAAAGCAAGAAGTAAACCATAATGTTTGACCAAAAAACACTGATTACTACATATAAATTTATAAGGTGCTTGAGATTACAGGTTTTCTTAGAACTCAATGGAAAAGACCACATAACAGAAGTCAGAATAACATAAACAATTACAAAAATTTGCATAACATCTATAACATAGAAAATTCATTATCTACATTACAGTTCACCTAAGTCACACAAAAATTCTGATGTATGTTTATGTTTACTAGTGGTGTTTCAATTTTTAAATGAAAGGAAGAGAAAGAGGAAGAAAGGATTGAAGAGAAAGAGTATGAGAGACTGAATCAGGTTTGCCTGGATTTGAAGCCCATGTTTTGCTGCTGGACCAGTCACCTCCTTGCCAACCAACATATGACCTGGAGCAGGTTGCTTACACTTTTCCCCATGACATTCACTGCTCATGATCTTCAGATATGGAATAATAACCCTGTCTTTCCTGCTATTAAGGCTCATGGAGACAAATAATGAAATGTGTGTGGAAGTCCTCTGAGGTACTATTATAGCTATTGAAAATCTGCTAATTGCACTAGTAATAATATTAACAACTATTATTAAATTACCAAAAAGAATATAGAAGTATCTAAAATCAGTGGTTTAATTTGCACATGGTATAAGAGATATTGTTGATTATTCTCAAATTCTCATGGTGTTCTCTGATTTCTGGCCTCCTATCCTTTCAGAGGTGTAGCCAGCATGGGATGAAAAAAGGAAGGGAGGAGTTTGCCTAGTGACTCTGTTAAGAGAATACTTGCAAAATATGTCTCAGTTTTATCTTCTGAGGAAATTAGGAGTCTAGTCTTGCCTTGGGGCAGGCTAGGATTATAGTTGTACATGTCATCGCCCTGTCACAAACAGCCACTATCTGGGCCTGTGGTTGCCTTAGTAGCCTTTCTCAGGAAGCATTTAAGGAAAGTGTCCTAATGTAAGTGTTGTAGAAGGAACCCATGTGACATTTACCAGACTAAGGAGATTCACTTTTATGGCCCAAAGGATATGCTAGGTGGGGTTCCTATGGCCAGTGAATGTCTTCCTTAGAAGAACACTAATCCAGTGTAACATCTACAAAACCTACCACCATGCTCATTTCCATGGAAAATAGGGTGCTTAATGGAGCAATGCATGGAAAATAAATATTTCTACAAAATTCAAAGGGCAAAAGAAACCCACTGTACTATCTAACAACATCACATTATTGAGTAAGCCAAGAAAGTTACAAATTCCTGTGGAGGCAAGAATAAGGACAGACTTTTTACGTCTAACTCTATATTAAAAACTGATGAAGAAGACACAGGAAGGGCACTTTCCTTTTAAGAAGATCTCAGTGAATGTATCAACTAAATTGAGAGAGAAAGGAAGATTTTTAGACCAATCATCTGTTTCCCTTGCTTTCACAATGTTTTTACTGACATCATAGGTTGTTAGGTTTGTTTCCAGGCAACCATTCAGAGAACAAGGATGATGGCAGCTCTTTTATCTTTAATCTGTGATTTTAAAGGTTTCCCTGGGGACCATTATTCTAACAGCAGGAAGGGGAAATCGTGAAGGAACCTACAGGGAGATTTTATGGCTGTGTTTAGAAGTTACCTCATCCATTTCTGTTCTCATTTATTGGCTGAAATTCAGGCACATGGCCAAATCTAAAACAAGGCAGGCTGGGAAATGTAGTCTAGCTGTGCATTCAGAAAAGGGAAAGAAGATGGAAACGGATTTTTCTCTGACACCTTAGGTTTCTTGCTACTAATATAATCTTAATTTTTTGGTAATTAAACTTCTTTCTTCACTTTAGGGATTGTCCTAGAGGTTTGACATTCCTTTGAAATGACACTTTAGAATAAATATTTTTTCTAAAGGACTCATCTATATTCATGCAAGATTTTCTGGATATTTGTAGATTTCTTAAGCCCACTATTTAATCATATAATTTTTCAATGGCACCTTAGGATCAGGGACCAATCATTTCTTAAATGCCACTTCTTTGCAGAAGTAAGTAGCAGCATCTTTCTTAGCAGTTTATTATAAGATCACTTCAATAAAGCTATTTGGAAGACAGGCACACCTCTAAAGTAATCTAATCCAAATTAGCCGATACCTGCAGCTGACAAGAAGGATAAGAGTACTCAGTCCTGCTCTGTGTCTCTGACATCACATAGCCTCTGGAAGAGGCATGTTGATTTTCACCAGCATGAATATCAGCAGTTGCAGACACCGTATTAGAGGAGGAAAGTGATGGACAAGCGCGGCCTATAAAGAGATTGACATTGCTGGGCACGGTGCTGAGGATTAATCCTTCAAAGCTATGGGATGCCAAGCGAAACCGAAATCCAGCCATCATGGAGCACGTTAAAATCAGTAGGTCTATACAAATCTCTAAATGATTATTTTGAGCAGAGGGGAAGTTTTCCATTTACTACCTGCTGTAGAGAGTTTAGTTGTTAACACTGAAGAGGGAAGGAAAGTTTAAAATAAGCTATTTTTAGTATGCTTTAAGACCATTATTCAAGAATAACATGAGAGGATAGTTATAAAACCAAATGGATGACATGCTCCATTCTTGTCTTCTGACAATAAATGGCCAAAGTGACTTCTGTACTTGGAAGTAATTCTATTTAGCAGTGTGTGTTCACTGTCTTCTCTTATTACAACAACCATCCAATAATGATGCACACTTAGGGCTAACTTGTCTCAGACAGGAACTTTTAGGTTTCTCTACAGATGAGCACAGGTTAGGTTTGATCATTGGTTCCATAATGCTCAGTGCTCAGACTGTATCTGAAAGAAACAGTATGGATAGTAACTGTTAAAAACTAGTATAAACTTATTCAAAAGGAGATTAATTAATACAATTCTTTGTCCTCTATTTTTTTTCAGTCTTTGTCTTCTTCCTCCACCTGGCAAATTCCTAGTCATCCCTCATAAGCCACAATGATGTCTCTCTGCAGCTTTCCCCAACTCCAGTAAAAAAGAGTATGCTGCTTTGTCTTTTATCACACTACTTTCATCACATTTTAGAATGTATCTCTTCCCATCTTGAATTCTTTAGGAAGGAATCCATGTCATTAATGGAATCAGCATATGGCTGTTAAAAACAGGGTCTTCAATCAGACAGCCTTTTATCAAACACCGGTTCCACAGCTGTGCCACCATGAGTATAATCCTTAGTATTGTCTGTAAAATGAGGAAAATGGGAATACCTACTTTGTTGTGTCATTGAAAGCATTAAATAGGATAGTAATATACAAAATGCTTTGAATAGTACCAGGTTCAGTTAAATGTTTGCCATTATTTCTTTTAATATCACCATGTCTTTAATGTCAAGCATAAAGTAGATGTACTCTGATTGTGTCTAAAAAAAGAAATTCTATAACAATTAAATACTCTAAGGTATTTACTTTTGCATGGTTCTTCAAATAGTTGTGAGGAAATGGGAACACATATGTGTTTAAGAACTGAGCTTGAATGCCCCCTTATCCCAAATCCTAGTTTCTTCAACAAGCTTCCACTTATTTCCCTAAAATATCTTATAAGAAATCAAGAGTATTTGTAAACATACTTATATTATACAGAGTTCTAAAAGAGAACTGTGGCTGTGGTTGGGTAGGTTTATATTAGATGACTTTCTTCAGAAACATTTTGACAAAATGAGGTATAACGTAGGAAGCAATAAAGAATCTGCTCTTCTCATTCACTTTCCATTAACTGGCCCTCCTGTGGAGACATTAGGTGCTAATTCCTGTTTTGCCTCCTATGTGCACATGCCTGACAGTGAATTTTTATCCATAAAAAATTTTTGCCATCTGAACAGGGAGTGGGAACTCAGGTATATGTGCAGGGCATGGGGATTCATGCAAAGCAATGTTCATGTCATGAGAACTGCATCTAGCAGAGGCTATAATCCACTGAAACTCTGATCGAAATGCATTCATTCATTCAACTAGTACTGAGAACTACGACATTATGGCATAAATTTAGGGGCTAGGAATCCAGTGGTGAATAATCTAAGAGTATAAACAACAGACAGATCATAAGCAAAATAAAGTCCATTGGAAAATAATGATGCACTGTGGGGATAAATGAAACAGAAAAGGGGGTCAGATAAGGTAGGAGGCATGCCGTTTCAAATGGGAGGAGCAGGAAAAGCCCCATGGAGGCTTCTGAGATTTCTGATCATGTGTGCAATGGACTGAATAATTATAACGTTGTCCCCACCTCCAGTTTATATGTCAAAACTGTAACCCCAGTTTGATAGTATTTTAATATGGGCCTTTAGGAATAATTAGGTCATGAGGGTAGAACCCTCCTGAGTGAGACTGACGTAAGAAGAGGGCAGAAAGCCAGTTGGCTTTTTCCCACCATGTTAGGATACACTGAGAAGTTGTCAGTGTGCAACCTAGAAAGGGGTTCTTACCAGAACTTGACCCTGCTGGCACCCTAATTTCAGAATTCAGCCTCCAGAACTGTAAGAAGTGTGTGCAGTTTAAGCCACCCAATCTATGGTAATTTGTTATAGTGGCTGAATGGACTAAGACAATGTTTATGAAGCACATATATGGAAGAGCTTTTGTCTTTTTGAAAATAGAGTCTGTTCTTTTATAATGTAACTTATTTCATGGAAAAGAAAAGTGTTAAAACATTTGCCTATCTAATACATTTTGAATACTAAGGAAAATTTTTTCATTGCTTTCTCCCTGTATAAATAGCAATGGATTTCTCAGGCAAAGAAAGAGCTCAAGAAAAAATAAAATAGAATTTTAAGAGGTCAGTAAAACTTAAGGTTATATTTATTAGCTTTCAATAACAATTCCCAAGACAAATCACAAAATTCAAAATAACAAATTGGCTTAATGTTTGGGATCATTTAATAAACAAAAGGAATATTTTCTTAAAATTCTCTGATAGCTCAAATTAAAAATAACTTAAAGGTATTCAGCTCCATCAAGGCTCTGTCTCCATGTTGTACCACAGATGATGCAAAATTCTCTTTGTGCATAAAGACTCAGCTTCTGGGACTTTGGAAGACACTTAGGGTTTTGAGAAATTAATACATTTATCTCCAGTGAAAATAAAAGAGTCCTCAAACTCATCAGAAGCAACAATTCAAATTATTACTGAATATGAGCATACAATGCACATTTGGAATATGCACGGAGTATTTTAAAAGATGGAAATTGATGTCAATAACTCAGATTTACATTCAATTCAGTTAAGTTCAGTCGCTCAGTCGTGTCCGATTCTTTGTGACCCCATGAATCGCAGCATGCCAGGCCTCCCTGTCCATCACCAACTCCCGGAGTTCACTCAGACTCACGTCCATCGAGTCAGTGATGCTATCCAGCCATCTCATCCTCTGTTGTCCCCTTCTCCTCCTGCCGCCAATCCCTCCCAGCATCAGTCTTTTCCAATGAGTCAACTCTTCGCATGAGGTGGCCAAAGTGCTTCATAAACTTAAGCTGACTTGCAAGTACTTGGGTGCCTTTTAGAGGTACAAAGTGTCTGGTCTGGTCCCAAGATGTGGATGTGAAAACAGAACCAGAGAATCTGCATGAGAATCAAGGACCCTGGATATTCAGGTCTCAGGGATCCCCAGAAGGAAAACAGTGGTCCTGGATGCAATGAAAACAAAAATCCACTTCTACTAAGGAAATATTAAAGCACTCTACACAAATTCCTGAATATTTTCACACACTTTGATTAGTGGCTCAGCAATAAAGAATCTGGAGAAGGCAATGGCATCCCACTCCAGTACTCTCGCCTGGAAAATCCCATGGATGGAGAAACCTGGTAGGCTGCAGTCCATGGGGTCGCTAAGAGTTGGACACGACTGAGCATCTTCACTTTCTCTTTTCACTTTCATGCTTTGGAGAAGGAAATGGCAACCCACTCCAGTGTTCTTGCCTGGAGAATCCCAAGGACGGGGGAGCCTGGTGGGCTGGCATCTGCCTGCAATGCAGGAGACGTGGGTTCAATCCCTGGGTCAGGCAGATTTCCCAGAGGAGGGCATGGAAACCCAATCCAGTGTTCTTGCTTGGAAAATCCCATGGATGGAGGAGCCTGGTAGGCTGTGGTCCATGGGGTTGCAAAGTGTTGGACACTACTGAAGTGACTGAGCATGCACACAATTTTATACTTAATGATCCTTGTGTGCTTTGACTCATACAACTAGCACTTTCTATTTGGAAATGATCAAAATATCAGTGTAAGGCAAAAGTATTCTGTTCTCACCTTTCTGTCTTCCCTAAACCATCGTGGCATCACTGGATCCTCACTTCTTTCCTTGGGGAGAAATGACTTAACTGATGAGTAAATATGAAAAGGATTAACTTCCCTGTTCTGCTTAATTTCTTTCTGTTTTCACTCTGGAAGCAAACAGTGACAGCAGGTCTCTCCTGTGCTCTTCCAAGCCTAAGTCTCTCCAGGCAGCACCACCCTACCCATGTGCGAGGGTCCATCCAGGGCAGCATCGCCTCTCACAGAGAGGTTCCCTAATTCCGGACCAGTCAGCAGGACCACGTGGCTCTCATACCACGCTGCAGCCTCTGACCTGGTTTTTATCATTAACAGACCACATTAACACACCACACTTCCACTTCTTTATATTAGTTCTTATTCCTTTAGAACAAGGTGTGGGTAAGAGGGGGTGATGCTTATCCTGCTTCTTTCAGAACCTTGAGAGTCAGAGTCAGAAGGGCTGTTGCCAGATACACATATCAACATCACAGTAGCAATACTGGTCGTTGACCCAAAGACTGAAACCAACAAACCATGTCTGTACCATTTTATTTAAAAACAAGCCTACAGTGTTGTATTTCTTTTATCATTTTATTTATTCCATACTATAAAAAAAAAAACTGAAGGTACAAATTCATACTATCCAAATCACACGTTGAGGTGTTGAAAAATACTTAAAAATTTATAGGCAGCAGTAACACAGGTTTATGACTAACTCTCAATCTCAGCTTTAGGATGTTTACCCACATCTCTAAAGTGTCATTCAACTCATCTATTATCTATCTGATTTGCACTTACAACAGGCATAAACATTTAGTTAGGATATATTGACAGAACAATATTGGAAAGTCATTTCATTTCTCTAACTTTCAGTTCTTCATCTGTAAATAGTTTTCTTCTCTTCATATATACTTTTTGCAGTTTTAAAAATTTTATTTTTTGGCCTCACCGTACAGCATGTGGGATCATACTTCTTAGACCAGAAATCAAATCCATGCACCCTGCATTGAAAGCATGGAGTTTTAACCACTGGACCGCCAGGGAAGTTGCTTCTCTTTGCAAATTTGTGGCAAAAATATAATGGGAGTACCTATCATAGTGATTTATAAGTAATAAAAATCATTATGAATTATTGCTTTTATGAATTAGTATTTCTATAACTCAGGAATTTGATTTTTCTTTTTTTTCTCAAGGAATCAGGTAACTCTGCTCTATGTATGCAGTGGGCTCGGTCATACCTGACTCTGTGACCCCAGACTGTAGCCCGCAAGACTCCTCTGTTCATGGGATTCTCCAGGCAAGAATATTGGAATGGACTGCCATTCCCTTCTCCAGGGGATTTTACTAATCCAGGATCAAACTCTCATCTCCTGTCTCCTGCACTGACAAGCAGGTTCTTTACCGCCAGTGCCGCCTGGAAAGCCTAAGGAAATCCTAGGTGCCCTGGGACATCTGTTCTGTATGCTGTGCTGTGCTTAGTCACTCAGCTGTGTCCGACTCTTTGCGACCCCATGGACTGTAGCCCACCAGGCTCCCCTGTTCATGGGGATTCTCCAGGCAAGAATACTGGAGTGGGTTGCCATGCCCTCCTCCAGGGGATCTTCTCAACCCAGAGATCGAACCCAGGTCTCCTGCCTTGCAGGCAGATTCTTTACCAGCTGAGCTAACTGGGAAGCCTGCTCTATATGCTATGGACAGTAAAAACAAACAAACAAACATAAACTCATGTTTCTTGTGCTCAAGAAGCTTTTACTTAAGAGATGCAAGAAACAGTGGAAGCAGAAAAAGAGAGAGAGAGAATAGGAGAGTGGATTTTGTGCAGTAAGAGTTATAAGGAAAGAGGAGATTAAAGACATGAGAGGAGAATGGGTTCGATATATATATAAAGAAATCCTAGACTTGCATGGATGGAAGGGGCAGGCAGGTACTTTCAGGAAGGCAAACACATGGGTAGAATCAGACAGGAGCAAACATGCTGTGAGCGCTCCAGTAGTCAAGCAAGATGATTTCCTGTCCCTTGGCAAGCAGCTCACTAAGCATTGTTCTTCTCTTCAACGTAACGAGGATGCATACCAACCTTTTAATTATGATTTTTGATAAGAATCAAGATATGGCAAACATATGGTTTTTAAAGATCTCTGTAAAAAAGTCTCTTTGGATTATCTTTAGCCAATTTTTCTAGCTTTTGAAGGAAAAGCAGAGCTAATATGGACCAACTGGTGGTGAGACAGGACAAGAACAAGTCCAGTTTTAAGGTTCAGAATTCTCTTCTACAAAGTACACTTGTCATCAAGTTAGAAAATGTTTGGGGAAGATTATTTTAATTAGGAGGCATAGTACATAAATGGGTTTCCCCAGTGACTCAGTGGTAAAGAATCCACCTGCAATGCAGGAGACACAAGAGACATGGGTTCGATCCCTGGGTCAGGAAGGTCCCCTGGAGGAGGAAATGGCAACCCACTCCAGTGTTCTTGCCTGGAGAATCCCAGGGACAGAGGAGCCTGGCAGGCTACTGTCCAGAGCCCGACTCAACTGAGGGATGAGTGCAAGCATAAGCACAAGCATTACATGAGCGTTCTCTAGCCTCCTAAGGTTCCAGGGGAGACAGAAATCTCTCGTTTACTTTGTTTCACCTTTAAGTAATTTTATTTAATCTAAGAGACAAAGCGGAGAAGGAAATAAGAATGCCATTCACTTTGTTGTACCTTTCTACCTGGGATTTGCTTTTACTCTTTTCCAGCATAGTTATGAATATAATCAGCACTCATCCACATTTTGGAGAAAGTACACAAAGAAGGAAATCAGTCCTGAATATTCATTGGAAAGACTGATGCTGAAGCTGAAACTGCAATACTTTGGCCAGCTGATGTGAAGAATTGACTCATTGGAAAAGACCCTGATGCTGGGAAAGATTGAAGGCAGGAGGAGAAGGGGACAAGAGAATGAGATGGTTGGATGGCATTGCCGACTCCATGGACATGAGTTTGAGTAAGCTCTGAGGGCTGGTGATGGACAGGGAAGCCTGGAACGCTGCAGTCCATGGGGTCTCAAAGAGTCGGACACAGCTGAACAGAACTGAACTGACGCAAAGAAGCAAAGCAAGGAAAGGATGGCTAATTAGTCAATTCCTATCCTACATCCTTGTGTATATCTGGAATTGTACTCCAGCCAATAATGGTACCTCTGTGCCTTTATGATGCAAAACATAAAGCACACCCCAGAGTGAAGAAGATAGCACTGCGAGGAAGCACCACTAATGACATCATTTATAATAAAATGAGTGAAAGTTCTTTAAAAGGAGGTGACATGGTATAGATGGGACGGCATAAGATCTCAAGCAATTCCTGTTCACTTCAAAATCTCCCTCCATTCCTAGCCTGAGGAAATTCTTTGAAAGGAGCTGACAGAATTTCCTTAAATAATTATTCCAGCACTTAAACTGTTCCCTAAAGAACAGTCCTTTTGGAATTGTAGTAGGGTGAGATTTGTTTCAAGCAAACATTAATAGACTCACCTTAGATAGCCACTGGCAAGAATGGTTCTTATTGTTGTAAGATGTGTGCATTTGAAATATATTAGCTAGGCAGGTCAATTCAGAGGTTTACAAAGATTTTGCAACTACAGAATTTCTTTGCTGATTCTGCATCTTCATTGAATATACCTAAAAAAATACCAACAAAATGCTAAGCTATCCATTCATTTTATCACTGATGTATTCTAGGAAAGATATATAACAATACTGAAGCCAGTGTACTATTCTGATCATTATATTTTTAGTCTAAAATCTTGTTAGGGACCTACAGCTTATGTACAAATTTGTAATGGAGATATATTTTCTAAAATATTTTGGCTTTGTAACCTTTGTTGTCATAAAGAAAGGCATCTGAGTCATTCCCCCTGTCTCTGTGAACATTTTAAGTAACAGAAAGGAGTTCNAGCTTATGTACAAATTTGTAATGGAGATATATTTTCTAAAATATTTTGGCTTTGTAACCTTTGTTGTCATAGAGAAAGGCATCTGAGTCATTCCCCCTGTCTCTGTGAACATTTTCAATAACAGAAAGGAGTTAATTCTGCTTTTCACTCAGGTGACGTTTAAAAGTCTCTGCTAATTTCTCCTTCAATGCACCAGAGATATTTAGGAATTGCTGAATATAGTGAAGACAGATGTGGGATTTGTTCAGGTGTTTCTGGTTTCTAATTATTTTATCATTATCCAGTTTCCCCTGTAATTTGTTTAAATTTGGAATCACATCACCAATATATCTCATGGCTGCCAGGTCTTCAATATTTTCCTGTTTATTCATTAGAGAGTTTCTGTTGCCAAGTCATTAATAACCATGAATTTACTGAGATATAAAGTCACTCATGTACTTAGTTCTATTCAAAGAGATGTCTGGAAAAGCACTTATTCCAAATATACTACCTTGACCTTTCTAATTCAGGAACCTTAGAGCATTTCTTCAGTTGTAGAAACTTAGGGGAAGAAAAGGCTTCCCTGGAGGTGCTAGTGGTAAAGAACCTGCTTGCCAATGCAAGAGATGTGGTTTCAATCCCTGGGTGGGGAAGATCCCCTGGAGGGCATGGCATTCTTGCCTGGAGAATCCCATGGGCAGCGGAACCTGGTGGACTACCATCCATAGGGTCACAAAGAGTCAGACACAACTGAAGTGACTTAGCACAGAGGAAAGAAAGAAAAACAACCTAGCACTTACAAGGAAGGTTGGAGAGAAGAAAACATGAGTTCTAGCTTCTGAGGTCTGTGGTTGCTCACAAACGAGACAAGTTCCTTAGCCCCTTTGAACAAATTTTTTCACCTATAAAAGTGGCTATTGAAAATAACCTATGCACTATTTAATATGTGGCAGAACCCAGTCTAGTATTAATTGCAACACAAAGTATTCAGAATCAGCATAGGAAAATTACGTTTTTAGCAGTTCTGCTCTCAATGTTTAGGAGGCTTTCTACCAGAAGTTTTGTTAAGAAGAGAGAATGAAGCAGTCATTAAAAAATCTGAGTTACAAAAGGGTATGTGCCTTGTCTCAAAATTATCCCATGATTCAAAACCACTCTATGATTTTGAAGATCTATGAAGTTGACATTTTGATTACCTCGATCTTATGGATGAGGAAACTGAGGTTCAAGAACTTTGGTGACTTGCATAGAGCACACAGCCAGCATGTTTCAGGGGCAACATTTGGCCAGTGTGTGTCTATTTTCAAGATTCAGTGTCTCCTAGACTCAGTATTGTCCTGCCCCTACAACCAAGTTCTACCATTAAGTCACAAAGGAACTCTGTGGAGCTCATTACTTCTTCATGACCTGTAATAGGGAGTTTGACTGGATGGGATTTCATATTTGCCTACTCACAGTATCTCTGAGCGTTGGTCCCAGACTTTGTCACATACACAGAATATTCCACATTTCTACTTTAGATGGACACAGGCATACCTCTCAAAAGAGACATTATGTTCCCTCCCTACTATGTAAATGTGTCTCAGTAAAATGCATATATTAGTCATGCTCAGGAAATATTTATTAATAATAGTCATAATTTTATGTATTCTAATTTTTCTTCTCAATGCATACAGGCCCAGGAATCACTTCATCTAGGGAAAAAAGGTTTTTTTTTTTTCAATAATCTTATGCCTACTAAACGCCAGTCTTGATGGTTCAAAACAGTCATGATGACAGACAAGAGGTGGAAACCATTTCATANTTCTTCTCAATGCATACAGGCCCAGGAATCACTTCATCTAGGGAAAAAAGGTTTTTTTTTTTTCAATAATCTTATGCCTACTAAACGCCAGTCTTGATGGTTCAAAACAGTCATGATGACAGACAAGAGGTGGAAACCATTTCATAAAGGAAGTGCATCTTGATTGACAAGAAAGCAGAACAGAAAGAGCGTCATCAAGCCACAATGAGAACTTCTTATCTGTACATAATTATGAGTCCTAATGTTAGATTACAAGGCATTAGTAATTCAGCCCTAAGACAGGGCTTTGTAACATTAAGCTTGCTAACACGGTCTTTGGTGTCCACCTGCAGAAGTTCCCCTCGTCCACAGTGCATGGTGGCAGTGCCATGAGCACAGTGCGGAGAGCCCTGGGCACTCCTGCATTACAGCAGGGCAGGCAGACTTGTGCCATTACTTCGAAACCAATTTGACCTTAAATACATAGCAAGATACTCCAAATAGTCCATTGTCTTGTTCCATCTTTTTTTTTCTAAGATCCTATTCTAAGAAAATAATTCAAAATATGTAAGTAATTTCACACCCAAGGATTTTATTACAGAATTTTTCAAATACTGGACAAAATGCAAATAATTTGCATGTCCTAAAATCAGGGTAAGTAAATGATGTTATACACATTTATAGACTATAATGTAGGTATTAAAATATTTATGAAAGATCTATAATTTAATAAAACAAATTCTGCTCCATTGTTGAATTTAAAGCTACATCAAATTTTTTACATGCAGTATTATTAAGTTTAAAGAAGAAACAAATCTATCTGTATAAAAAACTGAAAGTAAATAAGTTAAAATATTACCAATGGTTATTCTTTGAATGGTGAGATTATTGGCACTTTATTCATATTTTTTTTTTGTATATTTATNTCAGTGTAGGGGTTGGCAAATGAGAGCAAAAGGTCAAATTCAGCCTGCTACCTGATTTTGACCTTTCAGCTATGTTGTTCTACATTTATAGTGGTTAAAATTAAAATAAAAAATATTTTATGACATGAAAATTATATGAAATTTGGATATGTGTCCATAAATATTTATTGGAATATGGCCACACCGATTTATTTTTATACCCTTTGTGCTGCAACAACAAAGTTGAATAGTTGAATAGACTGCATGACACACAAATACTATGATACTTACCATACAAAAAGTTGACTGGCAACTGTTCTAGAATAAAGCTCAACAGGTGCCAAAGATCTCAGTGAAGAAATCATTGCAAATATCATTGATTTGGCTTTTTAGATTTATTGCCTAACAAAGTGGTTCTCAAAGTATGCCCTGGATCCTCAGCATCCACTAGGAAATGCCAATTCCCTGACTTCTCTGGTGCGGTTCCATCTCTGGTCCAGGAATTTCCACATGCCACATGATGCAGCCAAAAAAATAAAAGAAATGCCAGTTCCCAGATGCTAACCAAGATCTACTGAATTTGAAAATCTTAGGGTGGGGCCTAGCAATCTTTTATTCTAACTCATCATCTTGGTGATTCTTATAAGTGTGAAGTTTGAGAACTGTTGATATAATGCAGGAATATGAACATGTTATCCTATCACAATAATAAGAAAGGCATATCTTGGCTTCTATTTGTATCCCAAGCACAGAGCTAGATATTTCACTTACGTTTGAATTTCCTANACTGTTGATATAATGCAGGAATATGAACATGTTATCCTATCACAATAACAAGAAAGGCATATCTTGGCTTCTATTTGTATCCCAAGCACAGAGCTAGATATTTCACTTATGTTTGAATTTCCTACAACAATCCTGAAATGCTGGGCTTATTAGCCTCATTTTACAGAAGGAACTCAAGCTCAGGAAGGTTAAGTAACTTGTTTAAAGTTACTTAATTAGGATTTAAACTCACAGCTTCACTTGCCCTTCACTTTACTCTGCCCTCTCCCTTATCATGTATGAGTGAAAGCAACTCCTGAAAACCCTAGGGAGGGGCCCTCGTTCACCAGCTAGGCTTTAGCATTCTCTTGCTGAATATAAAATGTCACAGAGTATCAATCACAAAAGACCACTCTCTACCTGTGGTTAACCAAGATAAAAATTAGACCACTCTAATCATAGCTGAGAAGAGGAAAAACATGAACTTTGTTTAAACCACAAATATAACCAAATATCCACCATCCTAGCTAATGTAGCTTGCTTTTTGCCAATTACAGTTTCAGCCTCTGTCTAGGGTTTACCACTTGTATGTAAGATTTACTAAGCCAATTACACTGGCTTCTTGACTTTCTTCAACCTCGAACAAAGCCCTACTTCCTAAATCAGAGTCCCTTAACACAAGATCAAATCCCGTAAGTCCTTTCTAACACTCTGTTTCGAGATGCTCCACATTTCCCCATGTTTTGTGTTCTTCGAGGAAAAGAATGTGTTGTGGGCTAAGTCGCTTCAGTTGTGTCTGACTCTTGTGACCTCTGGACTGTTAGCCCCCCAGGCTCCTCTGTCCATGGGATTTTCCCAAGAAGAATATTGGAGCGGGTTTCCATTTCCTCCTCCAGTTGATCTTCCCAACTCAGGGATCAAACCTGCATCCCTTATGTCTCCTTTACTGGCAGATGGGTTCTTTACCCCTAGAACCACCAAATTTTTGGACCACAGGTTTGTTCCTGGTGACCTTTGGCTGGAAGTCATTGAAATGTACAACTCCTCCACCCGCATCCCTCCTCACTAAGATTCCAGCTCTCAGCTCCATGATGGAGTAGGAAATGGGTTCCCAATGTAAGCAAAACTAAAATAAATAGAAGTCCTCACACCCATCAGTACCAAGTACATTGCCAGGTTCAGAGCAATAATTGACACAGATTGATTATATTTTAAGTGGATTAATGGGATTTTTAGAGTCAACCTGATGGCAAATGATGACCTTGGGAAACTGCCATTTTTCTTTTGAATTACACTTTAAATTTCTATTTTTAGCTTCCAGTCTTTATCCAAGTCTTTTGATGCCTCCACTCATCAGATTTTAAATTCCACCATCTTTGTGTAGCCTTCCCTGTATGAGATGGCTCGTCTGCTTGTGTTTTTTAAAGTCCTTGCTCCCTCCCACCGGACAATTTTTAATCTTGGGTTAGTCATTCAGGAGCTATTTGGTCTTTAATTTGAAAACTTTTTAAGGAGAGCACAATGCCCTATGTTGTCTATGGCTCTTCACATAGTAAGTGCCTAATAGATATTTGTTCAACATTTAGAAATCCAAGGTCCTCCCCACACCTCAACATGCCTGTTATGCAATTAAAAGGGCTACATTCCCAGCCATATCAAAGCCCGTCTAAGCTGTACTTTTTTTTATCTCTCTGCTGAATGTCTCATTTGAAATTATTTCCCAGGGCCATAAAATTCTAATGAACAGCTGCCTCTGATGCCTTTGGTGTGTGGCTATCTCTGCTTTGCAGGGTAATTCTGATGTGAAATCTTAATAGTAGAAAAAAAGAAAGAGTTAAAAAAAAAAGTCGTAATCAACTAATCAACAGTTTCCAAGCTACTTTGGAGACTTGAAAGAGTCACTAGAAGCTCTTGGTTAGGTAAAACAAGAAGTACACTGGCACTATTATTGCATGGGAATAAATTGCACTCAGGCTCTCTTTTTTTTTTTTTTTTTTTAGTATGTTCTACATATCAAGAATTGTGCTGGGGCAGCACGTTTAATTATATAACTAAGGAGAGGGAATAAAACTATGTTAATTCTGTTATATTTACATTTTATCTGTTGTTGCCCCAGGACTTCTGCATTTTATACCATGTTCCATGTTGATATTACCTTACCCAGTACTTCTCGTACAGAACTTGTGTAAACACTCTTCTGGCATATGAATTTGATAAACTTCCCTTCATCCATAAAATTCCAGCTTTCACCTCCTCTGGGGAGTCATCTCTGATCATTTCTATCTCTTTCACTTGGGCTTAATTACTTCCCATTCTTCCTCTGTATCTTGGACTCACTTGTACTGATTTATCTACCATAATATATTGCATTTTCCTTGATTATATTCCCTATCCCTTTATACAACTTGAGAATTCCTTGAGGGTAGCAACTGAGTCTAATTAATCATTGTATCTTGGCCCTACCAGAGTACCTGGCATATTAAAGACAACTGAGAAACATCTGTAAATGTAAGCCATTGCTGAAATACAAATAACAATGTTGGTAATTATTGAAGGTGGATGATGGGTATATCAAAATTTAATGCTTTTCTCTGCATTTTTGTGTGTAAAGTTTTTCAAAATAATTGACATTTTAAGATGTCAGGTACATCTTTTGGAACTTTAAAATTCCCACCATAAATGAAGATACTGTATCAATATTTTCAGGAATTCTCAGCTACAACCTCTATGTGCCCTAGATTTCTTATCAGAAAAACATTTGAAGCCAAACACATTGTCCTGAAATAAGAAAACAATTATGCCATTGCAGAATAGGTGCAGCTTAAGGATATTATTACAGAAGGCAATGGCACCCCACTCCAGTACTCTTGCCTGGAAAATCCCATGGATGGAGGAGCCTGGAAGGCTACAGTCCATGGAGTCGCTGAGGGTCAGACATGACTGAGCGACTTCACTTTCACTTTTCACTTTCATGCATTGGAGAAGAAATGGCAAGCCACTCCAGTGTTCTTGCCTGGAGAATCCCAGGGAAGGGGAAGCCTGGTGGGCTGCCGTCTATGGGGTCGCACAGAGTTGGACATGACTGAAGTGACTTAGCAGCAGCAGCAAGGATATTATATTAAATATGATATATATGATATATTCTAGAAAATCTGGAAATTGACAGTTCACCTTAAATATTTTATTGATGAGGGCAATCAATAGACTCCTGCCTTTGTGGTCTCCCACCTGAACTGTCCCTGGTACCTCTACTTCCACTCTCTTACCTCTGAACTCATCTTTACCTACTTCCAAACTGACCTGTCTGAAACATGAATCTGCTATCCTGCTCACTGGTTCCCCAAAGCTGAAGACTTTGGGTCAATGGCTGTTTATCATTGAGAAAGTATATGTGTCCTCTTGACATTCACCCCAATGGGCTCCTTTAGACACATCTCATTTCAACATTCTGATGCCCACCTTCTATAAGCCATAGCTCTTGTCCATCAAAGTTACTTTCTGTCAGTGCTCAGGATCACAATTCAAACTCTTTGTTCTGCCTGGAGTGTTATTTCCCCATTCTTCCATCTGGGAACCCCTTCTCACACTGCTAAGTCCTGTATAACAGTCTTTTTCTCCATGAAACCTTCCCTTTAGCCCTTTCCAGAATGTTCCACGCCATCTGTGCTTCTGCTGCCCATTTCTTGGGGCACTTATTTTCTTCTGTCTTGTTGAGTGATTAGTTTCCCTTTTTAGAATGTAAGCTTACCGAAGGTTCATTCCTTCAATGTTTATCTTCTCCCTTTCCATCATCGCAGTCAATGCCTAATAAAGGATTCTGCCTACACTTAGAATCCAATATCAAGTATTACATGCGACACTGTGAAATGTGATTATTCTTGTAAGTGTTCTTCCTTGTTCCTTTTATTAATGAAGGGAATATGTGAAACCTCAAATCATTATATTAAAATCCCATTAGTCATTTTAATCCTCCTTACAAATTGCTTTTGCTTCCTAAACCTTAAATTTCGACTGAAAGAGAATTATTTTTTAACATAGGGCTTTACTGAAGTAAGAATCTAATTTATGTGGGAGCAGAAATGTTTCCCTTTACCTTTTCCTATTCTTGACAAATTCTCACTAACCATTGTAGATGATAATAGTAAGGCAACACTGCTTTATCTTTTAACTAATACAGAAGGTCTCATCCACATAGACTCAAAACGACTTTCTAAGTTAATCAATGCAGAGTCACACTAGAGAAAATAGTCTACAATGATACCAGAGAAGAATCATTGCCCCAAGAGGATAATATAAAAGCTCCATGTTACCCAAAAGAAGCTCATGGTTCTGCTCTGGGCCTCAGCTTTACTTCTCAACCAAAATAAATGGCTAATTCTCTGGCCTTTTCCTGAGCTATATTTTCTAAGTGGTCAATCACAGGGAAATGTTTAGCAATTTATATTGGGAAAGCCCCTTTTGGTCTTTTTATCATTTGCTTGTAGAAAGGATGAAGGACTTGAAAATCTAATATTTTGTGACTTGCTCTGTAAATGCTTTTTTCTTTTATCTCCATTTGATCGGTGATCACAAAACCTAATTTCTGTTTCTTCTTGGACACTGCCACAATGTGAGAAAACACAGACAGGAGGCCTAGGCTAGACTTCTTATGACTTCATTGGGTCTCACTGTTTAATTGTACTTGGACTAGCCATTCATGGACACTGATTATGTCACAGATACATTCAAAGTTCAGTGAGGATCTTAGAGTGAGGGGACTCGAGACCATTTGGCTTCCTTTTGTTCAGATCCTGCCTCTAAGGTGTGATAGAGTGTGTAGTTTGATTTAGCTTCCTTATAAACCATAATTGGGTCCTAGCCTTAGCTTGAAAATTGTGTATATATTTTGTAATCTTATGTCCTATGCATGCATTTCCCTCAGATATCTCATAGGGTTCAGTGGACAGTTCCTCTAACCAGTCCATCCAAAAGAAAATAAGTCCTGAATATTCATTGGAAGGACTGATGCTGAAGCTGAAACTCCAATACTTTAGCCACCTGATGCAAAGAACTGACTCTTCTGTAAAGACCCTGATGCTGGGAAAGACTGAAGGCGGGAGGAGAACGGGACGACAGAGGATGAGATGGTTGGATAGCATCCCTGACTCAATAGATATGAGTTTGAGTTCCAGGAGTTGGTAATGGACAGGGAAGCCTGGCATGCTGCCGTCCATGGGGTCACAAAGAGTTGGACCTGACTGAATGACTGAATTGAGTGGACAGTTCAGGACAAGATTCAGGAATTCAGGAAATTTCCCACCTATGTTTTTATTCATTGTCTTCCCAATGTTAGAAAAGAGAAATAAGTGAAAAGTGTGTTGTAATAGGAAAAAACACGGTATAGGATTATACAGAGTGAAGTAAGCCAGAAAGAAAAACACCAATACAGTATACTGACACATATATATGGAATTTAGAAAGATGGTAATGATGACCCTGTATGCGAGACAGCAAAAGAGACACAGATGTATAGAACAGACTTTTGGACTCTGAGGGAGAGGGAGAGGGTGGGATGATGTGGGAGAATGGCATTGAAACATGTATACTATCATGTGGGAAGCGAAGCACCAGTCTATGTTTGATGCAGGATGCAGGATGCTTGGGGCTGGTGCCCAGGGATGATCCAGAGGGATGGTATGGGGTGGGAGGAGGGAAGGGGGTTCAGGATTGGGAGCTCGTGTATGCTCAGGGCAGATTCATGTCAATGTATGGCAAAACCAAAACAGTACTGTAATGTAAAATAAAGTAAAAATAAAATAAAAAAAATAAAGTTTGCCCAGTTTATTGGACATTTGGGGCTTTCCTGGTGGTGCTAGTGGTAAAGAATTTGCCTGCCAGTGCAGGAGATGTGCATTCAATCCCTGGGTTGGGAATATTCCTTGGAGTAGGAAATGGCAACCACTCTAGTATTCTTGATGGGAAAACTCCATGGACAGAGAAGCCTAGTAGGCTACAGTCCATGGAGTACAAAGAGTTGGACATGACAGAGAACCTAAGCACAGCACATTGGACATTTTACACAACATTTTAAATGTGTAGGCACATCATCTATATATGTGTGTGCATAGAAACAAAGTGTGTATTGAACTGTGGCATTGGAGAAGACTCTTGAGAGTCCCTTGGATAGCAAGGAGATCAAACCAGTCAATCCTAAAGGAAATCAATCCTGAATATTCATTGGAAGGACTGCTATTTAGGCTGAAGCTCCAATACTTTGGCCACCTGATGCAAAGAGTTGACTCATTAGAAAAGACCCTGATGCTGGGAAAAAATTGAAGTCAGGAGGAGAAAGGGATAACAGAGGACGAGATGGTTGGATGGCATCACGGACTTTATGGACATAAGTTTGAACAAGCTCTGGGAGATGATAAAGGACAGGGAATTCTGGCATGCTGCAGTCCATGGGGTCGCAACTGAGAGACTGAACAACAATGAAAGTAGAAATGAAGATTCATATATGGACATGTGTATTATCATTTGGGTATGGATATGGATACCTACCCCAAGAAAGATGTTTCAGATGATCTCAAAATTCTCTGATTCTGGTTGGAAGAGTTACGTTTACAATTTTACTTTTTGTATTGTTGGAACTCAAATTTGAAGATTTTGTCTGAAAATCTTTGTGTGACTTAAGAAAGAACTTAAAGAATAAAAGCTGAGTCATTTGCAAGGGGCTTTTGCAAACCTGCGACTTTTGACTTTAAAACTCTGTACTACAAACACTGGCAATAAAAGAACTGTGTGCTATCTTATAACCACTATAGGGGTGTGAGAGCTGACTTTCTCAAATATCTCTGTGGTGTTTTTACTTTATGCTTCATCTAGATCTGAAACAAGACCATCCTGAGTATAGCGCACTAAAACTGAGCGCTATGGCTCAACGAATTCCAGAAAACAAAAACTAATACGGCGAAGAAATGAAACAGAAGCAAATTATTCCAATCACGTTAATTAAAATGATCTTATCTGTATTTTGTTACGATACCGCTAGAAAGGGTTGAGGCAGACATCTCAAAATAATGCAAGATCATTGTGCAGCACTTGGAAAAAAGTTTGTTTCTGTATTGCTTTCGTCTCAGGAGAAATGCGAGGGTAAATAAAATGATTCCCATAGTTAAATAAAATTACTGTGTAATATGAGAAAAAAAAAAACAGAAATTCTATTTTCTGAGGGTTTGTTTAATCCTATTACAATAGTATTCTTATGTGTGCCTGAGCAGAACTTGTTACAGATTGAGAAGACTTAAAAAAAAAGATATGAAAATTGCATGAGAACTTCTGATGTTCTTACACTGGTCTAAACAGTAGAATCTAATGGACCCACTTGTAGAAGGAAAGACTTTCTGAAGATAAGATACACTGACCATTATTAACATATTAACAGCAACAACCTGTATACCGGATGTAGTTTGAGATGTTGTCTTCTTAGCTAAGCTCCTGAACTCTGTCAGAAAGATTAGAAACACAGGCAGGCTTAAATATTTTCATCATCTTCACACATTACACGCAATGTGAGAAGTGAATATGCATAAATAACTCGGCAGTAAAAGATCTTATCCTTATCCGGAAGGTATTAGCAAATGTCTCAGGAACACCATTCTTTCACTTGAGAATAAAGAATAGCTTGGATGTAGAACTGACATCAATAATTAGGGTTTAAATATTTAAAGCATGTTATTTCAATGAAAAATAATATATGCATATGTAAATATATATATCACTATTAAAAAGAAGTTACAACTTTTTTTTAACTCGCCAATCTTTGAATAGTAGAATTGATTTTGGTAGTAAAATTCATATTAGGAGGATAAAATAATTGATAGCAGCAATGCTGCTTATATGGGCTTATATGGGTTTTCACTCAGGAGACAAATGAGCAAAGTGACTCACTGGGAAATGTAAATGAAACACTTCTGCAAATTAAGTGTTCAAAGCACATTTTTGCTAAGCATTCATTAACTCAACTTTAAATCAAAAGCTTACCCATTTTTTATCATAATCAATAATTCAGTTCCACCCGCACATCTCCTAACTAATGAGGCATGTACATATTTCTCTCACAAATCAGGGTAGTCCTCCAGAGGATGGAATTACTAATGACATTAAGGCGTGGTAAACTTGACAACCAAAACAGCAACCTGTATTATCACCCTGCAGTAGAGAGAGCCCTAATTTCCCACCTTAGAAATACATTTAACCCATATCACCCTAAACTCAAATAAATTTCAGATAGAAAGATAATGGCACAATATCCCTTCCTTTCCAATGTCAAATATCTGGGTAAACAGAAATGAACTGTCCAGTGCTAAGGTGCTCCATGTCAAGCATGCATATTTTAAAACTTTTTGCGTATTTTAAGCCTCCTCAACTCTGCAGCGTCTGTATCCAATTCTGAACCAGACCTGACCAACGGCACAGATGGGAGCGACTACTTTACCTTCTGAAAAATCAATCAGTCCCAGCAAATGAAGCAGCTTCAGAGATGCACATATAATCACAACAATACCCACTGTTTGCAGTCCTTCCGACTCCCACTCAAGAGTCAACATCCTTCAAGCAGGTAGAGGCATCCCAGCCTCCGAACTCCTTCGGAATGGAGGGAGTTAATTAGAGAATCCGAGTAATACCTCGCTTGGAACAAAGACTCGCAAGGGGGAAAAGTGAGCAGCTCCTCAAAGATGCACCTGGCAAAGCAGCGGCCCCCCGGGGTGAGGACCGACCTGGGCTAACGTCCAGGCTCTCATACTGATGCTGGCATTTGCCTGGTGGGGGTCCCTCCACCACAGCCCGCCGGCCCCGGGACTCTGCGCTGCAGCCAGCGAGTACTTGGACTTCAGAGCTGCGAGGGAAAGATCTGTTGGAGAACTGGAGACTTTGCAGTGTCCGTGGAGAGAAGGGACACTCCTAAGGAAACTTGCCCGGGAGAGCACAGCGGCGCTCCGTACGCTGACGCTGCAACCGCGGGCTGGGTGGGTAGAGCTGTCTGCGCGCTAGTTTGCTGCCTGGGAAGCTTGCGAATGTCCCCTTTTCCCCAGAGCAGCTGCTCTCTCCTCCCTGAGCTTGCTCCGCGAGGCAGCTCGACCCGCTCACTCTCGGGATGCTAGGAAAAATTCAATTTTGGTGGCTGGTCTCTATAGCCTCTTTAAAAAGCCCCCTGCGGAAGCCCAGGGGCAGCTTTTTTAGAGAGAAAAGTGCAGAGGCGAAATATTCATAATTCAGTGGCTTTTTTCAAGCGGGAGCGTCCAAGCCGCCGCCCACCTGTCACTCCACTGGGGCTGTTCTGGTCCCTGCTGACACATGATTGAGAGCATTATTAGGGAGATTGATTTAGTCCTCATATTTACAAAAGTGGATGGGGGTAGGGTGGGGTGCGGCAGAGCAGGGCCTGGGGAAAACACTGCTGTTCAGTAACTGCCCCCTGGAGGGTGAGCGCTACCATCATCCTTAATATTTTTCTTTAGCCTGTCTCAAAGCAAAGTTTCAGAAACTTCCCTGACGATAAAAGAGTCTTTTGTGGAGACTCTGATTCCGAAGATTCTGGAGCTTATGTTCTTAAACTAGAAGTCAGGTGATTCTCATCATCAGGTAAGCGTGGGTTGCGCTTGTCCTGAAAGATCCCAAGGGGCGTTCTATTGTGAACCACACCGAGCAGCCTAGGGAGCTTTGGGGGCACGGATTCTGGGCCATGTCAGAACCACACTAGCTTAGTCACTCTGCGGGTTATCTCCTCTATGCTGAAACCCAGCCCAAGAGTGGTGGTGAAAAGAATCAACTGGGACTCTGTATGTGAAAGGATTTTTAGCCTCTGAAACTCACTAGGAGACATAAGGGGCTTATGAGTAATGTCTGAGGCCCCAGGGAACATTTCCTGGTTCTGCCGATTCTTGCTGTGTGATATTTTGCAAGACACTTAACCACTCTGAAAACAGTTCTTTTTCTGTGAAGTTGTGCTTATGATACTTCAATGCTTTATTTAAAGTTTTCTATTTAAAGGGAACTCTGGGAACTTAGATTGGAGAAGGAAATGGCAACCCACTCCAGTGTTCTTGCCTAGAGAATCCCAGGGAGGGGGGACCCTGGTGGGCTGCCGTCTGTGGGGTTGTACAGAGTTGGACACGACTGAAGCGACTTAGCAGCAGCAGCTGGGAACTTAAAATAATAATAATACTGCTACTTCCTGAGCATTTATTATGTGTTCATCCATATTGCGGCTGTAGGATCTTAGTTCCCCGACCAGAGATTAAACCCATGTCCCCTGCAGTGGAAGCTCAGAATGGTAACCACCGAACCACCAGGGAAATCCCAATCCATATTAGTTCATTAACTCAGCCCTACATCTCTATGTGGGCTTTTCAAGTGGTGTTAGTGGTAAAGAACCCACCTGCCACTGCAAGTAGTTGTAGGAGACATGGGTTTGATCCCTGGGTAGGGAAGATTCCTTGGAAGAGGGCATGGCAACTCACTCTAGTGTTCTTGCCTGGAGAATCCCATGGATGGAGGAGCCTGGCCAGCTATGGTCCATAGGGTTGCAAAGAGTCAGACATGACTGAAGTGACTTCCTGCACACACGCACAGCTCTGTGTGGTAGGTATTATGGTCATCTTCCTTTTACAGGTGAGGAACTGGAAGCAGAAAGAGGTCAACTTGGCAAACCTGGGGGTGCATTGTTTAGTAAGCAATGAGCATTCATTCTTTCATTCAGTTATTCTTTAACATTTATTAAGCTGCTACTCTGAGCTATGAGGAGGTCATGGCAACCTACTCCAGTATTCTGGCCTGGAGAATTCCCATGGACAGAGGAGCTTGGTGGGCTGCAGTCCGTGTGGTTGCAAAGAACTGGACATGGCTGACAGAGGAGCCTGGTGGGCTACAGTCCACAGGGTCGCAAAGAGTCGGACACGACTGAGCAACTTCACATAGAGTGACTAAGGACAGCACTGAGCTATGGATGATACATGAATAATAAAATGAGAAATAACGTCCAGTCCTGTCCTTTGGAGACTTACAGGTTAACAGAGGAGCCAGGTATGAAATGTGATCCATAAATGTTCTCTTCCTTGAGTAGATATCTTTGAAGATACAGTGGGAGCACAAGAAGGGAAAGTCAGCTCCACCTGGGGAAAGGTGGCTGATAGTAACACAACAAAGACTTTATGGAGGAGGTAAGGATCAATGATGGCAGCTTTCATCATTATTGGAAATAATAGATCATATACAAGCTTCAAGGTAAGTAGGCTTGGGTTAAATCCTGATTCTGTCACTTGTTTGTTCTGTGAGTTGGGGGAAACTGCTCCATCTCTGAGTCTCAGTTTTCTAAATCCAAGATGGGGATGCAGCTGCCTCCTTGCCATGGTTGACATGAGAGTTAACATGGAGAGCTGAGCCTAGCTNACTTGCTTACTCTGTGAGTTGGGGGAAACTGCTCCATCTCTGAGTCTCAGTTTTCTAAATTCAAGATGGGGATGCAGCTGCCTCCTTGCCATGGTTGACATGAGAGTTAACATGGAGAGCTGAGCCTAGCTGCTGGTGCTCCCCTGCTCAGCACAGGGTAGTTGTGGGAGCTGGACAGACGTGCCAGCTCTTCAGAGGCTCCGCTGGGTCTAGATGGATGAGATGACTTCACTCTTCTCTGGTCCTGCTGCTCCTAAGTCTAGTTCTAGTTTTTTCCCTATAAAGACTTTTGAACATCCCAGCCCACAGGACTGTTTTTCTCCTCTGGATTCCAGGAATATAACTGGTACACACAAATTTAGGTAATTAAAACTGGCTCTGAAAACAGTGCTTTTTGTTATGTATAATATGCTTATAGGAGATATTCTTTCTATCAATCTGCCCAACCATTTATCCGTCTAAATAGGTTATTTACAGTTGTGTCACCAAGCCAGTGAAGAAGCAGTTCTCAGAAGTTGATGAGAATATAAATGTTTTAAGTAACCATTCTCTGAAATTCCTGCCAACATATAGCTAGCTATAGGAAGTCAAAAGTTAAAAAAAAAACCTGCAAAAATTAATTAGGTCAGTCAAACTATAACTGTAATTTTTAATCCTACACAATACCATATTACAGTTGAAAAAAACTGAGGTACAGAGAGGTTAAATGATTTAGTCAAGACCACACAGCTAGAAAGTAATTGATCTAGAGTTTGAATATCCTTTTGTCTGACCTGCATGCATGCTCAGTCACTCAGTTGTGTCTGACTCTTTACAACCCCACGGATTGTAGCCCACCAACCTCCTCTGTGCATGGAATTTTCTAGACAAGAATATTGGAGGGGGATGCCATTTTTTCTTCCAGGGGATCTTCCCAACCCAGGGATTAAACTCAAGTCTCCTGCATCTCTTGCCTTGGCAAGTGGATTCTTTATCACTGAGCCACTTGGGAATCCCTTAGTCTGACACTCAAATTTATTATTCTCCCTTTACACCCTTCAGTAGATTTTAACACGTATTTGTCAATTGACTCGTTGATTTATAGAGTTAGGCAAAGTATTTTAAAATTGCCATATCTCATTTTCTAGGGAAGAAATCTCAACCTTGCTTAACATTCAGATAAAGCACCATGGGTTTGACTTTGTTAATTTCAGACAGTATTTCCCTTTAGGACAATGACATCCCTAGTGTAGGATTCACCAGCTGAGAGTCTTGGAGGTCCATCCCTTTCCTCTCTGCATTGGTTGCATTTGTCACTTGGTTTTCTGAACTCTTTTTGTTGGTTCCAGCTATAGGATCCTGCAGCTCTCAAAGAATACAATGGTTCTTTCACATGCAGCCCCCAGTGCAGGATTTGTAAGATAACAACACCACTGAAGAGTTTCATTCTTCATCTGAGAAGTCTAGGGAAATGGGGAACACTTGGAGAAGAGTGTTTCTCTAGGGGCGTTTTGGAAAAGAATAGTTGATTGGATATTATTTTAAAATAATAACAACTCCAGAATAGGGTCTATCATTTTGTTGCAATAATTTTTCAGCCCCACACCATGTTATTATATTAGAATATGCTCTGGCTTTTCCCCTCCATTCCCAGGCTCACTCCTTTCTTTACATTGTAAGGAGTATCTAGCATGGGCATCCCTGGTGGCTCAGCCATAAAGAATCTGTCTGCCAATTCAGGAGACATAGGTTCGATCCCTGGGTTTGGAAAGGTCTCCTGGAGAATGAAACAGTTACCCATTCAAGTATTCTTGCCTGGAAACTTCTGTAGACAAAGGAGCCTGGCAGGCTATATATAGTCCATGGGGTCAGAAGAGTTGGACATTAGCAACTAAACCACTACCACCACATCCAGAATAGGAAAGGAATACCAAAGGATTAAACTAACATTTCACACCCAGTTACTCTAAGCTAGGCACCATACTGTGTACTTTACATGTATAAATTAATTTATTCTTATCACAAACCAGAGTTAGATATTGTATCCCTATTTCAAAGAAAAATAAAAACTAAGGCTTGTTGAGATTATGTTATTTCCATAAAGTCACAGTTGATAAGGGGGGATATTGAGGATTTATGTTTGATATACTCCAAAAACTAATAGCCACTAGCATTTATGGACAACTTATAGATGTTAGACACTATTCTAAAATTTTTACACATATTAACCAATATAATTCTTTCATAATTCCCTGAGATTAATATTGTTACTTTGGTTTCAAGGAGACAGAAGAGTTGAGATTTGAATTTAGGCCTCCTGGGTTCCAGATTCCATGCACCTCACCATTCGCCACTACTCCAGTCTCAGGCCTCGTTGCACCATGTTGAAGGGTTCTTTCACTGGGGCTCTGGTAAGGGATTCTGAACAATTGCCAGAAACTTTTAGGAAAAATAAAATGTACTCAAGGAGGCATGACCAAACCAATTAACTAGTCTGAAGCAGAGAGAGGATCAGGGAGTACACTTTTAATTTCCTTGCATCAATTCATCCTTTCAGTAATCTTGATTGAGCTCATTTCCCTGAAACTTGAAATTGATCGTTTCCTTTTCTTTTTTGTAGCTTCAGTTTGAAGTTTCATCAAGTGATATTCCTTAGGTAAGAAATGATTCTTCTACTATTGACATGCAAATATAAAAATAAATATAGCAAAGTTGAGAAAAATGTTAAAGTCATTGATTTGGGTGCTACTCTTTGCCAACCCACGGACTGTAGCCTTCTAGGCTTCTCTGTCCATGGAATTCTCCAGGCAAGAATTCTGGAATGGGTAGCTATTTCCTTCTCCAGGGGATCTTCCTGACCCAGGGATCAAATATGGGTCTCCTGCATCTCAGGCAGATTCTTTACTGTCTGAGCCACCAGGGAAACCTGTAAAAATGTTAAAGGTGGATAGATTTACTTACCTACCTATTTTATCTTCAAAAATACAGGTAGAATGACAAGGCAGATAGGAATTAGTGAAGTCAAATTTAAATTTAAAAAATTTATATTTGTGTAATTATCTAGACAGCATATTAAACAACCTAGACAGCCTAGACAACCTAGACAGCATATTAAAAAGCAGAGACAATACTTTGCCAACAAAGGTCCATCTGGTCAAAGCGATGGCTTTTTCAGAGTCCTGTCTGTATGTATGTGAGAGTTAGATTATAAAGAAAGCTGAGTGCTGAAGAATTGATGCTTTTGAGCTGCGGTGTTGTAGAAGACTCTTGAGAGTCCCTTGGACTGCAAGGAGGTCCAACCAGCCCATCCTAAAGGAAATCAGTCCTGAATAGTCATAATTGGAAGGACTGATGCTGAAGCTGAAACTCCTATACTTTGGCCACCTGATGTGAAGAACTGACTCAGCTGAAAAGACCCTGATGCTGGGAAAGACTGAAGACAGGAGGAGAAGGGGACAACAGAGGATGAGATGGTTGAATGGCATCACCAACTTGATGAACATGAGTTTGAGTAAGCTCCAGGCATTGGTGATGGACAGGGAAGCCTGGCATGCTGCAGTCCATGGTGTCAAAAAGAGCTGGAAAGGACTGAAAGACTGAACTGAACTGAACTAAAATATCTGGAGATCATTTAGATATCAAATAAGCCAATCTTTTTATCTTTTACAGGTTTAAAAGTGAGGTGCTCAGAGCAGAATTAACTTGGTCAAAGGATTTAGGAAGGTCAAAGGATTTAGGAAGTGGACAAAACTGGCTTAAAACACCCCATATTTCATAATTATGAAACCGTTAATGACAGGCAATATCAGAATGAGAAGTTTAAAAGAGAAGTTAAAAAACAATTAAATTCTATTGGAAAAATTTTCTATTTTCAGTCAATAGGAGTTAAGAGAAGCAAGACATCAGTGTGGCTGGCATCACTGAGAAAGTTCCATTGAAGAGAAAAACTAATCTAGGTCTCTAAAAATAAGTGAGAGAGGAGGAATGACTTTCCCAGAAGTGTAAATGGACAGACACTAGGGCAACACTCATGATGGTAGTGTGGCTGGACTGAGGCCTCCTAGGCAGAAGAGAAAAATGGTCCTGGGAAGTTGTTGAAAAGACTTCCTAACTTAAGGGATTTTTCAGGGCAGATAATGAAGACAAGGTTGTTGTATGACCTTTAGAGTCTCTTCTAATTTTAAGATTTTCTCACTAAAATGATGAAAACAATTAACCTTCTGTTGTCATCTATTCTATTCCAATCCTTATTTCCACTCAATATATCATATACCTCATTGACAGGTTTCCCAATTACTTGCAAAGATCTGTAAATGTTCTCTGGACAAACTTCCAGTCAAACATGACAGAACTCAAGCTATTTTATTTAGCTGCAGGGCTTCTTCTGAAAGGTTAGTAAGTATACCTAGAATGCATTTCTTTAAAATATGTATGCAGCTGTCCATTAAACAATTAAATATCTAGTCTCCTGGTTTGAGTGTCCCCTTGAATCCATGAATTGGCAGTAGAAGTAAGAATGTTCACTTGAAGATGCAGATCATTGCCTCTCTTCCTGTGATGCCAATATTAATACTCTCTGTTTTCTTGCCAGATACCAGGATCATACTGCCTCACTGCTGCTGCTGCTGCTAAGTCACTTCAGTCATGTCCGACTGTGCACCAGCCCATAGGTGGCAGCCCACCAGGCTCCCCTGTCCCTGGGATTCTCCAGGCAAGAACATTGGAGTGGGTTGCCATTTCCTTTTCCAATGAATGCATGCATGCTAAGTCACTTCAGTCATGTCCGACTCTGTGTGACCCTATGGACAGCAGCCCATCAGGCTCCTCCGTCCACAGGGTTCTCTTGATAAGAATACTGAAGTGGGTTGCCATTTCCTGCTCCATACTGCCCCACCGTGCAGTGCTAATCTGTAACTATACTTCTCTGTTGAACTTTTGAAAGAATAATCCCCTGCCAAGTTTGATGTTCTAGTAAGGTATAATACTATGCTAAAGCCATGCTTCAGTGGAACATTTCTCAGAGCTGAGAGACTGTCTCCTGGGCTATACCTTTAGCTTGACTTGAATAAAACTTTTTCTTCACCTGAGTTATAGACTGGTTATTGATTTTCCACTTGCACTGCTTGGCAGAGTCAACAGGGTATCAGAGAAACCCACTTGAGGTCACCTGGAGTCTTCTTTGAACTGATATTCAACATAGGCCCCTTGAGCCCCTCTGGCTTCCCATCATTCTCCCAGTGCTTTGGTGAGTTCTCCTGATATCCAGACCTCATTGATTTCAAAAAGTGACAGTTCTGAGTTTTGCCTAAACCATTAAAATCTTAAGATTTGGAATCTTATGGGGTACTAGTATATTTCCTAGGTGGAAGGATTCTATAGGGAAGTTGCTAGACAGAGAAAGCAGAAGGAACTTCTGAATGGCTACATATATGTGTATGGCTGAGTCCCTTTGCTGTTCCTCTGAAACTATCACAACGTTGTTTGTTAATCAGCTATAACCCAATACAAAATAAGAAGTTTAAAACACACAGACAAAAAAGAAAGCAGAAGGAACTTCTGAGTCAACTAGGTTGACTCAACTATTTTTCTAAAAATGTAGCTTTAAATTGGAAAGATTTGTAGTTTATGGTAAAATGAAACCAAAAGGAGAAGGGGATTGTGCTTCTAAACCCTACCAGCTCCTGGATGCACAGCCACAGGTTGGAACGCCAGATAGCTGCATGTACAATGGAGAGTCGATACTTGCAAGTATTTATCTTGCCCCCAAATCACCAGGAGGGGGCTCTTTTGACATTCCAAAACTATTTTCTTACATACTCAGAGAAACTAACTTGATAAAACATCTTTTCACAATTCTGACTCCAAGAGAACAAAAACTGTTCCTGGAGAACAGCTTGAAATTATAACTCTTACCATGTCCTTGAAATGAAAACATAGCCAACATCACTTGAGACTACAGTCTTGGCTCAATTAGTGGGACCCAAAACTGAGAAGAAAAAGGAAACGAGGCCTTTTTAAATTTCAGCAGGAAAACCATGCGATCTCTGCACCTATCTGGATATATATATATATCTGTGTGTATATTAAAAATATGGTATGTCTCTACCTCTGGAATGTATTACCAAAATTACTCTATTAAAGAGCTCTATTTAACTGATTTAAAAGTAAGCACTTACAAATCAATTATTTCTAAATATAACATAAATTGTCCCTAAATTTAAAGGATCACATGATCTAGGACTAATCTTTAATGAATAAAAAGAAGTTTGTGTTGCTGATTTAATTAAACAGATATGTCTTTAGAATCCTCAATGTTAAATATACCTTTATTGTACCTAGGGCTTCCCTGGGGGCTCAGATGGTAAAGAATCTACTTGTGATGCAGGCCAGCCAGGTTTAAACTCTGGGTCAGGAAGATCCCCGGAGAAGAAAATGGCTACCTACTCCGGTATTCTTGCCTGGAGAATTCCATGGACAGAGAAGCCTAGCAGGCTATAGTCCATAGCATCTCAAAGAACTGGACAAAATTGAGTGACTAACACTATGATCAGTTCAGTTCAGTTCAGTTCCATCGCTCAGTCATGTCTGACTCTTTGCGACCCCATGAATTGCAGCATGCCAGGCCTCCCTGTCTATTACCAACTCCGGGAGTTCACCCAAACTCATGTGCATCAAGTCAGTGATGCCAACACTATGATTTGCCTACCTAAGAATAATTTTCCAATTTTTGGTAACTTGAAACTTTAAAGTTTCACTGAATCAATTTAAATGATGGGAATTCATTGAATTCTAGTTCACTTTTAAATAAGATAAAATACTGAAACCTTAATTGCTAAAGAAGTCTATGTTTACCTACTCTTGACCACTTATTACAGCAATGTTAAATATATTTGAGACTATTAGTAAATATATTTTGTGCTTGACTGAAATATACTATGAAGGGGAATATTTTCCTAAAAATAAATTTTTAAAAAGGACTGTATGACTAGAGGAAGATATATGATGTTGGTAAGAGAAAGTATAAAAACGCTGACTTTTTTGTTGTTGTTTCTTGACTGCAGAATCCCTTGGCTGGAAGAGACTGGCATGCGATAGTCCATGGGGACACGACTGAGCAACTTCACAAGAAGACAACATTTTCTTGAAATATTGATCTGGTTTTTTTTTTTTTTTTTTTGACAACTGATTTNACTTTTTTGTTGTTGTTTCTTGACTGCAGAATCCCTTGGCTGGAAGAGACTGGCACGCGATAGTCCATGGGGACACGACTGAGCAACTTCACAAGAAGACAACGTTTTCTTGAAATATTGATCTGTTTTTTTTTTGACAACTGATTGAAAGCTTCTTAATCTCTTAAGTAATCTCTTAAAACTTTCTGTATTTGCCTTTGACTCTATTATCATCATTTTGGTTAAGTGAATAATCAGTGTTTCACAGTGACTTATGATCCTACTTCACTGAATGTTTAAAATCTTTTGATATCTTTGACAAACTTCCTTAAGTCAAACTCTAAGCAAAGTTCTTTTAGCCAGGGCATAGCAGCCAGGATTTATAGTCGGGTCTTTAGACCCTCAATTCACTGTACTTTCTACTGTAACAGGGAACCTAAGATGTCTACATAATCAGTAAGATATAAGCAAGGAGGNCAAATTTCCTTAAGTCAAACTCTAAGCAAAGTTCTTTTAGCCAGGGCATAGCAGCCAGGATTTATAGCTGGGTCTTTAGACCCTCAATTCACTGTACTTTCTACTGTAACAGGGAACCTAAGATGTCTATATAATCAGTAAGATATAAGCAAGGAGGGACAAGGCACTGTAGAAGAAAGAGATTCCTCCCAGTGAGATCAGAAAAATCCTCAATAAACAGAAGTCATTTTAATTGGCCATGAAGGTCACAGATGTCACTTCCCAGGTGATACTAGTAGTAAAGAACTTGCCTGACAATTCAGAAGACCTAAGAGATATGGGTTCAATCTCTGGGTCAGGAAGATCCCCTGGAGAGCATGGCAACCCATTCCAGTATTCTTACCTGGAAAATCCCATGGACAGAGGAGCCTGGCAGGCTACAGTCCACAGGGCTGCGCAGAGTCGGACATGATTGATGTGACAGCATGCGTGCAGGCACAAATACCATTCATGAGTGCTAGCTGTTGCTAAGACCCCAAATCAGACAAACTGATGACTAGTGCCAAGATCTGCTTCAAGCTAGCAGCAAGTGGGGCTGTGTCTGAGTAAATCTGTTAAGCAAAAAGACTAAGCCTGATTTTTTTTAAAAAGAGGTAAAGCAAATATCTCTGTAGTTTAAATGGTAAAGAATCTGTCTGCAATGTAGGAGACCAAGGTTTGATCCCTGGGTCAGGAAAATCCTTGGGAGAAGAGAATGGCAACCCATTCTAGTATTCTAGCCTGGAGAATCCCATGGACAGGGAAGTCTGGCAGGCTACAGTCCATGGGTTTGCAAAGAGTCGGATATGACTGAATGACTAACACACACACCTCAGCTCCATAAACAGAGCCTGGAGAATTAGGGAATCATTTCTCTTCTGAGAAGTACATGTTTCCCAGAACTCCTAGTCAATCAGTGTGGTAGCTTATCACTGTTGGAGATTGCTTGAGGTTTTTTTTTTTTTTTAATCATTGTACTGATGTTGCTGTAATGCCAAAATCAGTCTGCAGTAGTTTCCTNTTCTCTGCTATCTTCTGTTATCCTCCTAGAAATTCTATAAAGGGGGAACATTATCCCAGTTCTGTGTCAATAGGGTTATGTTCCTTTAGAAGGCTCTAGGTAAGAATTTGTTCTCTTGATGTTTTCAGGTTCTAGAGTCTGCATACATTCCCCCACTAGTGGCCACTTCTAACTTCATCGCCAGCAATGGAGAGTTGAGTCTTTCTCAAGTAGCATCATCCTGAATCAGANCCAGGTGTCAATAGGGTTATATTCCTTCAGAAGGTTCTAGGTAAGAATTTGTTCTCTTGATGTTTTCAGGTTCTAGAGTCTGCATACGTTCCCCCACTAGTGGCCACTTCTAACTTCATTGCCAGCAATGGAGAGTTGAGTCTTTCTCAAGTAGCATCATCCTGAATCAGACTCTTTTGCCTCTTTCTTTCATTTATTCTTGTGAATCCATCAGGCTTGTCTGGATAACAAGGATAATCCTTCTTTGTTAAGGTCAGCTAATTAGCATTGCCCTGTTACCCTTTAATTACCCTGTCATACAACCTAGCATATCCATGGGTTTTGGAGATTAGGATGTGGATGTCCTTGGGTGAATATTACTCTGGCTATCATACAGTTACAATATATAAATTATTTTTTAACAGAAAACACTCCTTTAAATAACAAGGGAAAAGCTAACCCTAAACTGAAATCCACAAAGTAAACTGCATTTAACCAGGAGCAAGCCAACTGAGATATGAGTGTGTGTGTGTGTGTGTGTGTGTGTGTGTGTGTGTGCATGTGTGTGTGTGCCTGTGCATGCGCATGTCTGTTTAATATACATAAAAAGAACCTTGTCTTTGAGAAGCAAAGAGAAGCTATAACTAGCATTTCTGTCTTTGAACTCCTAATTTTCACTAAGAAAAGACTCTGAAGAAAGTACATTTGAACATATTAACAAGGAATAGCAAGCAATTTAGAAAATTTAAGCTAATAATCAGACCAAGGGACATCCTACTCTTATTTTAGTGGCCAGAAGCAACTAGATGCAAAGCAGGTGTTCTCTGTGAGCCCAGAGCTAACCTAGGAGGCACAGGAGAGAGATCCTTAGAGCTGCAGAACTGGGATAATGTTCCCCCTTTATAGAATTTCTAGGAGGATAACAGAAGATAGCAGAGGAAGAGGCACTTCTTAACAGGGAGAAGGCCCTCACATGTAACACTCTAATTAATTCGTCCAGACACCCTAAGATGGATAAGGCTAGAAATGAGTCAAGATCTGCATCTATGGAAGTTTTCATTTTTACTTAAAGCTGTCAGTCCTCTAGACATGAGCAAGTCACAAATCTTTAGGAAAGACTTTTCACTGCGATAACAAAGCTGTGGTAAATGAGGGGCTTTCTTCTTTGAAGATCCGTTTCACGCTTTCTCCTGAGGACACTGAATTTACAAGGATTGGTTCTTACACACTTGAGCTAAAAATCAATTCTTTTTCCAAAAATCTACAGTTATCCAGGACTTCATTATAATTTTATGTGGACTTTCATAGACTTTGTCTCATTTATTCTTTTTATCAGTCCACTTTAAAAAGGAGAGCACTGAGGCTATGAGGGTTTGCCATATCCAAGGTCAAAAACAAGCAGGAAAACTGGGTTTTAAAACTTACTGTTTGGCTCCATATCCATATTGTTTTCTCTAGTATATGCAGAATGTTTTCTCTGTATTGGAAAGGTGAGGGCATTTCAGTGATTTATATTTATTTTTTAGTGATTTATAAAAGTGGAATAAAAGTGTATACCTCCCAGTGTGGTCAGGAGCAATAAATGGGTTAGTACACAGAACAATTAAAGCATTCAGGCCATTGCAGAGAATACAGCAAGTGCTCTATTTATAAGAGTAATTATTAGTAATTTTTCACAAGCCATTTCTGAGGTGTTGCTATTATTATATGCATTAGGTATATGGAGAAACTGCAATTTAAAGTGGTTATGCCACTTAATCACTTTTCTGTTATGTGACCAAGTGAGCCTTGAGACTCCTCTCTCACACAAGCTAGCTTCATGTTGGCTTTCTGGGCTTGGTTTTTGGAAACAGGCACTCTCAATCACTCAGCCAGTCCTGGGCTTCCAAGTGAAGCAGAGCCTCAACTAGCCAAGCTCCACAGCTGTCCAGTCTATTGGAAAAGATCCTCAGGCTTCAGATGCCCCTAGCTCGGTGATAATTTCTGCACCTGAGCAATCTGACCTTCACATTATTCCTATCTCATATCATTCATGTGTTTTTCTTCATGCAGTCTTCAAAATAGCTGACACTAATTGTGTGCCATGCAAAATAAAAAAGGGACTATAGGGGGCAAATATTACTAAGAACCTTACAGTCCAGAAGGGGAGGTAAGAAATACTCATAAGTCACTAAATCCAAGCAAGAATATTAGTCCTCATGAGAAAATGTGCATACGAGGAGTGAGAGTTTAGAGGAAGAAGAGGAACAAGGAAGTAGGAGGGTGAGGTCCGTTAGAGAATGCGTCATGACATCTGAGTTTGAGGGTTGATCGTTTCTTTTAATGGGTCAATCAACAGCATTCATTGTCTACTATTTGCTAAAATAGACAAAACCCATCGATTTAATCCAATCAACAAATCCTGTTGTCTCCACTATAAAAAATATGCATAAATATAGCTTCCTTGTACAGCAGAAACTAATATAACAATGTAAAGCAACTATATGCTAATTAAAAAGAAACATTTAAAAATATAACCTTTCTCTAATTCTTACTAATTCTGCTAACATAGCCCTAGACTCAAGCCAGTATGTGACATATCCCCATCTGGTTTTCCTGCCTTTACTTTCACACCTCTACAATCTATTTTAACACAGCAGCCAAATTAGTGTGTATTTTCATGTAACTTTCTGGCTTATTATCTTCCAGTGGAGAGGTGTCCATTACATTGGGAATAACATTCAAACTCACCATGTTTAGCCCTCTCTTTCATCCTGAGACTAATCTCATTTGGCCCTCACCCTGGATCATACATGCTAGCAAAGTAATGGTCAAAATTCTCCAAGCTAGGCTTCAACAGTCCTTGAATGTCCAGATGTTCAACTTGGATTTTAAAAAGGCAGAGGAACCAGAGATCTAATTGCCAGCATCAGCTGGATCATAGAAAAGGCAAGAGAATTCCAGAAAAATGCCTANAATGGTCAAAATTCTCCAAGCTAGGCTTCAACAGTCCTTGAATGTCCAGATGTTCAACTTGGATTTTAAAAAGGCAGAGGAACCAGAGATCTAATTGCCAGCATCAGCTGGATCATAGAAAAGGCAAGAGAATTCCAGAAAAATGCCTACTTCTGCTTCATTGACTATGCTAAAACCTTGGACTCTGGATCACAACAAACTGTGGAAAATTCTTAAACAGATGGGAATATCAGACGACCTTACCTGCCTCCAGAGAAATCTGTATACAGGTCAAGAAGCAACAGTTAGAACCAGACATGAAACAGTGGACTGCTTCCAAATTGGGAAAGGGGAATATGAAGGCTGTATACTGTCACCCTGCTTACTTAACTTATATCCAGAATACATCATGTGAAATGCCAGGCTGGATGAAGCACAAGCTGGAATCAAGACTGAAGGGAGAAATATTAATAACCTCAGATGCATATGACATGAGATGACACCACCCTATGGCAGAAAGCTAAAAGGAACTAGAGAGCCTCTTGATAAGAGTGAAAGAGGAGAGTGAGAAAGCTGGCCTAAAACTCAACGTTCAAAAAAAGAAGATCATGGCATCTGGTCCCATCACTTCATGACAAATAAATGGAGAAACAATGGAAACAGTGACAGACTTCCTTTTCTTGGGCTCCAAAATCACTGCAGATGGTGACTGCAGCCATGAAATTAAAAGACACTTGCTCCTTGGAAGAAAAGCTATGACCAACCTAGACAGCATATTAAAAAGAGACATTATTTGCCAACAAAGGTCCATCTAGTCAAAGCTATGGTTTTTCCAGTAGTCATGTATGGATGCGAGAGTTGGACTGTGAAGAAGGCTGAGCACCAAAGAATTCATGCTTTTAAACTGTGGTGTTGAAGACTCTTGAGAATCCCTTGGACTGCAAGGAGATCCAACCAGTCCATTCTAAAGGCAATCAGTCCTGCATATTCATTGGAAGCACTGATGCTGAAGCTGAAGCTCCAATAATTTGGCCACCTGATGCGAAGAGCTGACTCATTTGAAAAGACCCTGATGCTGGGAAAGATTGAAGGTAGGAGGAGACGGGGATGACAGAGGATGAGATGGTTGGATGGCATCACCTACTCAATGGACATGAGTTTGAGCAAGTTCCAGGAGTTGGTGATGGACAGGGAAGCCTGACGTGCTGTAGNAAGACCCTGATGCTGGGAAAGATTGAAGGTAGGAGGAGACGGGGATGACAGAGGATGAGATGGTTGGATGGCATCACCTACTCAATGGACATGAGTTTGAGCAAGTTCCAGGAGTTGGTGATGGACAGGGAAGCCTGACGTGCTGCAGTCCATGGGGTCACAGAGTCAGACACAAAAGAGTGACTGAACTGAGCTGAACTAGACCATAATTCTCCTCTCACATAGTCTTTCAATTCTTTGAATAAACTAAGATTGTTGCCAGCTAAAGGCTTTGGTGTTTCAGGACACTCTGTGTGGAGTACTCACTCCTCCAAGGCTGTCTCCTTATTTCTTGCTCTTTCTCATCACTCATTTCTAGGCTCAAATGCTATCTTCTCAGTATTGATAAGCTGTGTCTCCTGTCACTACTGCCAATCACTCTAGTAAATTGCTGTTTTATTTTCTCAATAGTACTCATCACCTTCCCTGAACTANGAAATCAGTCCTGAATATTCATTGGAAAGACTGATGATGAAGCTCCAATACTTTGGCCACCTGATGTGAAGAAGTGACTCATTTCAAAAGACCATGATGCTAGGAAAGACTGAAGGTGGGAGGAGAAGGGGACAACAGAGGATGATATAGTTCGATGGCATCACTGACTCAATGGAGATGAGGTTGAACAAGCTCCAGGAGTTGGTGATGGACAGAGAAGCCTGGCATGCTGCAGTAGATGGGGTCACAAAGAGCTGGACATGACTGAGTAACTGAACTGAACCAAAATAAAACATTCATGATTAGACAGTGAAATGATAATCCATAGATTGGGAGAGAATTTTTGTAGATCACATATCTGATAAGGAACTTGTTCTAGAATAAGTAAAGAATTTCTGAAACTCAATAATCAAAAGAAAAAAATTCAATTTAAAAATGAGGAACAGATCTGAATAGACATTTATTCCAAGAAGATATGCAAATGATCAATAAGCACATGAAAAAATACTGCACATCTTTAAGTCACTAGGGAAATGAAAATCAAAATTACAATAAGATACAGTTTCACACCCATTAGTAAGGATATACTCAAAAAGACAGATAAGAATAACTTCTAGTGAGGTGTCTAAAAGCTGGAATCTTTGTACACTGATGGTGGGAGGTAAATTGTTCAGCCTTCTTAGAATGCAGTGTGAAATTTCCTTAGTTAAACAAACAGTTACCTCATAATTTAGCAAGTAACTATAATTTTATATCATGGTTTCTGTTGTTCACTTTTAATTAATTCATTTTATAGATAAAATTTAATTTATTATACTAATAAAATCACATCTACATTTTTTCAGTTTAATATGGTTTGAAATTAAGTAAGTTAATGCTTTTTTCCCTGTAACATTATTAGCTGGTGTAATGAGTCTTTAAATACCAATTGTTATAATTCATCAACAGAATCCTCTCTTTAACAGATTCTCTGGTTCAAGATGATTATGTGACTGACTCATGTGACTGACATGAAATTTCAGCATAATTATGAGTTTTCTTCTGAACTGTGAGTGAAAACACTGAATTATATTCAGTACCATGTTTTATGAAGTCATTTTATTCTTGGAAAATTGGCAAGCCTTGAATAGAATGCATAGTTATTCTCTGACAACTAAAAGTCTGATTAAACCTATTTGATAGTAGAGTTTACAGTAGGATTTTTAAAGCTTGCATTTCATCTGAATATATTTCCAAAGAAATACCTATGTGTTGATACCTTTTCTAAAGTCTTCACTAAATACTAGACAATAAATCGATTATTATCTGTACTAATTGGCTATACTTAGACTGAGTAGAACGTTTTCCTCAATGATTCCTTTAAAATTTCATCCTTACTGCTGGCATTTAGTGAATGTCAAAAGACTTAATTCAGGAGTGAGCTTTCTGGTTTTTTTGTTTTTTTTTTTCAGTAAGATTCTATTGTTACGAACTTTATCTTGATTTAAAAAAAAAAAAAATACCCCAAATCTTAGAAAATACATTGCTGGATCCAGTAAGTGTGTTACTTCCTTAAAGTGACAAATCCTTCATGGGACTTTTTTACTTTTTATTTTTTTAATTTTAAGAAGGGGGGCGGTCCTAAGATGGCAGAGGAGTAGGATGAGGAGACCACTTTCTCCTCCACAAATTCATCGAAAGATCATTTGAACACTGAGCAAATTCCACAAAACAACCTCTGAATGCTGGCAGAGGGCACCAGGCACCCAGAAACTCAGCCCATTCTCTTTGAAAGGAGGTAGGACAAAACATAAAAGATAAAAAGAGAGACCAAAGAGTTAGGAATGGAGACCCATCCTGGGAAGGGAGTCATGAAGGAGGAGAAGTTTCCAAACACCAGGAAACCCTCTCACTGGTGGGTCTGTGAATCTCAGAGGACAACATAACCAGGAGGAGAGAAAAAAATAACCTCTCAGATTACGTGCCTAACTGCAACTCCTAGCAGAGAAGTAGCCCAGACACTCTTGCCCACCAGCAGTGAGTGGGGGCTGAACAGGGAGGCGTGGGCTGCATGCTTAGGGTAAGGACCAGGCCTGAATGCCCTGAGGACAATCTGAGAGACCTAACATGAGATAACAACCCAAACTGTGGGATAGCTAGAGAGAGAAAAAAAGAGAGAGAACTTTCCCATGGAAAGCTTTAAGGCACAGCTTGGCCCACTAACAGAACAAAGGATTGAGTGAATACCAGCTGTGGACCCCACCCCATCCCCCCACCCCCACTCCAGCTGCGGGGAGAGAGACAGGCAGGCAACAGCCAGAGCNCCTGGCCCACTAACAGAACAAAGGATTGAGTGAATACCAGCTGTGGACCCCACCCCATCCCCCCAACCCCACCCCAGCTGCGGGGAGAGAGACAGGCGGGCAACAGCCAGAGCTGGAAGGTGAGGGGCAATCTCGGCCCAAGAGACAGCATCTTTCACCAAACTTTGAGCAGACTGTCAATTGCTAACCAAGTCTTCCTAGGATCCTGAACGGTTGACATCCATCAGAGGGTCGCAGTCAGAGATCAGCTCTCCAGAGGAGACACATAGCACACCTGAGATGGCACTCTTATGGCTCACCCAGGAAACTGAGCAGCTGGGACCAAGGTGGTGATAAGATGCACCACCCACCTGGGAGAGTGCACTCACCAAGCACCTGGTCACCTGAGCTGCTTGGACCTGGGAAAGGCATAAAATGCAGGCCCAACTGAGTCTGTGCTTTGTGGAGTACCTGAGAATCTAAACCTGAGTGGCTTAGACCTGGGAAGTACATGCAACCCAGGGCCTGCTTTAGACAGTTCCCTTACAGAGCAACCTGGAGCCTGAGCAGTGTAGACCAGGAAAGCACACATGCCATGAGCGGGGGCAAACTCAGTGTGGCGCAGACACTGCAAGCATTCCCTACACACACCAGTGGTATCTGTTTGCAGTGTTCCTCCCTCCCCACAGCACAACTGAACAAGTGATCCTAAATAAATGACCACCTTCACCTCCTTGTGACAGGGCAGAAGTTAGATACTGAAGAGACTTGCAAACAGAGGAAGCCAAAATAAACAAAGAAGAGGGAACCGCTTTGGAAGTAACAGGTGCAAGAGATTAAAACCCTGTAGTTAGCACTGGCTACATTGGAAAGGACCTGCAGACCTTGAGAAGTATAAGCTGGAATAAGGAAATATCTGAAACTGAATTAACTCCACACTGCCCTCAACAGCTCCAGAGAAACTCCTAGATATATTTTACTATTATCATTTTTTAAGTTTTTAACTTAAAAAAAAAAGTTAAGTTCTTTATTACTCTTTTAATTTTCATTTTTTAAAACTACTATTACCTTGTAAAAAAAGACCCTATTTTTAAAGCAAATTTCATATTTTTAAATAACTTTTGCAATTTCATTTTGTTTTTTAATATTGTATTTTTGAAAATTTAACCTCTACTCTAGATTTTTAATCTTTGGTTTTAGTATTTGTTATTGATTTTGTACCTTTAAGAATCCAATCTTCAGTACTCATTTTTACTTAGGAGTGTGATTACTGACTTGATTGCTCTCTCCCCTTTTGACTCTCCTTTTTCTCCCCCAGGTCACCTCTATCTCCTCCCTCCCCATTCTCTTCCCTACCCAACTCTGTGAATCTTTTTGGGTGATCCAGGCTGTAGAGAACACTTAGGGAACTGATTACTGGCTAGATCTTTCTCTCTCCTTTTGACTCTCCCTCATCTTCTCCTGGTCACCTCTAGCTCCTTCTTCCCTTTTCTCTTCTCTATGGAACTCCGTAAACCTCTCTGAGTGTTTCAGACTGTGGAAAGCACATAGGGAATTGACTACTGACTAGATTGCTCTCCTCACTTTTGATTACCCCTCTTTTCCTCCTGGTCACCTCTATCTCCCTTCTCCTTCTTCTCTTCTCCATGTAACTCTGTGAGCCTNTCTCCTGGTCACCTCTGGCTCCTTCTTCCCTTTTCTCTTCTCTATGGAACTCCGTGAACCTCTCTGAGTGTTTCAGACTGTGGAAAGCACATAGGGAATTGACTACTGACTATATTGCTCTCCTCGCTTTTGATTACCCCTCTTTTCCTCCTGGTCACCTCTATCTCCCTTCTCCTTCTTCTCTTCTCCATGTAACTCTGTGAGCCTCTCTGGGTGTCCCTAACTGTGAAGAATCTTTTCACCATTAATCTAGATGTTTTATCATTGGTGCTGTATGGAAGGAGAAGTCTTGAGGCTACTGTAAGAATAAGACTGAAAGCCAGAGACAAGAGGCTTAAATCCAAAACTTGAGAATATCAGAAAACTCCTAACTCTAGGGAACATTAAATGACAAGAGCTCATCCAAAACCTCCATACCTACACTGAAACCAAGCTCTACCCAAGAGCCAACAAGTTTCAGAGCAAGACATACCAAGCTAATTCTCCAACAACCCAGGAACAAAACCCTGAGTATTAAAATACAGGTGGCCAAAAGTCACACCAAACCCACAGACACCTCAAAACGCACTACTGGACATTTTATTGCACTCCAGAGAGAAGAGATCCAGCTCCACCTACCAGAATACTGATGCAAGCTTCCCTAACCAGGAAACCTTAACAAGCCACTCATCCAACCCCACCCACAGGGAGAGGAACCTCCACAATAAAGAAGAACCACAAACTTCCATGATACAGAAAGGCCACCCCAAACACAGCAATTTAAACAAAATGAAAAGGCAGAGAAATATTCAGCAGGTAAAGGAACATGACAAACGCCCATCAAATCAAACAAAAAAGGAGGAGATAGGGAGTCTACCTGAAAAAGAATTCAGAATAATGATAGTAAAAATTATCCAAAATCTTGAAAACAAAGTGGAATTACAGATAAATAGTCTGGAGACAAGGATTGTCAAAACAAGAGACACATACAGACTGAAAGTGAAGGGCTGGAAAAAGATATTTCATGAAAATGGAGACCAAAAGAAAGCAGGAGTAGCAATACTCATATTCAATAAAATAGACTTTGAAATAAAGGCTGTGAAAAGAGACAATGAAGAACACTGCATTGATCAAAGGATCAATCTAAGAAGAAGACATAACAATTATAAATATGTATGCAACCAACATACGAGCACTGCAATATGTAAGGCAAATGCTAACAAGTATGAAAAGGAAAATAAATGGTAACACAATAATAGTGGGAGACTTTACCATTCACACCTATGGTTAGATCAACTAAACAGGAAATTAGCAAAGAAGCTCAAACTTTAAACGATACAATGGAACAGTTAGATTTAATTTATATCTATAGGACATTTCACCCCCATAACAATAAATTTTACCTTTTCCTCAAGTGCACATGGAAACTTCTCCAGGATAGATCACATCCTGGGCCATAGATCACATCCTGGGCCATAGATCACATCCTGATCTATCCAGGATAGATCATAGCCTTGTTAAATTCAAAAAATTCAAATCATCTCAAGCATCTTTTCTGATCACAATGTGGTAAGACTAGATGTCAACTACAGGGGAAAAAAAAACTATTAAAAATACAAACATATGGAGGCTAAACAACACGCTTCTGAATAACCAACAAATCACAGAAGAAATAAAAAAAGAAATCAAATATGCATAGAAACAAATGAAAATGAAAACACAACAACCTAAACCTATGGGATTCAGTAACAGCAGTTCGAAGGGGAAGGTTCATAGCAAAACAAGCTTACCTCACGAAACAAGAGAAAATCAAATAAATAATCTAACTCAATACCTAAAGAAACTAGAAAAAAAAGAAATGAAGAGCCCCAGGATTAGTAGAAGGACAGACATCATAAAGATTAGGGCAGAAATGAATGAAAAAGAAACAAAGGAGACCATAGCAAAAATCAACAAAGCTAAAAGCTGATTCTTTGAGAAGATAAACAAAATAGACAAACCATTAGCCAGACTCATCAAAAAAAAAAAAAGTGGGAGGGGAGAAGAATCAAATCAACAAAATTAGAAATGAAAATGGAGAAATCACAACAGACAACATAGAAACACAAAGGATCATAAGAGACTACTATCAGCAGCTATATGCCAATAAAATGGACAACTTGAATGAAGTGGGAAAATTCTTAGAAAAATATAACTTTCACAAAGTGGACAAAGAAGAAACAGAAAATCTTAACAGACCCATCACAAGCATGGAAATCAAAACTGTACTCAGAAATCTTCCAACAAACAAAAGCCCAGGACCAGATGACTTCACAACTGAATTTTACCAAAAATTTAGAGAAGAACTAACACCTATCCTACTCAAATTCATCCAGAAAACTGCAGAGGAAGGTAAACATCCAAACTCATTCTATTAGGCCACAATCACCCTAATACCAAAAGCAGACAAAGATGCCACAAAAAAGAAAACTGCAGGCCAATATCACTGATGAACATAGATGCAAAAATTCTTAACAAAATTCTAGCAAACAGAATCCAACAACATATTAAAAATATCAAACATCATGACCAAGTGGGCTTTATTCCATGGATGCAAGGATTCTTCAGTATTTACAAATCAATCAATGTGATACACCACATTAACAAATTGAAAGATAAAAACCATATGATTATCTCAATAGAGAGAAAGCCTTTGACAAAATTAAACATCCATTTATGATAAAAATGCTCCAGAAAACAGGCATAGAAGAAACAAAAATCAACATAATAAAAGAAATATGATAAACCCACAGCAAACATTATCCTAAATGGTGAAAAATTGAAACTATTTCCCCTAAAGTCAGGAACAAGACAAGGGTGCCCACTCTCATCATTACTATTCAACATGGTTTTGGAAGATTTAGCCACAGCAATCAGAGAAGAAAAAGAAATAAAAGGAATCCAGATTGGAAAAGAAGAAGTAAAACTCTTACTGTTTTCAGATGACATAATTCTCTACATAGAAAACCCTAATGACTCCACCAGAAAATTATTAGAGCTAATCAATGAATATAGTAAAGTTGCAGGATATAAAATTAACACACAGAAATCCCTTGCATGCCTATATACTAACAATGAGAAAACAGAAAGAGAAATTACAGAAATAGCTCCATTCACCATTGCAATGAAAAGAATAAAATACTTGGGAATAAATCTACCTAAAGAAACAAAAGACTTACCTATAGAAAACTATAAAACACTGATGAAAGAAATCAAAGATGACACAAGTAGATGGAGAAATATACCATGTTCTTTGATTGGAAGAATCAATATAGTGAAAATGAGTATACTACCCAAAGCAATCTATAGATTCAATGCAATCTCTATCATGCTGCCAATGGTATTTTTCAGAGAACTAGAATACATAATTTCACAGTTTGTATGGAAATATGAAAAACCTTGAATAGCCAAAGCAGTCATGAGAAAGAAGAATGGAACTGGAGGAATCAACCTAGCTGACTTCAGACTATACTACCAAGCTACAGTCAAGACAGTATGGTACTGGCACAAAGTCAGAAACAGATCAGAAATGGAAAGCCCAGAGATAAATCCACGCACCTATGGACATCATATCTTTGACAAAGGAGGCAAGGATATACAATGGAGAAAAGACAATCTCTTTAACAAGTGGTGCTGGGAAAACTGGTCAACCACTTGTAAAAGAGTAAAACTAGAACACTTTCTAACAGTATACACAAAAATAAACTCAAAATGGATTAAAAATCTAAATGTAAGACAAGACAGTATAAAACTCCTAGAGGAAAACACAGGCAAAACACTCTCTGACATAAATCATAGCAGGATCTTCTATGACCCATCTCCCAAGTAATGGAAATAAAAGCAAAAATAAACAAATGGGACCTAATTAAACTTAAAAGCTTCTGCAGAATGAAGGAAACTATAAGCAAGGTGAAAAGACAGCCTTCAGAATGGGAGAAAATAATAGCAAATGAAGCAACTGACAAAGAATTAATCTCAAAAATATACAAACAGTTTCTGCAGCTCAATTCTGGAAAAATAAATGACCAAATTAAAAAAAAAGGGGGGGGGCCAAAGAACTAAACAGACATTTCTCCAAAGAAGACATACAGATGGCTAACAAACACATGAAAAGATGCTCAACATCACTCATTATCAGAGAAATGCAAATCAANTTCTGCAGCTCAATTCTGGAAAAATAAATGACCAAATTAAAAAAAAAGGGGGGGGGCAAAGAACTAAACAGACATTTCTCCAAAGAAGACACACAGATTGCTAAAAATCACATGAAAAGATGTTCAACATCACTCATTATCAGAGAAATGCAAATCAAAATCATAATGGGGTACCCTCACACCAGTCAAAATAGTTGCTATCAAAAAGTTTTAAAACAATTAGTACTGGAGAGGGTGAGGAGAAAAAGGAACCCTTTCACATTGTTGGTGGGAATGCAAACTAGTACAGTCACTATGGAAAATAGTGTGGCGATTTGTTAAAAAACTGAAAATAGAACTGCCATATGACCCAGCAGTCCCACTGCTTGGCATATACACTGATGAAACCAGAATTGAAAGAGACACATGTACCCCAGTGTTCATCGTAGCACTGTTTACAATAGCCAGGACATGGAAATAACCTAGATGCCCATCGACAGACAAATGGATAAGAAAGCTGTGGTACATATACACAATGGAGTATTACTCAGCCCTTAAAAAGAATAAGTTTGACTCAGTTCTAATGAGATGGATGAAACTGGAGCCGATTATACAGAGTGAAGTAAGCCAGAAAGAAAAACACCAATACAGTATACTGACACATATATATGGAATTTAGAAAGATAGTAATGATNTTAAAAAGAATGCATTTGAATCAGTTCTAATGAGGTGGATGAAACTGGAGCCTATTATACAGAGTGAAGTAAACCAGAAATAAAAACACCAATACAGTATATCAATGCATATATATGGAATTTAGAAAGATGGTAATGATGACCCTATATGTGAGACAGCAATAGAGACACAGATCTAAAGAACAGAATTTTGGACTCTGTGGGAGAAGGCGAGGGTAGGATGATTTGAAAGAATAGCATTGAAACATGTATATTATCATATGTGAAATAGATCATCAGTCCAGGTTTGATGCATGAGTCAGGGTGCTCGGTTCTGGTGCACTGGGATGACCCTGAGGGGTGGGGGTAGGAAGGGGGGTTCAGGATGGGGAACACATGTACACCCATGGCTGATTCACATCAGTGTATGGCAAAAATCACTACAATATTGTAAAGTAATTAGCCTCCAATCAAAATAAATAAATAAATTTAAAAAAAATTTTAAGAAGAAATAGAGAAGTGAAACATTGTTTAAATATAGAAATCTCACTGAACTCCCTGAAAGGAGAAATAGAATGTTAAATGGTACCAAGTAGAACCTGAGAGGAGATCTATAGGAAAGGCCAAAAAGAGCTTTGACCTTGACTTATAATTATGAACAATTTCCTCAGGAAATAAAAGCACAAGAATTTAGCATGTTAATAGTTATATGAAAGTGAAAGTGAAGTCGCTCAGTCATGTCCAACTCTTTTCAACCCCATGCACTGTAGCCTATCAGGCTCCTCCATCCATGGGATTTTCCAGGCAAGAATACTGGAGTGGGTTGCCATTTCATAGTCACCATCATTTAATTTACTGTCAATTGTCATAATTCATCTTTTGTCATATAGTGTTTGTCTGATCTCTACACAGGAGGGGGAGGCAGGGGAGAAGAGAAGGGGCGGGTCCATCTCTGGTGCCTGCTTAGGTGGTCAAAGCTTAGGAAGTGAAGGAGAACTAAGTGGCCAGTGGAGTTAGAAATCTTACCCTAGGATGAGCCAATTGTCATAGCAGTTGGAGTCAAATTTTATTCTCAACTCCAAGAATTTAGTACAGGACTTAGACAGACATGGACAAAACTTGCCAGATGCCGAGCTGACACCAGTGTGGAGAATGGAATGAGAACAACCAAGGGAGAGAGTGAACTGAAAAGAAGTTGATTGATTGATTTTTTTCTTTCAAATATTTAATAACTATTTATTGAGTGCCTTCAATATGCCAGGTCTACAGTAGAATTTGGTAATATAATTATAAGTAACACTGGCACAATCTTTGATATCATGTGGAATAGATTCTAAGAGAAAAAAATATTAATCTAATAGTTCTGAAAATAAAATCAAATTACAATTATAAAGAGTGACAAAGGAAAAAGTTGCTATAAGAACATATAAAGAGGAGATCTGACTTCTATGTACTGCATCTCTAAGGATCCCTTTCCTTCTGGTTTTCAGTTGGATTCAACCAATGGTAGGTGCCGATTCTAGGTAGCAATTTGTTATGGCAAGAGGAAACTGATATAGGAATTGCTGGCTTGTGGGCAGCAAGAGGCACCAAGATAATTTTCCAGTAATGGAGATGGTATGCCAAAGGATTGTTTTCATTGGAAGAGTGATGTCTGTAGAGCAGGCTTTTATAAATATTGTGTTTGATGTAGTCATTTATTCAGAGGTGGTTTTGACAATCGTTCTGATATTTCAGATAGGATCCCTCATCATTTAGAGTTCTAATCTTCTTGAATTTAGTACCAAATCATTGCTATTTTATTAGTTGAATGAGAAATTTTGAAATAACTTCAGATTCTCCTTTGAAGAACAGTATCAGAGCTCTTTAATATAAAAAAGGCCTTTTTATATACTCTTTTTTAAAATATAATACTTTATTCTATTTTACAATACTCTATTGGTTTTGCCATACATTGACATGAATCAGCCGCAGATGTACATGATCTCCCAATGCCAAAGGCCACTTCCACCTCCCTCCCCTCACCATCTCCCTGGATCATCCCGTACACCAGCCCCAAGCATCCTGTATCTTATCCAAACTCATAGATATAAGTAACTTGCATATGGAGAAGATTCACCTTTTACATTTCTAGCTCTAACCTCTTAAGCTTCAGACTTATAACTAACTGCCTACTGGATAGTCTCACTTGAATGTTTAGTAGATATCTCATAATCAACATGCTAAACTGAATTCCTGACCTCCCTTCTAACCAGCTCCTCCCACAGCTTTCTCCTTTCCATTAATGAAATGCTTGAGTACTTTCAGTCTTTTAAGTCACACTGGAGTCCTCCTTAGGAACCTTGATGTCTCTACCTTCAGATCAGCTATCCCTACTTTTACCACTTCCCATCACCTCCACTGCTGCTACTGTGATCAGAGATTCTATCATCTCCAGCCAGAGTTTCTGTAATAGCTTTCTAACAGGTATACTTGCTTCTGTATCTACTCTCTAGACATTCTGTTTCCAAAGCAGCAGAGTAAGCCTTTTAGCATGGAGTCAGAACATGTCACTTAGCTGTTTAAAACTATGCAAGAGCCTCCAATTTCAGTTACTTAGCCAAAGTCCTTAAAATTGTCCATAAAGCTTGACATAATCTGGCCACCACTTGTCCCTCTGATCTTTTACTCCACTACATTCATGAGAACCTCCTTGAATGAATATGTTCCTACTTCAGATATACTGTAATACAGGAGTGGAATTACATGTAACCCCCAGAGAGGGATTAGTGAGATGGCTGGAGGTGTCTCTTCTCCCTCTCTTCCTCCTTCCTTCCTTCATAACTTCCTTGCATTATTTATATGGCAAAACATTTGGTACCTTCTCATACATGTTATGTAGCTGATAGATGCTAGAGACAGGAAAATCAATAAAACACCAGCACTCACAATTCAGAAGGGAAAACTCTTATGTAAACCAACAAATGCAAAGCAATATAATAAGTGCAGACATAGAATTGTAGGGTACAATTAAGAAACAGCATGTCAAAGTTGGGGACAATAATTCTTTACCATATAAGATCATTCTAATCAGTGTAGTGTGGAAGTACCGATATTTTACATTACAGAGTTATCTGAAAGTAGCTCTACATGGTAAACATATTTCTCCAGTAGCCATGCCAGTGTTCTCTCACAAGGCATGAGCTAACCACTGAATTTTGTTTGTTTTGTCACAATTCTAGAATATTATAATTTCATTTTTTTTTCTTTTCATGAGTTAGGGATGATGATGGTTATAGGGAGCACTCTCATTCTGAAATCATACTGAGACTAGAAGTCTGAGAACAGTTTTAATTAACACCTCTCTAAAATGCTTTGCTGAATAATGATAACTTGAGAACCAAATTGTAATCAAATTTTGATGACTTTCTCTATAAGGCAAAGTTCCTGAGAAAATAGAAAATGAAAGGCACGTATACAGTATATTCCCTTCACAAACAACAAGATTTTTTCTAACTCTTAGCATCTATGATAAAAGAGTGTTAAATATTTTATCTTTATAGAGAATTGATGTCTAATAGTCTGAATATTTTGTAGTTTTTTTAAAAATAAGCTTTAAACAAATTTTGAGTAATTCTGTATATTTCAAAGTATATCTCTAAATTATCTTTTCAGCAAAATTCATTCATAAATAATTAGTCATATACCTGCATGTGTGCTAAATCACTTCAGTCACGTCCAACTTTTTGTGACCCTACAGACTGTAGCCTGCTAGATTCCTCTGTCCATGGTGATTCTTCAGGAAATAATACAAGAGTGAGTTGCCATGCCCTCCTCTGGGGGATCTTCCCAGTCTAGGAATTGAACCCGAGTCTCCTATGTCTACTGCATTAGCAGGTGGGTTCTTTACCACTAGCACCACCTGGGAAGCCCAGTAATATATCTGCTAAGTCGCTTCAGTCATGTCCGACTCTGTGCGACCCCATAGATGGTGGCCCACTAGGCTCCCCTGTCCCTGGGATTCTCCAGGCAAGAACACTGGAGTGGGTTGCCATTTCCTTCTCCAATGCAGGAAAGTGAAAAGTGAAAGTGAAGTCATTCAGTCATGTCTGACTCTTTGCAACCCCATGGACTGAAGCCCACCAGGCTCCTCCATCCATGGAATTTTCCAGGCAAGGGTATTGGAGTGGGATGCCATTGCCTTCTGCAAATCATATATCTATTGCATAGTAATAACTAAGGATGTGATGTGTGAAGGCAAGCAAACACAACTGAAAAAAGTAGATACTGTAAATCCAACAAGACTGAAATCATATCAAGCATCAATTCTAACCACAAACTAGAAGCCAATTACAAGAAGAAAACTGGAAAATTCACAAATATGTGGGGGTTAAATAAAATGCTACTGAAAAAACAATGGGCCAAGCAAGAATTCAAAATATATCTTGAGACAAATCAAAGTAGAAATACAATATACTGAAAAATGGGTGGACTTAAGGGCATTATACTAAATGAAACAAGCTAGACAGAGGAAGACAAATACTGTATGGTGTCACACATGCGATATTTAAAAAGGTCAAACTCATAGAAACAGAAAGTGTAAAAGTGGTTGCAAGGGCCTACGAGTCGAGGAAATAGGGAGAGTTTATAAAAGGGTATCAGCTTTCAGCTTATAAGATGAATAGGGTCCGAGAATCTAATGCATAGGATGCTTGTTATAGGTAATAACACTGTATTGTATAACTGAAAATTTTCAAATAATAGAACTTAAATGTTCTCACTGAAAAACAAAACAAAGAAAATGATAAATATGTGAAGTGATGGATATATTAATTAAATATATGAGGAAATCTTTTCACAATGTGTGTATGTGTATATATATATATAATCATCATGATATACAATTTAAATATATTATACCTTTGTCAATTATAATTTAACAAAGCCAAAATAAACAGATTAATGGAGAAAATATCAGAATGTCCTGCACATGATAACAGTAAACACTGTTTTTTTTTAAAAACTTGTTTTAGCTATGTGAGAACACAGGCATATACATAGATGCTCACTGAATTTCCTTGTACAATGTATTCTTATTGTGAGTTGAGACAAAAGAACTTGGAAAAAATATTTTTAGGCCCTGGTTTCCTCCACAATGCTACAAAGTCACCGTTTCTCAAATATATCCATACTTTGAGCTTCATATTAATATGCAGAAATCTCTCGTGTGTTTATTAATGGGCAATAACAAAACACATGTAGTATCCTATATGGTATATGTATTAGCCAATCAGAAGGGGTGCTGGAATAGAAAACCAGAGGTCTCCATCTCTACCAAATGTTAAAAGATAAATCAATGAATATAAATAAAAGAGATAATAAAATTAGAATCAAAAGCCCAGATATTTGCATGTGGTAACAATGAGCTGAGTTAAATAGGGCTAAATGACCTTTCAGAATTTGTCCTGCTCCTTTTAGTTCTTGGTTCTAATATATATTCCTCATCTTAAGTCACAAACATTCCTCCAAGAGTATATTTGACTTAATTACCTATACCTTTAAAATGTAAATGCAGCCTTTCCAAGAGAAGCATACATTTAGTTAAATTATTCTATCAGATTGCCGTCCTTCTAAGATGAGAGTAAGTCTAATGTTGAAGTGAAGACAGTAGAGATGGTAAGAAATCTGCCCTAGGGCATACAGGTGATGAGGGACCCTCACTTAATCTTGTTAAATGTTTGGCTTACTGAGTATTAATTTATTACATTTATTCCTACTTCAGAGGATTGTTTTGAGAACTAAATGTGATACTATCTGAAACATGTAGGACACTTTCTATGATGTACTAGTGACTCAGAAAAAAGTTAATCTCTCCTATGCCCCACAGCCAATCTGTTCTCCTTCGCTGTAAATTCAAAGTTACAGATTCTGTTTTTTTAAAAGAAATACATTTATTTATTTTTGGTTGCACTGGGTCTTTGTTGCTATACATGGGCTTTCTCTAGTCACAGAGCGGGGGCTACTATCTAGTGGGGGGCTCAGGCTTCTTATTGTGATGGCTTCTCTAGCTGTAGACCACGGACTCTAGGAGGAGTTCTGGCTCACAGGTTTAGTTTCCCTGTGGCATGTCGAATCTTCCTGGGCCAGGGATACAACCTGCGTCCCCCGCATTGGTAGGCGGATTCTTATCCAATGTACCACTAGATTCTTAAACAACCCACTCAAAACTGGACATAACTAATGATGCACTTGAAAATTTCCTTAGGGTTCTGAAGAGCAGAAACAGAAGTTTCTGTGTCCCACTGGGTGGACTGAAATGCTTTCCTTTTCTGTTAAGGTTGAGGTTTGCTAACCATGGAAACCAGATTGGAGGGAAACCAGTGAATCTCATTCCTCCTGTTGAGCCTCCATTGTTAGGATCCTTTAGGAAGGTCACTGTCAGAAGTGTACCTAATTACACTGGTTGGTGAGCATCTGTAGGGAACATGAGTGGGCCACCCTTCCCCACCTTCACACTTTTATTAACAAATTGATGTGGGAGCCTTTAATTGCAGAGAGACCTCTGATTGGATGTAAACAATGACTTTTTCAGTCAGATTCACTCATTATTTTACTTGAACTTATATTAAAATTATAGTCCTAATAGTTTACACAACTTCTATACCCAACACATTCATTATTCGGTTCTTTCTGTAGAATTAAAACTTAAACTTTGTTTTTGTTAAATGATCCAGTGGGAGATGTCATCTAATACCCAAGCATTTAACAGTCTGTTTTTAGTCCAACCACACATGATTCAACTGACTTACACTTGCTCTAACTGGAAGATTTCAGAACTTGGTAGTTTGCTTTTATCATTATCATTTTTAATTAGAATACACTACTACTACTATTGTTTTTCTGGGCTCCAGAATCACTGCAGATGGTGACTGCAGCCATGAAATTAAAAGACGCTTACTCCTTGAAAGTTATGACCAAACTAGATAGCATATTCAAAAGCAGAGACATTACTTTAGCAACAAAGTTCTGTCTAGTTAAGGCTATGGTTTTTCCAGTGGTCATGTATGGATGTGAGAGTTGGACTGTAAAGAAAGCTGAGTGCTGAAGAATTGATGCTTTTGAACTGTGGTGTTGGAGAAGACTCTTGAAAGTCCCTTGTCCTGCAAGGAGATCCAACCAGTTCATCCTAAAGGAGATCAGTCCTGGGTGTTCACTGGAAGGACTGATGTTGAAGGTGAAATTCCAGTACTTTGGCCACCTCATGCGAAGAGTTGGCTCATTGGAAAAGACCCTAATGCTGGGAAGGATTGGGGGCAGAAGGAGAAGGGGACGACAGAGGATGAGACGGTTGGATGGCAACAGCGATTCGATGGACATGGGTTTGGGTGGACTCTGGGAGTTGCTGGACAGGGAGGCCTTGGGTGCTGCGATTCATGGGGTCGCGAAGAGTCAGACACAACTGAGTGACTGAACTGAACTGAACTATTAAATTACATATATAAATTTTATATAGTAATAATAAATGTGACTACTTCAGCTCAATAAAATGTATAGTTAATAATTGCTACTAGATTAAAATATTTGTTGACTAGAATTTATGTAACTGAACTAGGATAAAAGGAACTTAAGTATTGTCTGTTCATTTACTATAACAAATACAGTCAATGTCTCAGCTATATTTCCTAGACTTACTCTGCAAGTCATCTAAGACACTATAGCTGCCTGAGGGTGCTCCTTCCTGGAACCCAGCAAAATGCCTACCCAGGTGGTAATGGCATGGGAGCAACAATAGCTTACAATCACCCAGCAAGGTATAGCACTGTCCTACGGGGCAGTCTCTGAGAGGCTGTCTGTGAGACTGAGCCCCACCCGCCCATCACCCTCTACTAATCTTTCCGTCTTCCTTGTCTCCCTGTCTCATTTCTTAAGATGGCTTCCTGGGGTGGCTTCCCAAACAAACTCGTTGTACCCACATGCTTGTCTTGGCATCTGATTCAGGGGGACCTGAACCAAGACATTTACTTGTTAATTTTTTGAGATTTATTGAATCCTTGTTCTGTGCCAGACATCTTTCATTTATTATATCTGAAACCTCAGCAACAGTAGTTCTATTATTTTAATACTCATTTTACAGAGGATAAATGGAAATTTAAAGAGATTAAGATAATATATAAATCATAGTAGGTGGCAAAACCTAGAGTCAGTTTCTATTCTTCCACCACTTCTATTGTTCCACTGCCATCCTTGGCTTTTATGCTGTGATTGCTGATTCATAAAGTGAACATGGACTTTGTTATACACTTGCATTCTCTAAAGCTCAAATTTCTGAGTGGGTTTTGACCTAAATGACACAAAGTTGTGTCTTTTTTCTGTGACACAAGCATAGAAGGCTCCTCTTGGCAGGATGAGCTCCCATTGACTCTGTACCTCATGTATTCACTGCTCATGGCTTCATTTTCATCAGTTGGGGAATTAAAAGCCCTGATCTAAATGATCTTTGGGATCCATTAAAGAGTCAATGTTATACAAACCTGAGTGATGTGTAGTCTAGTCCCTCTAGCCAATCCTACTGCTATAGGGTGGTTTTTTTTTTTTTTTTTAAATGTTGAATTGTCTTTAAAAACACTTCTAAAGCAGAGATCAGCAACATTTCCTATGAGGTGCCAGACAGAAGATATTTTAGGCATCATGGTCCTTAAATGGTCTGCTGCAATGACTCAATCCGGCAGCTGTAGCTAGAAAGCCTCAAAAGACAATACATAAACAAATGTGTTCCAAAGAAACTATACTGAAGCAGGCAGCCAAGCCGCTGGACAGTCTCCATATAGCATACAGAAAACACTTCCCTGAGGCCTTCATGTCAAAGGAGGGCAGATGAGAGATGGCAGGAAAATTCCAAACGTGGCTTTTATTTTCTGTCTTCCGGTCTCCTAGAAAGTTTGGAGAGCCTTCTCATAGAGCCCCTCAGAGAAACAAATGAAAAAGAAAGCTTTTCTTCCTTGTCTGAGCCTATCTGAGTGGCTTTTATTTGACAGGGTGTGTTTTGTGTTTGTCTTTGTGCTAGGCTTAAAGGCTGAGAACAGTCAATATTCAATGTTGCTGTCATCTGGAGAACACATAAATACTGCATTTGGGATGTACTTTTCTTTTGAACAAAGTTTCTGAAGAGGTTTGCTTGCTATGGGTCTATTATTGGCATTTTCATTATAACCCCTCTAACACCAAGCTGTTTCAAAGGACTGATGACTCAGAACAAACATTTTCTTGAGTTTGAATGTGGCATACTTAATGTTTTTCAAGAGATACATTTCTATGTAGAAACTTGCCATGGAAAACTCCTTAAGCTTTTTTTAGGGAACCCAGAGGACCCTATAAAAGAAACTGCTGCCTTTTAGTCAGCTCTCTGAGCTGACAATGAGTAAATGTAGTCCAGAATTATTTCTGATCCAATCAGTATTGAAAATGTCTTCTAGACTAGTGACTTATAATTAATGACAGTTCAGGAAACCTATGTAAGTATCTTAGGACTATGGAACAATGAAACAGGCTTTCTTTTAAAGCAATGAGTTCCTTGTCTTTAGATGTAATCAAGCAGAAGTTAAATAAAAATGCACCAATGATTCTGTTTAGAGATTTTGCACTAAGTGAGGGTTTGAGCAAATAGGCTCCCAAAGCCCCACCTACTCACTTGCTAGAGAGATCTGAGGGAGGGGCCAGAAAAATCTGTCTGGACTATACACCTTGTCCTCCCTCCCATTTCTTCCTTGAATTGGAGAAGCTTTGCTTTTACACAATTTATATTTGGGGCATTTAGGATGTTTCCTTTGGAGAAGGAAATGGCAACTCACTCCAGTATTCTTGCCTAGAGAATTCCAGAGAGAAGAGCCTGGTGGGCTATAGTCCATGGGGTTGCAAAGAGCTGGACACAACTGAGCAGTGCTCACTCACTCACTATACTATAATAATATTGTTTTTAAATAAAGAAAATACATTTTAAAGCAGAAGAGATTTCAAATTCTTCTAACTCTTAAGATTTTAAATTTCTGACACAGAGTAAACACGAACTCTCTTCCCTTTCTGTCTTTCCCTGAAATGTCCCCTGATGTCCACTTGGAAGTATGAAATCTGTTTAGTTTTGGTAAATTTTATAGTTGACTTCCAATGAAAGAGCAAGAAATTCTCTATAGGTCTTGCATTCATAGAAAATAACCATCAGGTTTAAGGTTTTGACCATCATTAATAAGTAAACTCTTCAAAAGTCAAGCAGAGCTGTGTTCATAGAGAACACAGTCCTTTAGGAACAAAAGGAAACCTTTAGTTAATATCCAAAGGCCTACTGCAGCCTTAGGGTCACAGTATTGTGCTATTTCCTCACCTGACTTTTAAATGTTTCTCCGTCTTAAAAGCTGAGATTCTCCCAAATAAAAATAGAATCGGCAAAAAGTCATGAGAGACTCTTCTCTTTTTTCTTTAAATGACAGCAGTTTATTTCTCTCTTAGGTAAAAAAATAAAATCAATTGAAAGTAGGAAGGTATTAGCATAAAATGAAAAAACTCAAAATATTACCATCAAACATATATCAAGTAGGGTAGGAAATGACTAAGGTCATTATTAAAGACAATCTATATTAAATCCTTTATAAAAAGAAACAATCTGAAACAAACATCTTCTAATTTAAATTTTGGGACAATGTGTGTGTGTGTGTGTGTGTGTGTGTGTGTGTGTGTGTTTAATAGTAATTTGGGCAAACTGCTTCTACTGGTAAACTTTAAAGCAATAAGCAGGCATTCTGCTTATGTGGAAGCCAATACTGATGAAAAATATTGACTTACTTATTGTGCAGGCTCTGAAGGAAACTACGGATGTTTTTCTAGCAAAAGCTTGTGAATTTATGGTGAAAAGAAATTTGCTTTGTATAAAGCAAGTGTCATAAACACATAGCTAGATGGCAAACAAATATAATTCCATTTTTTTTGAGTAATTAATGTTTTAAATGTTTGCACAGGGCCATAAGAACAACAACAACAAAAAGCAATCTGTGTTTTCCATGTAAAACCTAAGCAGTTGGCAGGGGGAAAAGGGAGATATTTTTCACAAATCATCTTTAGGATTCAGTTCACACTTTTAAAGGAGTCCCTTTGTTGAACCCTAGAGCTCTGGCATAGAATAGAACCAAACCTAATTATTACCACCCTACAGCTTCAGCCGGAGAATCATTTATATTTGTTTACAGAGCAGTATCAAAAACAAATCAGCCAGAGGTTTTAGTTGTCCTGGATGGAGACTGACTCATCAATAACACAAACTGTGTTGAGTGTTCTCTCTGGGCTCTGTATGCTCTTTTGCTTTGTTTCCACTTCCAAATGCAGGCTGAATAAAATTAGAATGGCTTCTAGCTTCCGCCAAAGTCTCCAATGCCCTAAGATCAAGGAGTATCCCTGTCTTTACCCTGATCGTCCGGAGCATGGTAGCCTGTGATGCTTCCCAAAGTTGAGTTCTGGGTGGCTGGGACAGCCTTAAGGGATCCTTAGTCCCAGCGATGGCTTCCCTGTGTCTGTCCACCAGCAGAGGGACACAGTCATTTTCAAGGCACGGTGTAAGTTCCATCTGTTATCTTAAGTGTTAGTGGGGATTACATGCCAGACAAAAGAGTTACTGAATGAATTAAAAGTAAATGTCACTTCCCCAAACTCAGCTGAGTCAACACAGCTTGGGGAAATACTTCTTTTTGCCTGAGTTACAGCATTGGAGTTGGGCAACATGGCACTTTCAGATCTGGTTCACAGCTGGAGAGCCTCACAGCTGCCCTGCCCCAGATGGTAAGGATCACTGGGTGGTCTTTTCTCGCTGAAAAGTGAAAGTGAAGTTGCATCCGGCTCTTAGTGACCCCATGGACTGTAGCCTACCAGGCTCCTCTGTCCAAGGGATTTTCTAGGCAAGACTACTGGAGCAGGCTGCCATTTCTTTCTCCAGGGGAATCTTCCCAACCCAGGGATTGAACCCAGGTCTCCTGCATTGCAGACACCCACTTTACCACCTGAGCCACCAGGGAAGCCCATTTCTCACTACCAGTTTACAGAGCATATAACAGGAAGCCTACGTGAGATCCACAAACAGCATGACACAGTCCAACACAATCAATAAGACAACCTCATAATGGCCCAGTGCAATTCCCTTCTTCTATCTGCAGCTCTCAGTTACATTTGCTTTTAATGGACATGAATCCAGGCTGGCAGTTGCTGAAAATTTCTCAGATGCAANCCGCCAAAGTCTCCAATGCCCTAAGATCAAGGAGTATCCCTGTCTTTACCCTGATCGTCCGGAGCATGGTAGCCTGTGATGCTTCCCAAAGTTGAGTTCTGGGTGGCTGGGACAGCCTTAAGGGATCCTTAGTCCCAGCGATGGCTTCCCTGTGTCTGTCCACCAGCAGAGGGACACAGTCATTTTCAAGGCACGGTGTAAGTTCCATCTGTTATCTTAAGTGTTAGTGGGGATTACATGCCAGACAAAAGAGTTACTGAATGAATTAAAAGTAAATGTCACTTCCCCAAACTCAGCTGAGTCAACACAGCTTGGGGAAATACTTCTTTTTGCCTGAGTTACAGCATTGGAGTTGGGCAACATGGCACTTTCAGATCTGGTTCACAGCTGGAGAGCCTCACAGCTGCCCTGCCCCAGATGGTAAGGATCACTGGGTAGTCTTTTCTCGCTGAAAAGTGAAAGTGAAGTTGCATCCGGCTCTTAGTGACCCCATGGACTGTAGCCTACCAGGCTCCTCTGTCCAAGGGATTTTCTAGGCAAGACTACTGGAGCAGGCTGCCATTTCTTTCTCCAGGGGAATCTTCCCAACCCAGGGATTGAACCCAGGTCTCCTGCATTGCAGACACCCACTTTACCACCTGAGCCACCAGGGAAGCCCATTTCTCACTACCAGTTTACAGAGCATATAACAGGAAGCCTACGTGAGATCCACAAACAGCATGACACAGTCCAACACAATCAATAAGACAACCTCATAATGGCCCAGTGCAATTCCCTTCTTCTATCTGCAGCTCTCAGTTACATTTGCTTTTAATGGACATGAATCCAGGCTGGCAGTTGCTGAAAATTTCTCAGATGCAATGTTTCATGTGAGTGCCTCAAGCTTCATTTCCCATATCAGTGGCTAGTCGATTCCTGTTCTCATCTTTAATACATTGAAGAAAATTTGCCTCTCTGGTGAACTTGTCAGAACTGCTGGTTTCTCAAATACTGAATCCTTTACCTGGCCTGCAATTGTTAAAGCTAATTTCAATATGTATCAAAATTTTCATATTTCCAAAGTTGGAAATATGATATTCCATTGATCATTCAAATATAAAAAGCATCATGGTGGGAATTGCCATTTGCTCTGTAACAATTACCAACAAGCAGTAATCATCTTTGTCGACCATCCCCATGTGCCTCTGAGACTTATAGCAAAGCAGAAATGAATGGTGATCTTAGTTTCACAGTTTATGCCTCATGTTCATATTCCTGTGGGCCCACCACTGCTTGTTGCTGGTCATATAGAGTCACTGGAAAGCCAAAAAATATACAATCTCTGACCTCAAAGCTTCATTAACTAGGAGGCTAGTTATCGTAGGAGTGGAGACTGTTTAGGAAGAAGAACATTTACTGATGCAACATTCAGAAAACGAAGATCGTGGCATCTGGTCCCATCACTTCATGGCAGATAGATGGGGAAACAGTGGAAACAGTGTCAGACTTTATTTGAGGGGGCTTCAAAATCACTGCAGATGGTGATTGCAGCCATAAAATTAAAAGATGCTTCCTCCTTGGAAGGAAAGTTATGACCAAACTAGATAGCATATTCAAAAGCAGAGACATTACTTTGCCAACAAAGGTCCGTCTATCAAGGCTATGGTTTTTCCAATGGTCATGTGTGGATGTGAGAGTTGGACTGTAAAGAAAGTTAAGTGCCGAAGAATTGATGCTTTTGAACTGTGGTGTTGGAGAAGACTCTTGAGAGTCCCTTGGACTGCAAGGAGATCCAACCAGTTCATCCTAAAGGAGATCAGTCCTGGGTGTTCATTGGAAGGACTGATGCTGAAGCTGAAACTCCAATACTTTGGCCACCTGATGTGAACAACTGACTCATTTGAAGAGACCCTGATGCTGGGAGGGGTTGGGGGCAGGAGGACAAGGGGACAATAGGGATGAGATAATTGGGTGGCAACACCGACTCGATGGACATGGGTTTGGGTAGACTCCAGCAGTTGGTGATGGACAGCGAGGCCTGGTGTGCTGCGGTTCATTGGGTTGCAAAGAGTCAGACACGACTGAGCGACTGAACTGACTAACTGAGACTATACTATGTGTTATTGTAGTGGACACCTTTTGTGCTCTGCCTAGATCCCCTTGGGGCCCTGTTACTGCCTTTTAGAGCCTCTGGCTGCCTCACTTCTTTCACTTCCTCTATTGGCTTGCATCTGTGACTCATCTTGGGTGAATGGCCCTTGGGTTGCTGGAGCCCTTGTGTCCACAGGGGCAGAGAATTAGAAGTGTCTTAGGCTGATGGCTCCACAGTACCCTGTAGCCACTCTGATTAGTGAAGGAGGAGGGAGGCCCAGCTTTTTTTAGTCATGGCAAGCTCTGATGCATAATTTGCACAATAGAGTTACTCTCTACAGGATCATGCTGAGAATGGGACTTTGACTGGAATCATATCCTTGCTTGCATTTCCCTTCCCAACTTTTCCTTCCCCCCACTTCCCTCGTCCTTTCCCTGGGGAGCACTTTCTGAAGAAATCTCTTGTCTCAGAACCCTTGTCTCAGGTTCTGCTTGAAATATACTCTGCAGGACCTTTTACTTGTGTTCTAATACATGTTATGCTTTGTGTATATTACATAAACTAATACCCTTTTATGTATAGTATGTTAATCTGCACAGTTCTAGGAGGAAATTGAGGATCAATGATTTTATTTAACCTGTCCAATATCACAGAGCTATAAGATATTAGACTATGTGTCTCCTGAACCTTAGTCTTATCTCCTTATTTATCGTATTTTATCTTCAGCATAGCAAAGTGTATGGAATGCATAAAGGCTACTTTGGGAATAAGTGCATTTGGAGATAGATGGCTTCCTTGAACCAGGCCTGATAAAAATGCTAACTTTTTACCAAGAAGATATCATTTGAGACGGAAAGGATGAGCACCAGTTTTGTATTCTGTGTTTGCTGAAAAAGCATCAAGCATATCTCTTGGCACTGGAAGCAAAATGAATCTTAAAAACTGCTATGCAAGTTGTTTCATGCCTACTTTTAAAAATAAAGTGCTTAAGCTACAAGTTGCTAGATCCACTGTAACATGTCTTTACTGGAGACAAATCTTTGCAAAAATTAGATCAATAATGTCGCCTTTTGCTCCCTACTAAGGAAGTTAATAAGCTTTGCAGAAAATGATGAAGATCTAGAAAACCTTCAGGTTGGATTTTTTATAGCAAATTAGTTCAAATTAATGACCTCAAATGGGTAGAATTATAGTTCCCATTCAGCTTGGTCTTTCTCATTAATTACTTCCACTGTGTCTGCCACAATCAGTTTTACAAAATAGCCCTGAAAGCAAACAAAAGAATTGCTTTCCACAACTTTCAAAATAAAACATTTCTCTTCTATTGCCATTAAATGTACCCTAAAGATTCCATTGTCTTTTGCTTCTTTTCTTCCTCAAATTTGGTTCTTGGGGAATTTAGAGATGCAGGGTAGCTGATGACTCACATGAGAAGCCCTGCCTACAGTCTCAGGGCTATGACTTTGAGACTGGCCTCCTCCTCCTACTTTCTGGGAGCTTCCAGGCCAGAAAAATAAATACTGCCCACTTCACCTTCCATTGAAGGGCTTTGAACACCTTAACCAATGTTAGGTGATGGCAATGGGCAAAGGGTTGGCGGGGGGGGGGGCAATAAAAGTTCTGAAGTCAGAGTCCTACTACACAGTAAAAGGGATGACTTAGAAGTCATGAAACACTCAGAAAATGGGTTGATAATCTCTAAAGTTTGATTGCACAAATGCAGATTCAACTAATGCACATGAAGTGCTAAGGATTTTATAAGCAGCTTTGTGAGGAAAGTGTGATTACTTCACAGGTGAGTAGCCTGAGGTTGAAAACTTGCTCACTCCAATCAGCAGAAGAGCTGAGATTCAAAGCCATAAATCTCCAGTCTGAGCTCAGGGCCCCAGCTCTTTCATGATGTACCATTGGCTTTGACTGTCCTAAATGGGAAAGGCTGCCTCAGGAGGCCATGGGGAATTCTCCAGGTCACCATCCCATGTTTACCTGGGTGAGTTGAGTCATTTTTGCCAACTGCCTTAAAGTGAAGCTGAAAGTGGCAGACATGGGGACAGATATATATGCAGAAACAAGCTTCAAGAGAGAGTGTAGCAGAAAATATTTTATAAGCATCAATAGGTTTATCATTTCTGGATCCTAGAATCCTCTATAAGAATCCAGTATTCCAATTTATACTATTCTATTTATTAAGCTCATTCTTTTGGGTGTCTCCACCTCTTTGCCACCCCATGGGCTGTAGTAGCTTGCCAGGCTTGTCACTCCATGGAATTCTCTAGGCAAGAATACTGGAGTGGGTTGCCGTTCCCTTCTCTAGGGGATCTTTCCAACACAGGCATTGAACCAAGGTCTCCTGCATTGCAGACAGATTCTTTAACTTCTGAGCCACCTAGGAAGCCTATAAGCCAGATCTGTGCCCTCAGAGCATCTACATTCTAATAGGAAAGAATAAACTAGATTATTTCAAGTAGTTATAACTGTTATTTTAAGGAATTAATGATACAATGGGGAGTAACATTTCACGTCTCTTATTTGTTTCTGGTTTCACTAATAGACTGTGAACTCCTGGGAGTGGTACTTTCATTTTTTATTCATGCTTATATACTTGATGGGCTTCCTGGTTGGTGCTAGTGGTAAAGAACCCGCCTGCCAATGCAGGAGACATAATGAAATGCAGGTTCGATTCCTGGCTTGGGAAGATATCCTGGAGGAGTGCATAGCAACCCACTCCAGTACTCTTGCCTGGAGAATTCCATGGACAGAGGAGCCTGGCTGGCTACAGTCACAGGGTCACAAAGAGTTGAACACAACTGAAGCAACTTGGCATGCACACACATGCCTAATGTCTAGCATGATTTTAGATACTTATTAAGTGATCATTCAATGAATGGATAGACTAGTGAGCATAGGAAGCAGGCTATTAATACAGTTCTCCAAAAGTTTGCTGGAGGAGCAAGAATAAGTAGCTCAAAGGAAAGCCTGTTCTCTCACTGAATTTGAAGCCAAATGCTTTCAGACTTTTCGTCTTTGAAATGGTTGGTGTTCCCATAATATTAATAAAAGGGAGACTTGACTATCACATTTTCCACTAGTGATCACTGTCCATGAATACTTTAAGGGGAACAAGGTCAAAACTGGCTATTAGACAGCAATGATTTAAAAATAATTATAAAGAAATACTGATTTGGGGCTTCTGGACCTAGGGGGTTGAGGTTTCTTTGTTGAGTTTAGAAGCTTACTGTCAAAATATTGCAGCTGATTCTCTTACAAAAGGGAAAACAGTCACATTTTTTTAAATTCTTATTTTTACTTTTACTTTATTTTGCTTTACAATACTGTATTGTTTTTGCCATACATTGACATGAGTTCCCAATCCTGAACAGTCACATTTAAAAGTGCATCTTAACTTCTACCTACCACTTATCCTTTAAAAACTGTGTGAGACCTGAAATCAAAGCACTGCTTTCACAATGTAACCATACTCTTCTTTAATACAAAGCTGCTTTAGGCAGGATCTATATGAACAGAAAATATATGTATTTTAAAGAAAACATAGAATCTGCGCTTCAGCTTAGCCTTGACCAAGTCAAAATTTGAAGTTACTAAGGACTAATGCATTTCTTTTCCATGGGGATGGTCTTGATCCCTGTCTCCTGTACAATGTCATGAACCTCATTCCGTAATTCATCATATCTATCAGATCTAGGCCCTTAAATCTATTTCTCACTTCCACTGTATAATCATAAGGGATTTGATTTAGGTCATATCTGAAGGGTCTAGGGGTTTTCCCTGCTTTCTTCAATTTGAGTCTGAATTTGGTAATAAGGAGTTCATGATCTGAGCCACAGTCAGCTCCTGGTCTTATTTTTGTTGACTGTAAAGAGCTTCTTCATCTTTGGCTGCAAAGAATATAATCAATCTGATTTTGGTGTTGACCATCTGGTGATGTCCATGTGTAGAGTCTTTTCTTGTGCAAGGATATCCAACCAGTCCATTCTGAGGGAGATCAGCCCTGGTATTTCTTTGGAAGTAATGATGCTGAAGCTGAAACCCCAGTACTTTGGCCACCTCATGTGAAGAGTTGACTCATTGGAAAAGACTCTGATGCTGGGAGGGATTGGGGGCAGGAGGAGAAGGGGATGACAGAGGATGAGATGGCTGGATAGCATCACTGACTCGATGGATGTGAGTCTGAGTGAACTCCAGGAGTTGGTGATGGACAGGGAGGCCTGGCGTGCTGCGATTCATGGGGTTGCAAAGAGTCGGACATGACTGAGCGACTGAACTGAACTGAAGGACTAATGCATCGGATCTCAGGCACCTTGAAAATTCACAAACAGGACTGCAGGTGTGTGGGTAGAAATGGCTAAAGAATCTTTCAAATGCCTTGTTCAAAATGTATGGAGTTGGGGCTTCCCTGGTGGTCCAGTGGCTAAGACTCTGAGCTCCCAGTGCAGGGGGCCCAGGTTCAATCCCTGGTCAGGGAGCTAGATCCCACATGCTACAACTAAGACCCAGAGCAGCCAAATAAATAAATAAATAAATAATTTAAAAAAAAAATGTATGGAGTTGTTTTTTTTTAATAGCATGCATTTTCCTTTTAATCTATGTTACTATTATGATTAGCTTTCTTCATAAGATAATTGTATTTTTTTCTTGAAATAAGACTGAGATTTGAAGAACCTAAAAAATTGTATAAGGCCAGGCCAAACAATATTCTACATATCTTTATTTTCTTAGCTTGTCTTCTTCAACCTTTAACTACAAATATGCTTTTAGCTTCAACCCTAAAGTTTTATACAAAGGATACCTGATAATGCTGTCTCTTATACACATCGCTGTCTCCTGTACAATGTCATGAACCTCATTCCGTAATTCATCATATCTATCAGATCTAGGCCCTTAAATCTATTTCTCACTTCCACTGTATAATCATAAGGGATTTGATTTAGGTCATATCTGAAGGGTCTAGGGGTTTTCCCTGCTTTCTTCAATTTGAGTCTGAATTTGGTAATAAGGAGTTCATGATCTGAGCCACAGTCAGCTCCTGGTCTTGTTTTTGTTGACTGTATAGAGCTTCTCCATCTTTGGCTGCAAAGAATATAATCAATCTGATTT
>SJYW01011160.1:150784-190147 GCA_006410735.1 Raphicerus campestris
CAGACAGCCATTTTGCTTTTTTGCATTTCTTTTCCATGGGGATGGTCTTGATCCCTGTCTCCTGTACAATGTCATGAACCTCATTCCGTAATTCATCATATCTATCAGATCTAGGCCCTTAAATCTATTTCTCACTTCCACTGTATAATCATAAGGGATTTGATTTAGGTCATATCTGAAGGGTCTAGGGGTTTTCCCTGCTTTCTTCAATTTGAGTCTGAATTTGGTAATAAGGAGTTCATGATCTGAGCCACAGTCAGCTCCTGGTCTTATTTTTGTTGACTGTAAAGAGCTTCTTCATCTTTGGCTGCAAAGAATATAATCAATCTGATTTTGGTGTTGACCATCTGGTGATGTCCATGTGTAGAGTCTTTTCTTGTGCAAGGATATCCAACCAGTCCATTCTGAGGGAGATCAGCCCTGGTATTTCTTTGGAAGTAATGATGCTGAAGCTGAAACCCCAGTACTTTGGCCACCTCCTGAGAAGAGTTGACTCATTGGAAAAGACTCTGATGCTGGGAGGGATTGGGGGCAGGAGGAGAAGGGGATGACAGAGGATGAGATGGCTGGATAGCATCACTGACTCGATGGATGTGAGTCTGAGTGAACTCCAGGAGTTGGTGATGGACAGGGAGGCCTGGCGTGCTGCGATTCATGGGGTTGCAAAGAGTCGGACATGACTGAGCGACTGAACTGAACTGAAGGACTAATGCATCGGATCTCAGGCACCTTGAAAATTCACAAACAGGACTGCAGGTGTGTGGGTAGAAATGGCTAAAGAATCTTTCAAATGCCTTGTTCAAAATGTATGGAGTTGGGGCTTCCCTGGTGGTCCAGTGGCTAAGACTCTGAGCTCCCAGTGCAGGGGGCCCAGGTTCAATCCCTGGTCAGGGAGCTAGATCCCACATACTACAACTAAGACCCAGAGCAGCCAAATAAATAAATAAATAATTAATTAAAAAAAAATGTATGGAGTTGTTTTTTTTTAATAGCATGCATTTTCCTTTTAATCTATGTTACTATTATGATTAGCTTTCTTCATAAGATAATTGTATTTTTTTCTTGAAATAAGACTGAGATTTGAAGAACCTAAAAAATTGTATAAGGCCAGGCCAAACAATATTCTACATATCTTTATTTTCTTAGCTTGTCTTCTTCAACCTTTAACTACAAATATGCTTTTAGCTTCAACCCTAAAGTTTTATACAAAGGATACCTGATAATGTATATGAATATCTACAGATAGAAAAGGGTGACAGTTGATATTGTAGAGTCAGGTAGTGAGGATTCAAGTTTTGTGTGTGAATAGCTGACACATTCAAGATACATGGCTGATTCTTGGCGAAATGAAACTTTTTTTTTTAAACTTCTCTCTTGGCCTGTATATTTCATGAAAAACTGGCCCATTAGTGAGAATTAGCAATTATTATGTGCCCCCTTTCCACTTTCCTTGCACAATGAAGTATTCTATCAGAGATTTCTCAGGCAGCCTCAAACTTAAAGATTTAACTTCACAATTTCAAAAACTAACCATGCAAAGCAATTTCATATTAAAGTAATTGAATTTGGATTATGGATCAAGCAAGACAGAAGAAAGGCCTTCTAAAAGAAGTCACTATTCCTATTTTAAAAATCACACATCTGGGAAAGACACAAATACAGTTTTACTCCCTGCTCTCTATTTGCTGTTGACCACAATTTTGTTTCAACCAGCTAGGAACTCATCCTAGGGAAATGCAAAGAAGCCAGAAATGATAACAAAGTTTTTTGGTCTTCATCGTAATTAGAAAGAGAACAACTTTGGAGAAAACATGAGAGCATACGTAGACAGCATGTATACATATCTGGAAGGCAAACATTATTTATCTAAATGAAACATATTGTGGATTTGGCAGCCAACAGCTTCTGTGATGAAATCAGCATGAAGCAGAGGAAGTTGGGATCAGGAGAACAGGGTTTGATATTATCCCTGCCACTTGCCTCTGTGCCCTTACCTATAAAATACAGGCAGGATACCTAATCTTGGGGAGCAGGTGAAAGAATTAGGTTAGATTATCTAAGTGCAAACAACTAGCACAGTACTGCGTAAGGCCACACTCTCAGTCTACAACCAGGTCCATTCTCTGCCTCCCTCCCCCTATCTTAGGACTGCTTCAGAGCTGTCTTCACACCTGTGAAACGGGAACAGTCTTACAGGTGTTCTTTGTTGTCCTATGCCTCTAAAAGGAGGGTCAGAATGTGACTTCACAATGCTCTAATTGTGCTTGGGAGAAAAAAAAGATAGAGATAGGTCTGATGACCCTAGAAAGAAGAGGGGAAGAATTTTCCTTAAGAGAAATCAGAACTCTAGCTGGAATAAATATATTTATAACCATGCAGAATTTACTATCTAGGCAGATTCATTCACCTCATACCCTATGTTTAAAGGCTTCATTAGGCTACCCGGAGGAACATTCAATGTATTTCTCTACTCTATTTACTTTGCAGAGATTATTTGGGAAGTAGTTACCGTAGGTGTTTCGAAGCACCAAGAAATAGCCGTATCATCAGGAAAGAAAGTTATCTTGGCCTGTGACAGTACAGTAGTATCTCATCCTCAGATTTACCTAATGGAGGAAGAGATTCTTAACTAGTTCCATTAAAATAAAATGATACAAATGAATCACGACAGAGATAAGCAATACTTTTTAGTGGTATGTTTTACTTTGTACTTGTGTTTTTGCTTTACAGAGTAGGAGAAAATAGAACCAACATTTTTGTGAAGACTGATATGTACTATAAACTGCTAAACTTTTTTCAGATTAATAATATAAAGTGATCATTTATGTATCAAGTACTATGGCCTGTAATTTGTATGCATAGTGTTCCTTCATTCTCATATGCATAGGAAGAAACTGAGGCACAGAAAGAGACAGTTGCTAAAGACAGCCAAAACTCAAATCCAAAGACACAGAACATACTACTTCTCACTATTGTACTATGTTGTCCAGAACACTGATTAAAACTTTGAGCAAAATGTCATTGGTCTCTATTGGATGAATTAAGACTATAGCTGGGTTAGATCATCCCATGTCTTATAATCTTGGAGCAGAAGTTCTTCTCTGTGGTCCTGGCAGGTATGACCTCTACAAACATCTGTCGAAAACTTTATGACTGGCCTTGCTCACAGCTGGATGATCCTAACAGAGTCACAGAATCCATAGAATCCATCTCCTGGAAGGGGCAATTGGCATCTTCTTATTCATGTAACTCACTTCTATCTCCCCAACAGTCTTTCTCCACATCATTGTTGTGAGATTCTTATTTAAATTCTCTAATAAATGATCTTATTGCCTCAGTTATCTCATCAATAAGCTGCACCTGTGTTCTATCTCATCCTTTGTTGAAAGAAATGCAGACTTGCCCCCAAATGTCCCCATAGCAAGAACTCTAACCCCCTAAACTGCCAATATTTATCTCCAGACTCACTTGCCAGGATACATCTTGTCCTCCTTCTGGGACATTTTCTCTGCCCTCTTGCTCACACCCTTCTCTATCATCTAAGTCACTTTGATAAGTTTGTANTGCCTATTGCATCGAATTCGAGTCACTGTGGTCTTTGGAGCGACAGATCCTGAGAAAAGGCCGCGAGGTCTTACAGTACTATTTTAAATTTCATTTAAATATAAGAAAATATTATGATACATGGTCATAATTGCAATTTGATGGAAGTTAATGTGAAAAAATTAGGAAGAAAATTTCCCTTTCCTCTCCCAAGTCAATGGCTCTGTGGCTTTTTGGTGGCAAGGTAAAAAGAAGGTACACATTTGTCTAGCATTTTAGATATTAAGATATAAAGTAAATTTGGAAAAGTTAAATCAAAGTTCCCATAGGAAGGGAATGAAGCAAAAAGAGATCATTTCAAGCAAGAATCATATATTTCCTGGAATATTCTCAAAACAAAAAAAAAGAATAGAAATCTATCTTACAAACTAAATGGAACATCCATTCAGTTCAGTCGCTCAGTCGTGTCTAACTCTTTGCAACTCCATGGACTGCAGCACGCAAGGCTTCCCTGTCCATCACCAACTCCTGAAGCCTACTCAAACTCATGTTCATTGTGTTGGTGATACCATCCAACCATCTCATCCTCTGTTGTCCCCTTCTCCTCCTGCCTTCAAACTTTCCCAGCATCAGGGTCCTTTCCAACGAGTCAGTTCTTCACATCAGGTGGCCAGAGTATTGGAGTTTCAGCTTCAGCACCAGTCTTNTCCTCTGTTGTCCCCTTCTCCTCCTGCCTTCAAACTTTCCCAGCATCAGGGTCCTTTCCAACGAGTCAGTTCTTCACATCAGGTGGCCAGAGTATTGGAGTTTCAGCTTCAGCACCAGTCTTTCCAATGAATATTCAGGACTGATTTCCTTTAGGACTGACTGGTTGGATCTCCTTGCTGTCCAAGGGACTCTCAAGAGTCTTCTCCAATACCACAGTTCAAAAGCATCAGTTCTTTGGCACTCAGCTTTCTTTATAGTCCAACTCTCACATCCATACATAACTACTGGAAAAAGCATAGCTTTGACTAGACGGACCTTTTTTGGTAATGTCTTTGCTTTTTAATATGGTGTCTAGATTGGTCATAGCTTTTCTTCCAAGGAGCAAGGGTCTTTTAACTTCACAGCTGCAGTCACCATCTGCAGTGATTCTGGAGTCCTCCAAAATAAAGTCTATTACCGTTTCCATTGTTTCCCCATCTATTTGCCATGAAGTGATGGGACTGGATGCCATGATCTTAGTTTTCTGAATGTTGAGTTTTAAGCCAACTTTTCACTCTCCTCTTTCACTTTTATCAAGAGGCTTTTAGTTCTTCTTCACTTTCTGCCATAAGGGTGTTGTTATCTGCATATCTGAAGTGATTGATATTTCTCCTGGCAATCTTGAATCCAGCTTGTGCTTCATCCAGCCCAACATTTCACATGATATTCTCTGTATGTAAGTTAAGTAAGTAGGGTGCAATATACAGCCTTGACATACTCCTTTCCCAATTTGGAACCAGTCTATGGTTCCATGTCCAGATCTAAGTGTTGCTTCTTGACCTGCATACAGATTCCTCAGGAGGCAGGTCAAGTGGTCTGGTATTCCCATCTCTTTAAGAATTTTCCACAGTTTATTGTGATCCACACAGTCAAAGGCTTTGGCATAGTCAATAAAACAAAAGTAGATGTTTTTCTGGAACTCTCTTGCTTTTTCAATGATCCAGTGGATGTTGGCAATTTGATCTCTTGCTCTGCCTTTTCTAAATCCAGCTTGAACATCTGGAAGTTCACAGTTCACGTACTGTTGAAGCCTGGCTTGGAGAATTTTGAGCATTACTTTACTAGCATGTTAGATGAGTGCAATTGTGCGGTAGTTTGAGCATTCTTTGGCATTGCCTTTCTTTGGGATTGGAATGAAAACTGACCTTTTCCAGTCCTGTGGCCACTGTTGAGTTTTCCAGATTTGCTGGCATATGGAGTGCAGCACTTTCACAGCATCATCTTTCAGGATTTGAAATAGCTCCACTGGAATTCCATCCCCTCCACTAGCTTTGTTCATAGTGATGCTTCTTAAGGCCCACTGGACTTCACATTTGAAGATGTCTGACTCTAGGTGAGTGATCACACCACTGTAATTATCTGAGTCGTGAAGGTTTTTTTTTTTTGTATAGCTCTGTGTGTTCTTGCTACCTCTTATTAATATATTCTGCTTCTGTTTCATCCATACCATTTCTGTCCTTTATTGTGCTCATCTTTTCATGAAATATTCCCTTGGTATCTCTAATTTTCTTGAAGGGATCTCTAGTCTTTCCCATTCTATTGTTCTCCTCTATTTCTTTGCATTAATTTCTGAGGAAGGCTTTCTTATCTCTCCTTGCTGTTCTTTGGAACTCTGCATTCAAATGGGTATATCTTTCCCTTTCTCCTTTAGCTTCAAACGTCTATAATCCTTTTACAAATATATGGCAATATGGCATTATGGAAAATATGGTAGGTCAACCCAGCCATGTAAACACTGAATAAGAATTAGGGCTGATGACAGTGATATTTTCCCTTGGCTTATCACACAGGTTCAAAAATATCCAATTTATCTCGAGATATTCTAATTGAGCAAAGCTATTAATACTTGGTAAAGTGAGTGGCTGGAGATGAGAAGTATGCTGCCAATTAAAAATATCATTGAATGTTTTAAATTTATTGGCCTCTTCTGTTTTCTGTAATTCAGTTCAGATTCAGCACCTCATTGAAAAGCATCACATCCAGACTCAATTTATTCTCTAAAACCTGCTTATATGCCACCTACTTCAGAAATGGCTCCTCAGGTTCCTTCCTAGAACCACTCTTCTCTTCTCCTAAACTGCCATTCAGAGCATGCATCAGGAATTCTATATTTTCCCCTCTGAATTGCAATTATTTCTGGGCATTAGTTTGTCTGCTAGCCTAGAAGCTCTTCAAGGAGCAAAGCACATGTTTTATTCACATTCCATCATCTGTTGGGCACGGCACTCGGACAGTGCTTCTTTGAACACCAAAAGCAAAAAGTGTCATTTTCCTTTCACTTATTTTTCACATCCATGTCCTTTTCTAGATCTTTGCAAGGCATTTTGTTGTGTTAAAAAGAAAATGTTTAAATTCTGATAGATAAGTGAGATAAATGACAAGTCCAAGAGTAAACAGGAAACATTCTTTTCTGCTGAAGTATCTGTTGTATATTTCAGTTATTTGAATTTTCAAGTCCATTCACTTTCATGATTGACAGATTAAAAAAAATTAAAAATGGTAATTGTTTTCCCTAATGAAATATTACTACCACATACTTGTCACTAGATGATGTAGCCAAGAAGTCAGATTGCAGAGAAAAAATACTCATTGCTTTGAATCATAAGGTGCAGGTGTAGACTAGATATTATCCAAATATTATTTAGTCCCTTTTCTTTCATATTACCCATACTGGAAAATGTTTGACCAGTTTCAGAAAAGCAATAAGAACTGCAATTCCTCTAGTGAGTTTTGAAATCCTTTTGACTCTAAAACATAATTTTAATTACAGTCTTTAACTTATTAAAGTATTGAGTTTCTGAACAACAATTAAGTTTCTATTAAAATGTGAGAGTGTACAAACAGTGTAGTGATGAAGATGCATGGAAGATGATGATTCTCAGTTGCTAAATCATACCCAACTCTTTGCAAGCCCTTGGACTGCAGCATGCCAGGCTCCTCTGTTTTCCAATATAACCTGGAGTTTGCTAATTGCCCTGTGTTTCCTATGCTCTTCCCAGTAACATATTGGACACATTCAAACCTGTTGGTGGTGGGGCAGGGACTCATTTTCTGGTGTCATATCTTTTTGCCTTTTCATACTGTTCATGGGGTTCTCATGGCAAGAATACTGGAATGGGTTGCCATTTCCTCCCTCAGTGGACCATGTGTTGTCAGAATTCTTCACTATGACCTGTCCATCTTGGCTGGCCCTGCATGGCATGGCTCATAGCTTTACTAAGTTATGCAAGTCCCTTTGCCATGAAAAGGCTGTGATCCATGAAGAGGGATTCATGGAAGTTTAAGACTGATTTTTCTCCCAAACTCTTTCAGTTTAATATCAGTGGTAAGGGGTTTGAGAAAGGTACATTACATCTGCCTTACAACATGCAGTAAGATTTAGGTCACAAAAGAGCAGCGAGCTTCAAACAGAAAATAACTTCATCTGCAGGAAAGACTGGCTCCATAGCATGTTAGAGTTGCTGGGGTTCTAGATCTTGGATATTTCATGACAGAGCTACAAGTTCAATACATTGGGATCTGAATATAGAGAGAACATCAGTCAAATTCTATTTCCTTCATATATCTTGTCTCCATTTTCTCCTTTCTATTTTCCCTATTTCCTTCCTAGTGTACCAACTTGTCATCATATATCCTCCCATCGATAACTCATATTTTAGATAAATTTTCTCATACTTTCAAAGTAGAATTCAGAGTCATGCTCATGTCTTTGCTGAGAATTCCAAATGTCTTCAGTTTAACCTTGAAATCCTCTTTTGATAATATCTTTGAACAAAATGCCTTTAATGTAGAATTTATACATGCAACAAAAATGCCAATGGAGGGTCTTTCCAAGAAATGCTTGAACTTTCTGAAATTACATACAAAATTTGTATGAATTTTTCTGTGATTAGTGTCCATGACTTTTATAAAATGCTCAAAGGGAGTCCTTGTTCTACTGCACTGGAAATTCTATTGCTTCTAGACTATTGAGAATAATGATCTGATAATGATTTAATGCTGTGAGAATATCTTTTTTTAATCCTGTGAAAAAGGAGCATTTAAGGTTTGCAGTTTTCCTGAAGGTATTTAGTTGATGACCCAAAAGAGGGACCATAGAATCACTCCTTTTATAAAGCTTTCACTAGTGAATAACTCCCTATCCCTTACCAGAATTTCAGCATTGAGTGAAAAGTCTAACTTTCCCAAATTGTTATGCTTTCTGTACCTCCTTTGTTTCTCAGGCTTAAGAGGACCTTCTGTTGACTTAAATCAGAGTCACATTCAGAGCTGCTGACTTGACACTGCCACGTGTGAGTTGCCAGGACAGTTGCAAACTTCTAGGGCTGGAAGAGGAAAGGTTCATGGTGATTCATGTGTGTAGGTGACAGAGAGAGATAGAGAAGGACAGAGACATACAGAGAGAGAGGGAGACAGAGAGATACAATCTCAAACGGCTTTCTCATCAGACTTCTCAAACAGGGTACCATGCAAATAAGCATAACTGAGTGAGAGATCTAGTGGGGCCACTGTTAAACAAGAGGGAGGTCTAGCAGCTGCTTCTTCATTTCCACTGATCTTAATGACTGAACAAGAGATTAATGTTAAGTTACATAATTTCTGTGAAAAGCTGAGTATGAATTTGTGAAATTTTCTAAGATGTGTGTTGACAACTAATTAGAAACATTTAAAAGAACAAAGATAAGACATACCTTAGCTAATGCAAACTCTACAGGCCCAAGTTTATGAAATTTCGGGTAAAGTTAATCCTTTCAATTATTTTCTTCAACCATACTTGTAGTAAATTAGGCTATTTAATATACCCAGCAAGCACCTTGAGATTCTCTATTTTGTGGCTTATTCTCATAAAGTTTCCTCAGTTAATAATTAATTATCTTCCCTTACCCATATCTTTACTCTACCAAGCCCAAGTAATTTATCTTCATGAGGGAAATTTTCCTTCTAGAACCAATAAATATGCTGTTTTTTACCACATCCATGACAAATTGTCATATATTTGCTGATAATTTTTTTTAATGTGGCTGTTATTTTTCCATGTTCATGTGTTTGTCTCATCTCTCTTCATTATTCATTTATTCACCCTACAAACACCTGTTCCCTACTTTGTATTATTGTATTTGGCACTGAAGATGAAACAGGGAATTATAGGCTTTCTGCTCTTCCAGAACTCATCATGCTGCTGTTGCTGCTGCTGCTGCTAAGTTGCTTCAGTCGTGTCTGACTCTGTGCGACCCTATAGATGGCAGCCCACCAGGCTCCCCTGTCCCTGGGATTCTCCAGGCAAGAACACTGGAGTGGGTTGCCATTTCCCTCTCCAACGCATGAACGTGAAAAGTGAAAGTAAAGTTGCTCAGTCATGTCTGACTCTTAGCGACCCCATGGACTGCAGCCTACCAGGCTCCTCCATCCATGGGATTTTCCAGGCAAGAGTACTGGAGTGGGGTGCCATTGCCTTCTCCAGAACTCATCATAAATGTATGTCTAATATCCTGATATTTCATCAGAGGATTATCATAAACTATGGGGAGAGTGAAATTCTCAGGCTTTTTGTATTGACCTCTATTACTGACTGACTGGTTGTGTCTCCTCAAGTTTCCTGTTTGAAGCTCTAACCTCAGTATAATGGTATTAGGAGGTGGGGCCTTTGGAAAGTCATTAGGTTGTGATGAGGACATGACCCTCTCTGGTCTATGATATTTTGTTATAAGAGCCTGGGTTAACTAAGAAAAACAGTATGTAGAGACTAATTTTTTATACATGATGAATACTCAGAAATATTTATTGTTTGGTGGCCCTTTGTAATCATTATAACTTATTAACAATATATTCTTGCATTTCACCATATGAATGTTATTGCCACTGGGTATCTGTGTAGGGAACCAGGGACCAGCGACGATTTGTTCATTTGCACCATCCATGTAGAATATTCTTAGTGATTCAAAAGAAGCACGTAGTTCTGCTGTGAAGTCGATTTTCAATCATTTTTTATTTGCATTTATTTGGGAGAGCTCTTGCAATGCTTTTCATAGTTTGTCATTTGTGAAAGAAGCCTTTGTTAGCCTAAAATGTAGCTGTAACAATTATTTCTAAAAAGAAAAAAAGAAAGAAAAAAACCCTCAACACAAGCCTTTTAAACCTTATTTGATTACCTCAAAAATTTTCCCAAAGAGTGAATATGGACCGAAATCCACTTTTCAAAAAAAAAGATTAACCATTGTTTCTTATAATCTTAGTCAGTGAGAGTCAAACAATAGCATCTCCATTTGAAAGAGAGTTTTGCTACAAGGTTGAAATTAACTTTAACTTCTTTTTAAACGGTTCAAAAATAACTCAGCATAGTGGTTATCTTAGAGGTGAGAATAATCTGTTTTATTAGCTCTCTTAGGCTGTATTTCACAGAAAAAATCTCATGACTCACTAATGTATTTCAAACCATTGTTTGGAAAGCACTGGATAAGAATTGCAATGATAACAGCTAAAATATATGAGGACATTGAAAACTGAGGTCCTCATTATTTTAGCATGTTGGTTATCTGTATCTCATTCAAACAGCATATTTTAAAAGTGTCACATTGACATCCAAACAAGAAAGAACAATTTGAAGAGTTTCAGACATTACATACTGTTTAAACCTATTGTGGTAATGTTTTATATTCACAGACATTGAAATGATAATCTAAGGAACAGAAAAGAGAAAAAAGTGTGCATAAAGGTAGTCAGTGCTTGATAAGTATATAGCTTAGGGCAATGACCTGAGTTCAAATAATAAAAACCTCTGTGTGTGTGTGTGTGTGTGCACGTGTGTGTGTGTTTTGTCACTCAGTCATGTCTGACTCTTTGTGACTGCATGGACTGCAGCCCACCAGGCTCCTCTGTCCATGGGGATTCTCTAGGCAAGATTACTGGAGTGGATTGTCATGCCCTCTTCTAGGGGATCTTCCCAACCCAAGGACTGAACCTAGGTCTCCAACCCAGGTCTCCCACATTGCAGACAGATTCTTTATCATCTGAGTCACCAGGGAAGCCCCAAAACCTACCTAGTTCATCTGAATTTCTTTCTGGCTGTTTAGAGGTTAGCTAAGTAATAAAGAGGAAAGAACAAAACTTCCAGTGTCCAATCAAGAAGCATAACTTGGAGCAGTAGGTGCTGAGTCTAAAGTGTCCTAGAACAATAGAGAAAGAAGAAACAAAACTGGACAAGAAGGAAATGGATCCTTATTGCTCAGAATCCTATCTCTTTTACAAGTTATGGATACAAAGGAAGATAAATCTGTGAATGTTCAGAAATTAAATAGGTAACACATCAGAGTCACTAGGGTCAATCTCTAGAGTGGACCCATATGGGTTTCTAACACTGTTGCATAAGATATTAGTTTTGTCCATGGGCAGTAATCCAGAAGGTAAAGAATATGCCGGCAATATGGCAGACCTGAGTTTGATCCCTAAGTCAAGATGATCCCCTGGAGAAGGGAATGGTTACCCACTCCAGTATTCTTGCCTGGAGAATTCCAAGGACAAAGGAGCCTGGCAGTCTACAGTCCTTGGGGTCGCAAAGAGTTGCAACATGACTTTAACACCGCTTACTTTGGCTTCCCAGATGGTGCTATGGTAAACAACTTGCAGGCTGATGCAGGAGACTTTAGCGAAGTAGGTTCTTTTCCTGAGTCAGGAAGGTCCCCTGGACGAGGGCATAGCAACCTGGCCTATTGGACTACAGGGCATAGGGTTGCAATGAGTTGGACAAGACTGAAGTGACTTAGCACACATAGCACTTCTTTGTAAGTCATTTCATCACCTGTAAATGGGAGAATAATGGTACCTGCCACATAACATTAGGGGTATTAAACAAAATACTAAAGAGTTGAACACAATGCCTGGCATTTTCCAAGCTCTCATGGAATCCAATCATAATGCCCAATTATATTACTAATTAAATATATAGAAAGGATTTTATCCATCTTTTGATAGTCAGTAAACCCCCAATTTTTTTTTTTCTGTAGCAAACTCTTTTCCTGCCACCATCTATATGGATAACGCCATCTATGTGGAGGGCCTGGGTTTACCAGAAGCTGGGAGAGTGGCATGAAACAGATTCTGTCTCACAGCTCTAAGAAGGAACCACCCCGCTGATAGACCAACCTGCTTCCAGAACCACAAGACAATAAATCTCTATTGTTTAAGCTACCCAGTTCATGAAACTTTGGAATGTCATTATGACAGCTCTAGCAAACTTATGCATCATCTGTTCCACAATAAAAGTTGCGTTTTAAATTCTGGAGTGAGTAAACAAATGCTGCTACTCAACATTTAGAGCCAGGAGAGTTAGTCATGCCAGTCTTACATCAGTTTTTCATCTGCCATTCAGCAATGTACCCCCTATTCTTTCAACCAATGTTTATTGAGTAATATCTTCATCCATATTCTTTATATTGTGTCATAGAAAGTATGATAAATACCACTGAGCAGGAAATGCCAACCTCAGATTTTAATATGTGGTAATTCTTAGGGAGACACGGAACAATTACTTGAAACTAATTTATTTTCCTAAATGAAATTTCATATATTCCACCAAAGGAAAACAAATTTGAAAGGTAATGATTTCACTTTTAGCTACTCACTGAGGGACAAGAAGACCAAAAAGGCCAGATAGACTGCTGCTGCTAAGTCGCTTCAGTCGTGTCTGACTCTGTGCAACCCCAAAGTCGGCAGCCCACCAGGATCCCCCGTCCCTGGGATTCTCCAGGCAAGAACACTGGAGTGGGTTGCCATTTCCTTCTCCAATGCATGAAAAGGAAAAGTAAAAGTCAAGTTGCTCAGTCGTGTCCAACTCTTCGCGACCCCATGGACTGCAGCCTACCAGGCTCCTCCATCCATGGGATTTTCCAGGCAAGAGTAGTGGAGTGGGGTGCCATTGCCTTCTCCGCCAGATAGGCTATGTTAACTTAAATCACAAAATAAAGTAGATACCTGTGGGAGAGAAAATTAAAAAATACAGTTTCTGATTATTTTAGAGTGCATGGGAAAATGAAGAGAAGAGAGAATGATGAAAGGTTTTATTTATTTATTTTTGTTTTGTTTTGTCCAGATTTTTTCTGAATAACTCCTGGATGTATAAAAAACAGTGATAGTAAAAAAGATATAAAACTTTTATGGAATTATCCTGTGAGTTAAGAATAACCTACTCCTTTTGTCTCCTATGGCTGGGTAAACATTTAAGTCCTCCTAAGTCAGTCTGGTCCTACTCTCAGTCTTTGAGACTCTATGGACCATAGCTTGCCAGGCTCCTCTGTCCATGGTATTCTCCAGGCAAGAATACTGGAGTGCGTGGCCATGCCCTCCTCCAGGGTATCTTCCCCACCCAAGGATTGAACCTGAGTCTCTTATGTCTCCTTCATTGGCAGGTGGGTTCTTTACCATTAGTGCCACCCGGGGAGCCCCATTGTTCTGGTATGATGTTCTTATTCACATGAGCCTTGAGTCTAAAGTAATGTGAAATATATTTAATTTTCATACAAACTGAATATATGTATCCAGATGTCAGTGTCAAGGAAACTACTCTGAGTTAAATTCTACAAGTCAGAATTAGAAAACTGTAATTGAATAGAAGCTTGGACATAATTAATTCTTAAGCCATAAAATTTTTCACTTTCCATTTCAAAGATTGTCACTAAAATAGTAAGTTTTTTTCTTTTCTTGCTAATCCACCAATTTCATACTGACAGCCTGTCATCATGAGAATTTACTATCACATTACAGCTTTACACACTTTAATACAAATATTTCCAAGCCAAAATTAGATACACTGACAAGAAATATGGCTTTTAATGATTTACGCTTCTGCTTTGGAAAAAGAACAGTTCTCTTAAATATATCATACTGTCAAGTGGCTTCTGAACTTTTTGTTGAAGCATTCAGATGGACTGCTTTATGCCTTCTGATCAATAAAAATAGTTCTTTGACATTTTTATATCACTCCCCACAAAAATGAAAGAAAATACCACAATATTTGGTCATAGCAATTAACAGTATGTGAATTGGAAACTGGTAGACCAGGGTGTAAATCTTGGATTTTCTGTTAACTAGCTCTATGGTTTAGGTCCATAGTTTACCTTCTTATGCTGTAGCTGTTTCAGCTATAAAATGGCGTCTTGGAAGAGTTTTAAAAGAATAAATAAGACAAGCCATGGGGAACTAAGATGAAGAGTTCAATAATTGTTGAACTACGGGTTCAATAATTGAAAATATGGGTTGAAAATATGGGTTCAGTAATTGTTATTTGAGGTTACGATCATTACTTATTGAGTACTACTGAAGAGCCAGGTACTGGGCTAGACCGTGAGGCTATAAAGATGAAGAATTCACATTTCTCTTGAGACCCTCACAAATTATGTTGTGAAGCACAAAACAGGTGGCATACATGAAACATCAAAAAATAGGAAACTCAACATAAATGAAAAATTATTTGTCAGTACAAGTGATTGCCAATGTCCTTGGAAATAACTTAATGCCCAAATGTGGGTCATCAGCTCACTTATGGTAGCCTGGATGGGAGGGGAGTTTGGAGGAGAATGGATACATGGCTGAGTCCCTTTGTTGTTCACTGAAATTACCATAACAATTGTTAATCAGCTATACTCCAGTATAAAATAAAATGATTTCTACAAATGTATGGCTTTTGTGTAAAAAAAAAAAACAAACCATACTGCCAATAGTTTAATTTTAAATACATTGAGCTCTTGCTCATTAATTCAATAGTGCATTCAATTCATGCACTTAGCAAACATTTACAACTGTCCACTCTATTCTGGGCACTCACTTTCTGGCCTTTATGTTTTTATAGCAGCCTCATGTTTTTCTTTGGAGCACATAGTCACATATTTCTTCCTTTTTAATGTCAGTTTACTCCTTATTTCATGTTTGACCTTCTGGAGAAGGTTTATGAGACATTCTGAGTAGAATGGTCTGTCGGTAAGTTACAAATATTTTTCAAAAGATTAAGCTTTCCAGTAGTCAGGTATGGATGTGAGAGTTGGATTGTGAAGAAGGCTGAGTGCCGAAGAATTGATGCTTTTCAACTGTGGTATTGGAGAAGACTCTTGAGAGTCCCTTGGACTGCANTTATACTCTTCTCAACAAAGGTCTGTCTAGTCAAAGCTATGGTTTTTCCAGTAGTCATGTATGGATGTGAGAGTTAGACTATAAAAAAAAGCTGAGTGCCAAAGAATTGATGCTTTTGAACCGCGGTGTTGGAGAAGACTCTTGAGAGTCCCTTGGACAGCAAGGAGATCCAAACAGTACATCCTAAAGGAAATCATTCCTGAATATTCATTGAAAGGACTGATACTGAAGCTGAAACTCCAACACTTTGGCCACCTGATGCAAAGAACTGACTCATTTGAAAAGATCCTGATGCTGGCAAAGACTTAAGGCAGGAGGAGAAGGGGATGACAGAGGATGAGACGGTTGGATGGCATCACCAACTCGATGGACATGAGTTTGAGCAAGCACCAGGAATTGGTGATGGACAGGGAAGCCTGGCTTGCTGTAGTCCATGTGGTTGCAAAAAGTCAGTCACAACTGAGCAACTGAACTGAAATGAACTGAAGCAAAAGAGTAACTGGCTTTTAAAAAGAAAAAGAAAAAGCATTAACAGTATAAGAGTAGCTCTCATAATCCAAAGAAAAGCTAATGGCTGGGCCTTGGGAAGGGCCAGAAGTAGAGTATCCCTGGGGATGAGGGCAACAAACTATAGGGAGTATTTTCAGAGGACTCTGCTGTTGAATCAGCTTCATCCTTGTGGCACTTACCTCATGATCAGGATTCCAAGTAGAGAGATGCCCACTGGGGACCCAGAACCAGGGAGATCTGATGTAACTAGATTCATAGGCAAACCTCCACTAGGACCTCCCCCAACATCCTTAGAGAAGGATGGCCCCCCAAAGGGAAAGCAAGTGCTGCTAGCAGGGAAAGTGGGAAAACAGACAGGTAGAAACAGCAGAGAGCCCCCATATCTCCTCATGGGATGGAAAGCAAGAAAAAAAGGCTTTACACACAGCAAGTGCTCAAAATAGCAGCAATTACTAGTCTCACCCNCTAAGTCATGTCTGATCCTTGTGACCCCATGGACTGTAGCTCCCCAGTCTCCTCTGTCTATGGGATTTCCCAGGCAAGAATGCTGGAGAGGGTTGCCATTTCCTATTCCAGGGGATCTTCCCAACCCGGAAATCGAATTCACGTCTCCTGTATCTCCTGCATTGGCAGGAGGGTTCTTTAGCACTAGTGCCACCTGGGAGGCCCCTTCCCTTCATACATGCCTACAATTTGTTCCCCACTAGGTAGCCAAAGGACTCTTTTGAAAGCATAAAATAGATAAAGTCATCATCTGTTCGAAACACTCAAGAGACTTTCCCTTTTAATAGAAGGAAATCTAACTCATTGCTCTCTATTGTCTACATAACCTCACCTAAGCAATGGCAACCCACTCCAGCGTTCTTGCCTGGAGAATCTCAGGGACGGGGGAGCCTGGTGGGCTGCTGTCTATGAGGTCGCACAGAGTTGGACACGACTGACGTGACTTTGCAGCAGCAGCAGCAGCAGCAGCTCAATCTCTGTCCACCACTTACAGTGCTCTGGTCTAGTTATATTATTCTCATGTCTCAATTAGGCCAAGCTGATTCTCCCTCAGGGTATTTGCACTGCCTGTTCTCACATGGAACCTCTTTCTTCACAAATTTGGATTGTTGCCTCCTTGCCATTCAGGGCTTAGTTTACATGTGCCCTCCGCAGGAGGCCTTCCTGGGCCACTAAACACAGAGTAGCTTCCCTCATTACTTTCTATCATGTCACCCTATGTTAATGCTATAAATCTTGCCACCATTTACATATTATTACTTGTTTGTTTACTGTCTATTTCTCTATGAATAAGACCCATGATAGCAGGAATCTTGGCTTCCCAGGTGGCAGTAGTGGTAAAAAGCCCACCTGGCAATGCCGGAGACCCAAGAGACACGGGTTCAATTCCTGTGTTGGGAAGATCCCTTGAAGAAGGAAATGCCAACCCACTTCAGTATTCTTTCCTGGAGAATGGACAAGGCTTCATGCACAGAGGAGCCTGGTGGGCTACAGTCCATGGAGTCACAAAGAGTCAGACACAACTGAAGTGACTTAGCACACATATATAGCACACAGCAGGAATCTTAATAATTTTATTCCAAGCAATTCTTGGTACATAAGGATTGCTGAAGGGATGCATGTATGACAAAAGAATAGCAGATTTATGGCTGTGGATAAATCAAGTGTTTAAGATCTAAGAGTCTGAGCCTGGGTTTGAATTGCTGATCCACACTTATTAGAGATGAGACACAGAATAAACAACTTAACATTTCTGTGTCTGAAGTCATATATCCAAAAAATTGAAGATAAAAATGCTATTCTCCTCTTAAGTTTATGGCAAGGATTAAATAAACAGACTTTGTGTGAAATGCATATATAGCTACTATATACATTTAATAATTAAAAGTAATGCAGCCTAATTTTTAGTGTTTGACAGCTATGCTGTTGTTCACGTTATATTTGAAATATAATATAAAATTCTATGAGTGTTTTTGGTGGTGGTGTTGTCCAGTCACTCAGTCGTGTCTGACTCTTTGAGACCCCATGGACTGTAGCCCACCAGGCTCCTCTGTGCATGGGATTTTCTAGATTGCCATTTCCTCCTCCAGGAGATCTTCCCAATCCAGGGATCGAAATTGTGTCTCCTTCATTGGCAGGAATATTCTTTACCACTGAGCCACTGTGTACCGCTGTGTAATATCATCTCTACCTTTCTGGGATCATGCTGTTGCCCTGGGAGGGATTGGGGGCAGGAGGAGAAGGGGACGACAGAGGATGAGATGACTGGATGGCATCACGGACTCAATGGACGTGAGTCTGAGTGACCTCTGGGAGTTGGTGATAGACAGGAAAGCTTGGCATGCTGCAATTCATGGGGTTGCAGAATCGGATATGACTGAGCAACTGAACTGAGCTCACTGAACTGATAAGATTTTATATGGATTGGCTTTATTTTGTCTTGTTATGTTATCTGAACCCGTTGAATGGAGAAGGAAATAGCAACCTACTCCAGTATTCTTGCCTGGTAAATTCTGTGGACAAAGGAGCCTCTGGGGTTCTGGTCTATGAGGATGAAAGGAGCTGGACATGACTGAAACCTGTTGAAAATGCTGACGACTTCAGTTTTGTTATTCATTAAATATCATTTTGGATATTTGGAACCAGGGCCTTCATCTAAAATCCAAGATACTCAACACCCCTTTGCAGGTTTTTTTCTCTTATCCCTAGCAGAGGCCTGTGAATGCCCCACCTGGGTCTGCAAAGTATGTACCATGTTGGAGGAAGGACAAGGGCTACAGGGAACTGGGCCAGAAGCAGACAAATGAAGCAATAAGGACACCTCGGCTGGCAAGGATCAGGCTTATGGGAAAGAGATGTAGAAAAAGAAACATAGTTAGTTAGCAACCTTTTTTTTAATGTCTCATTTTGAAATATTTGTAAATTCATAGGAAGTCGCAAAGATAGTGCAGAGTATCCTCCCCCAGTTTTCCTCTTAATAAAGACTTTCACAGAGCAAATTTGTTTAACTGTGATGAAGTTTATTTGCTGGTTTTCTTTTTATGGATAATGTCTAAGAACTTGTAGGTTTTAAAGATTTTCTCCAATGCTGACTCCAAAGAATTTCATGTTTTACTTTTAAATCTACAGTCTATTTTAAATTATTTTTTTAAGATGTAAAGTTTATGCTGAGGTTCTTTCTCCTTGCATTTTTTTTTTGCTTTTGCTTATTGTTGTGTGATTTCTCCAATATATTTGAAGGGATGATTCTTTCTCTATAAAAATTGCTTTTGCCCTTTTGTGAAAAATCACTTGAGTATAGGTCTATTTTGGGGTTCTTTATTCTGTTACATTGATTTGTGTGTCTATCTTTCTGCCCGTACCACAGTCTTGATTACTGCTGCTATAAATCTTGATGTCAGGTAGAAAGATTGAAGCTACTTTACTCTTCTTTTGCAAAATTATCTTAGCCATTGTAGTTTCTTTGGTTTCCTTTATAAACTTTAGAATGATCTTGCCTATGTGTACAGATATCTTGCTGGTATTTTGATAGAAATTGTGTTAAGCCTATATATCAATTCAGAAAGAATTGACATTTTTACTATGTTGAGTCCTCCCAGTTTACATGTTTCTCCATTTGTTTAGATTTTAGTTTCTTTCATCAGCATTTTTTTAGCTGTAGAGCCAAGTGGCACAGGGTGCCCAGGTTCCCTGTGTTATCTCCACTGTCACTGTTTGAGTTGGGGATTTCTGCTGGGCCTTCTATAACATCACCCTGGTGTGTTGGGGTGACTTGTTATAGCCAGGTGAGTAGAAGTCTAGACTGTCCACTAGTCCTTTGCTGTCAGAGTTGGGAATAGGGTCATAGTGGTTTTGGTAATGTTTGGCTAGAGTAGAACTATTATCCGAAATTCTATTTTGCTTGGGTGCCCTGTCCTGGTCCTTTGGCTAAAAGGAGTAAGCTTTGCTTTGGGCTTCTTTTGTCTGCACCTAATAGTGGTTCCAAGTTGCTGGGTTACTCACTTACTGTGGTCCTGGGCTGCTTTCTACTCTACATCTATTAGAACATCTTACTTTTGTTTTATATATATATAAAATCTTCCAGAGTTTTTAGCTATACCTAGCAGGAGGAATAGGGGAAAGTACAGGTAATCCATCTCTCTGGAAACAGAACTGAGAAATTACAGAACAAATATTACCTCTCTGCAATATGTGCTTCTGTTCTCTGCTTTATTAGATTATTAGAAAGGCTGGTATTAACCCCACTGCCCTTCTGAGGAAGTGGGACAAGAAAGTCCCCTGTCTAGCTGCATCTGGTCAGTTCGTGTGTGTTCTTAAAACGTGCACAGTTTTAAAGAATAAACTTTCTTCATGTGACTACAATAGTCATTGTTATTAAAAATCATGTAAATGCTTGGGTTATACTGAATCCAGGTAGAAGTTAGAAAATATGTTAAATATGGTTTTACTGTCCATATAGCAATAGTGCATGAAAATATGCCAGTTGAAGATATGTTCCTGAGTTCTGACAGAATATTTAAGAGTCCTGGTTCTCCTAATGTCTTGCTATTTTTCTTAGAACTATGGCACTTGATTTTTCTGGATGTTAGTTTACAAACCTGCTCATGAGAGAGGTGATATGTATATATATGTGTGTGTGTGTTTGTATGTGTATGTATATACTTGTGGCTGATGGGCGTGTGGTGAAGCAAAAACCAAGACAATATTGTAAAGCAATTATCCTCTCCAATCAAAAATTTAAAAAGGAGGACCATTAAAAAAAGAGTGGTGATAACACCTTCTTCACTTATTTCTCAAGGTTATTGTAAAGATCTAACAAGATAACATATATGCAAATATTTTATAAATTGTTAAGCTATTTATAAATATAAAATCTTATTTTCATCTTCATCATTACTACTAAAATGGCTGTAAATATTCTCTTTATCCAGCAGAATGGAAAGCAATAAAAAGTGTACTTTAGGAAGGAAATATCAGCAATCACAAGTATAGGCAATGTACATATAATATATTCAATAAATTTGAGCTTATTTTGTAAGAATATGATATATACACAAAGATATGATAAAGAATTACATGTATTATATAAAACGAGGAAATTAGTTATGAGATTAATTTTCCTGGAAATATAAAAATTAGATTTATTGTCCAATGGAGTTTAAAGACACACCATGAAGAAGGAAAATTGTTCACTTTAATCCCCATTTCATTCCAACATAAGACATCTATTNTTAGAGGAGGGCACATATTATTGATTAAAATGTAAAAAATAATCAAATTTTAGAACTAGGCTAAGATGTCTTAGTAGCATAGAAGAGGGAGCCTCACAAAACTCAATTATCAGAAAGTAGATGTGTATAAGAGACAGGATATATACACAAAGATGTGATAAAGAATTACATGATTATATAAAACGAGGAAATTAGTTATGAGATTAATTTTCCTGGAAATATAAAAATTAGATTTATTGTCCAATGGAGTTTAAAGACACACCATGAAGAAGGAAAATTGTTCACTTTAATCCCCATTTCATTCCAACATAAGACATCTATTCCTATGAGGCCAGTCTCTTTAAATATACACTGTGCTTCCCACTCTATTATTCCCCTTCATTCCCTCCTACCCATTCTTCAGGATGCTACCAATATCCTTACCTCCTTCATGAACTTTCTCTGACAATTCCAGCCCACTCTACTCATCCTTTTCTGAAATCTTATTGCTCTCATAGCCAGTATCACAAATTTAGGCATTTAATTATACATTGCCTTGCATTATTTTCTAATTGTGTCATGAGTATTTTTCTCCTATGCTAGCTTGTAACTTCTCAGCAAAGGACCAAGTCTCATGTATTTCTGTTTCTCCTCCAGCATTTAGAAAATACAGCATATAACAGGTGCTCAAGGAATAATTGTTAATTGACTAAATGACTTTTCTAGACACATTATAAATCTTTAGCTCTACAATATTAAAGAAATACAGAGAACAAGACCACCGATGCCATATTATGACCCCAAATGATGAAGTCGTTCAATATATCTGGACTCTGACGGCTACTGAGGTATCTTGTTGATAGAGTAAACAATACTAGTGAATTAAAGGGCCATCCAAAATAGTTCCCATATATTTGAACTTGAGAGAGTTATCACAGTCTACTGAGTAGACTAGTTTAAGAAAAATATTTGAATTCTATCCCACCATTTACTTATGTTAGCATCAGCCTTTCAATATCTGTTGCCTCAAAGTAAATCAAGAACACCAGAAAGGTTAATTTGTAGTGGAGTATTATCCTGTTTCACACATGGATTGAATTTCCGGGAAATAAAACAAAAGAATTTTATTAGGAAGTTTTTGATTCTTGGAAAAATCTGTAATGTTCTTTTATTTCATTTCAAGAAAAAAAAATGCACATTTTTGAGGACATTACTACTGGGATCTTGGAAATCATTTAATCTAGCCTTCTCACTTATAGACCAGAACCCTGGAATTAACACAACAATGTTTAATGTCACAAGGTCCTTTTATCAGTTCATAAAACATTCAAAAAACATTGGTGTTTTTTTTTTAACTAATTTATTATTTTATCTACTAGATTTGCAGTAAGCACCTCAAAGTCAAAATTCATATATTTTGTAATCAGACTGTTGAGTCTAAATTCCAGATTTCTTACTTAGTAGATATGTGACTCTAATTAAATTTAATGGCTTCAGTTTTCTCATGGGTAAAATGGACAAAGCAATATTTAGTTTTCAGGATTCTTGCTGAGAATTCATTGTCTCCTTTAAGAAATGGGCTTAGCACTATTTAGGAAAACACATAAAAGTATAAATAATAAGTAACTCTCTATATTGGGGCTTCCCAAGTGGCACTGGTGGTAAAGAATCCACCTGCCAAAGCAGGAGAAGCAAGAGACGAGGGTTTGAAATGTGAACTTGATCCTGGAGTAGGGACAATCCCCTAGAGCAGGAAATGGTAACCCACTCCAATAGTCTTGCCTGGAAAATTCCATGGACATAGGAGCCTGGTGGGCTCCAGTCCGTGGAGCTGCAAAGAGCTGGACACAACTGAGCACACACACACACACATATGAGAGCCATTCTCTTTTATTATAATATTACAATATTCACTGTTGTTTACCTCATCTTTAGAGGAGGGCACATATTATTGATTAAAATGTAAAAAATAATCAAATTTTAGAACTAGGCTAAGATGTCTTAGTAGCATAGAAGAGGGAGCCTCACAAAACTCAATTATCAGAAAGTATACCTGAAGACACCCCAGGAAGAGGAAATGGCAACCCATTCCAGTATTCTTGCCTGGAGAATCCCATGGACATAAGAGCCTGGTGGGATATAGTCCACAAGGTTGCAAAGAGTCAGATATGACTGAGCAACCTAGCATGCATACACATACTTGGAACAGAGAATTCTTGTTATGAGTCTTAGAGTTAAAAAAAGTCACTGTTGGAGACTCTGGAGACAAGGTGGTTGGATATATTTAGATGTTAGATACATTTATTAGGAGGGAATACGGTGGAGAGAAGAGTATGACATCAGAATGTCACTGAAAGTTATTTCAGTAAAATAATGATGCATGTTAGGTGATATAGGGCAGATGGAATTCCTATGAGAAAAGGTTGGCCTTTATGATTGACTGAAATGAGTCAGTTACTGAGGATGAAGAGTCAAGGATGATTCTAGTCCTGGAAACTCAGTATATAGTGAAATGATGAGTTTATGTTGGCCAGGATGAACTTGAGGTGAATTAGGGGAAATATGTCTTGCTACTTCTCATATGTCCTGCCAGGAAGAGAAAATCCCTCTAGTATGATACTTCTCACTTTCTCTCTCTTTACACATTCTGCTCTTGGGGAAGAATGATTTCTTTGATTAGAAAACTGGGAAAAGTCACATGGGCCAAGTTACTCCTCCATTATGAAGAAATCTGCCTATGGATAGGAAGATCTCTCCTGTTTTACTCCTTGCTGTAGATTTGTAGGTTGTGCAGGAGCCTGACCTTTGGAGAACAAACTGCCTAGTCCAGATCAATCTGTGGTTCATATTAGCAGTCTCACTTACCCAGATTTGTAAGCTGTGTGTTTTAACTTAGTCATGGCTTGACTTTCATCTTTACTCCTTATTTGTTAGATTTATTAGTGTTGAGGCAGGGAGGAAAAGTGTATGTTATTGAAGATTCTTCGGACACCACACGACAAAGCCACCTTCCTGAAACTTATCATGATTTTAAGTGCACATCTGACACCCTCTTGAGCATCTCAAACAACTGACTCATTTAAATTTTTAAATGTTGAACCAATTATAAGCATGCTGTATGTTTTTATATTCCTCCAAAGTACATAATGAGTGCTTAATAGGTATCTATAGAGTTTACATATTTCACATTAAGAGAGAAAGTAATTATCCTGAATGAAAAGATACTTTTAGAGAAACTTAAAGATATTAATTTATTGAGTTAGTAGTTTGTGAATTTCCCCCTTTCAAATTTTGACAAACTAGATTGACTCTCCATTATTAGATCTTTCTCTTTCTTGTCAAGGAACTTAAGCTCATACTTTATGTGGTGGGTGGAATAATTAACCTCCAAAGATTGTGCTGCTGGGCTGTGCTATCTCACTTCAGCTATCTCACTTCAGACTCTTTGTGAACCTAGGGACTGTAGCCTGGCAGCTCCTTCCTGTCTGCGGGATTCTTCAGGCAAGAATATTGGAGTGGTTTGCCCTTTCCTTCTCCAGGGATCTACCAGACCCAGGGTTCGAACGCACATCTCTTATGTCTCTTGCATTGGCAGGCAGATTCTAAGCTCATGCTGTATATTGTAGGTGGGATAATTAACCTGCAAAGATTACCATACCTTAATTCCCAGACCATGTAACTGTGTTGTTCTATGGGAATTAAGGTTGCAGATGGAATTACAGTTGATAATCAGCTGACTATAAATTAAGGAGATTTTTCTGGACTCCTTAAAGAAAGCAGGAGAGTTAGAGTCGGAGAAGAAGATGTGCTGACAGAAGCAGAGGGCAAAATGATGCAGTTGACTTTGAATGTAGAAAGGAGGCAGAGCTAAGTGATGGGGTCAGCCTCTAGAAGCTGGAAAAGTAGCAGAAACAGATTCATCCACACAGCTTTCAGAAGGGAATGCACATCAATGATATCTGATTTTAGCCATGAGACCCATTTCAGATTTCTGAACTGTAGAACCGTAAGATAATAAATTTGTGCTGTTTTAAGCTGCTAAATCTGTAGTGGTTTGTTATAGCAGCAATAGAAAACTAATACACCCTGCAACTCCCCCTACAAGTTCTTCCTCTCTTCTCTGAGTGGCAGTTTCTAAATGGATTGACTCCCATCCAGACTCCAGAGATGAGCCTTGGCTCCTCCTCTTCTCCACTTGCTTGTTCTGTGACCACAGGCAAGTTGTTTAATTTTGTGCCACTGTTTCCCTTTTCCCTCATTATAGAATGGGGATTATAATAATACCTTCCTTGAGGAGATTAAATGTGTTAGTACATGTGAAAGCATTTAGAATAGTAAGCACATAGTAAACACTATAAAGGGCTTCCCTGGTGGCTCAAAGCGTAGAGAATCCTCCTGCAGTGTGGGAGAGCTGGGTTTGATCCTGGGTTGGGAAGATCCCCTAGAGGAGGGCGTGGCAACCCACTCCAGTATTCTTGCCTGGAGAAGCCCATGGACAGAGGAGCCTGGTGGGCTATAGTCCATAGGTCGCAAAGAGTAAGACACAATTGAGTGACTAAACACACACAAAGAGACTGTAAAAGTGTGCTATTATGCAGTATTATACCTATCTATACAAATTATTTTATAACCAGTTCAAATTTCTCTAAAAAATGACTATCACAAAATGACTATCTCTTCCCTTCCTTTAATCCAGAGAAGTCTTTATATTTACAAGTCTTAGTTGAACTTGGCACTTTAATTTTTACTTAATCGCTTTTATACATATTAAACTATCTCTCCTAAGATACAAGATCCTGCAAAAAGTCATTGATATGTGTTTTTGTTCATTTTACTTTATATCAATCTTGTTATCCCATAGTTTCTGAGCTAGCATTTTGCATATCACAGATACTCAATAAACATATTTTGAGCTGTGTGTTCATTGTTCAGTTGTATCCGACTCTTTGTGACCCCTTGGGCTGTAACCCACCAGGCTCTTCTGTCCATGGAATTCTCCAGGAAAGAGTTTTGGAGTGGGTAGCCATTCCCTTCTCCAGGGGATCTTCCCAACCCAGGAATCAAACCTGGGTTTCCCTCATTGCAAGCAGATTCTTTACCATATTTTGAGCTACCAATGGTATTTTCCACTTGTACCAATTTCAAGAAGCAAACTAAGTCACCCATTATTCAGCCAAGCAACTACTCATATAAAGTATTAATCAATGCCTGGATGTGTCACAAAATTAATACAAAACATTATCTGCAGTTATTTGGTGGGGCACGCAGAGTTTTGATGAGTTTACTCTAGATGTTTAGCTTACATTTAAACCACATGTTGGAGCAAGTTGTTTTTTTTTTAATTATTTGCCCATAAAGTCTGTGCTCTATAATCCACTCTGAAGGCTATTTCTTTAATAAGCATGTATGATGTACTGTGAGGGCTGAATTTAGTTCTGTGCAAAGACTTGCATAAATTTAGCATTTCTGAACTTGTAGGATCTCTTCATTAAGACTGGAGTGTGTTGTTATCAAGTTGACTACAGAGGGTTTTCTGGTGGCAATGGTCAGCTGATTAGTGTTTCAAAAACAGAGTTAAAAAAGTACAAATGTTATTGCCACAGGTATCAATATTTTAAGTCCTAAAATTAAAATTCATACTAGTGGCTATGTTCATTTTCTTGGCTATATCTGCAAGTTAATCTCAAAACATTAATAATTATTATAGGGTTATTAAATTCTGTCACAAGAAATGAAATCCAACTGAGGTCAACTTGTCATTAACCTTGATGCTATTTTTTTATAATACCAAACAATCACAAACAATCACTCTTTAAATAGCTCTAAATTTTGTTAAACTGGTGAAGAAAAACTTACTTACTGAGTGAAAGGAAAATTAAATCTTCTAACCACTATAAATAAAAATGCCAATTCACATGGTTCTGCTTTGTATCATTATTTTAATTTTCCAATATAATACTTGACAAAGTAATATAGATATATATAAGGCAAAAATAAGTCTTTTTTACATACATATGCTATGCTGAGGAAAGAACATTCATTCACATGAAGAGCTCACTGAGTTTTGAGAAGGTACTTGGGCAATTTTTTATATAAAACAAAAAGATGGCAATGGCTCATACATTAAGATATTGAAGACAATATTTGAAACTTGCATATTTTATAAATGAAGGAACTGTGCCTCCAGTTTGCAAGCTTTTCAAAGCTCTGTGTCAGATGAAGAGATGCATCTTTACTTCTGATGCCACTAATTTCACACTCAAAAATTAATTTTCCTTTCAGAAGGCAGATCACTGATGATGTGATGGATATGAAATCTACTCTTTCTGTTGTTATTGAAGTATGATTGACTTACAATATTGTATTAGTTTAAGATATACAACACAGTGGTTGGATATTCTTATATATTATGAAATGATCACCACTATCAGTCTAGTTACCATATATCTCCATGTCACAATATTATTGACTATACTCCCTACACCACATATTACATCTATCCCCATGACTTGTTCTTTAAGTCTACTCTTTTTAGTGGGTCTCAATTGATCTACTAATGCAGAGGCTGACTTTCTCAGATTTGTTTAGCCTTTGGTGTGAGAAAATTTGTTTCTATTTTTCTTTTACTCTTTTAGAAATAACCATAATGATTTCTTCTCATGCTGATTTTTTAAGTGTTTAAAGGAAAACAAGGGTTGATAGCTCATCAAGGCACATGAGACTCCCCTAAGAGTTGACAACTTCCACTTGGAGAATGCATTAGCCAAACACTTCCATTTCCACTGGAGGGTGTTATTAGATGCACTTAAGCAAAGACAGCTACTAAGAGCAAAAAACAACCCACAGTTTTCTGGTTTTGTTTTTTTCCTGTAAAGGGATTGTTATACCTTTTGCCCCAAGTTTCAGAATGATGTATCACTCAGAGACCAACTCTATTAACAGGTCATTTAGATAATGATGAGTTATGATTAACTCAAGCCTGTAATATTCTAGCCCAGCAACTTGTTTTATCACAGCAATATCACAGACATATGCCCTAAAGAGTAGTCTTACTTCCTCTTCTCTTGGATACCACTAGGATTTACAGCATCTGGAGCAAGAAGCAGAAGTAATGAAGTCTTATAGGAAAAAAAAAACAAACACCAAAATTGTTACATGAAGTCATTAACAGAAATGAAGAAATGATGAGCAGTGGGTGAAGCCAAGATTACTAGTTCACTTAGACCTGAAGAAGATGGCTCTAAATCTGGTCTCCCCTGGTAGAAAATGTGCTTATAACTAATGTGCACTGAATAAATAAATAACTGTGGAGTTCCTGTTGGCCACATTTTTGCTCCCCATGATAAATAAGTAAAAATTAAAATTATAGATGTACATGATTTCATGTAAGTGCTAAAGTAATGATGTTTAGACATTGTCACTGCCACTTTAAAAACTCCCCCAGAATAACTTAGCTGGTAAGTTATATAGGTGGGATTTGAATGCTGTTCTCATTGGTTTCAAAATCTGTGGTCTTTATTTTACATCACATTGGTCAACCTTTTGTTCTCCTCTCTCTCCCTTTCTAATCCAGGGAAAGGTAAGAATTGATAACAGGTGAAGACTTTTTGTTTCATTAAATATTTTTATCCCCATGGAAGATTCAGAATCATTCTCTCTCTCAATCTCTTTCCCCTTACTTCTCCCTCTAAGTAGCTGGCCTTTGACTGAATCATGGCTTACCCAAAACACACACCGGAATCTTAACCCCAGAAGCTGTGGTTACCTTTGCATATGTGATTAAGGTGAAGACCTAAAGAGGAAGAGCTTATTGTGAAATATCTAGACAGTCCCTATATGTAACCACATATACTCCTATAAGAGAGAGATCTGTCTCCCTCTGGGTTTCTTGGTCTAGAGGGATGACATACACAGAAGATGGGGAGGTGATGCAACCAGAGAGGCAAAGCCTGGTGTGAGGCAGTCACAAGCCAAGAAGCACCATAAGCTGGAAGGGCAAAGGATGGAGTTTCCCCAGGAGCCCCTGGAGGGAGTGTGGCCCTGCTGATACCTTGATTTCAGACTTCTGGCTTCCACATTTGGTGAGCAAATATTTCTGTTGTTGTAAGCCAGCAAGTTCATAGAAGTTTGTTATGATAGTCACAGAAACTAATATAACATCCCTCTTTTCAAATTCTGAAATTGGTGGCAGGGGAAATTATAGTGTAAACACAGTATAATGCTGACTTCTAGCCTGTGAAGAAATAGTAAAAACAGATACATTTTATGAAATATAGGCACATTTTGCCTCTGCATAAGCCTATAAAGCTCCTGACAGTTACACAGTCTTTTTCCACTTTCTTGTCCCCCAAGAGAAGAGGAAGTAATCTTCTGATTGTTGGAACATAGCCCATGATCAATAGGTATTTGTTGAGCAAATCAACCTGACTTTGCAGTGGCTCCAGCAGAACTGAAACATTTCAAGAAGGAATAAAAGGTCATTTATCCTGAGAGAAGAGTTAATTCTCATCTGAATTCTCTTGGATACACTAACAACTGCTGTGACTGGCACCGGCATGTTAGAACTAGCCAACCTTTGTAACTAGAAGAAAAGAAAAGGTAAGTGAGAGATGTAACACTGAATTTGGAGAGCCAGTTATAACAGTCATCAAAGGTAAATATATTTTAATATTTTAAGTAACTCTTTAAAATATAGTAAAATAGATATTTCAGAAATCTTTAAAATGTGAGAGAAATGGGAATGGCAGGGCATATATAAATCTTGATGGTATTACATGGGAAAATTCTCCCATGGTGTTTCTAAAGTTAGGAGAAATCAAATCAGATCTAGAAACAGACTGGTCAGTTTTTAGTGTGGATCTGCCACACCCAGGAAGCTCGTTGCCCAGAATGCACCAGGTCCACCACCCTGAGGCTTTATAGTCAAAGTCCACTCTTCCTAGTGGGTGCTGGCAGGACCAGCTGCCAAATATTTTTACCATAATTTCCATTAATTTATTTTCTCTGGAATAGATATTCTCTTCTTTCCATCCCCAGTGTTGTGGCTCCAGTCCCTGCCTCTGTTTGGATATTTGCTTCCCACTGATGGACAGGGAGGCCTGGTGTGCTGCAATTCATGGGGTCGCAAAGAGTCGGACATGACTGAGTGACTGAACTGAACTGGATACCCAGAGGGCTTCCCTTGTGGCTCAGCTGGTAAATAATCCACCTGCAATGTGGGAGATGTGGGTTTGATCCCTGGGTTGGGAAGATACCCTGGAGAAGGAAAAGGCTACCCCTTCCAGTATTTTGGCCTCAAGAATTTCATGACTGTATAGTCCATGGGGTTGCAAAGAATCGGACATGACTGAGACTTTCACTTTTACTTGGATGTCCAAAACAGCTTCTTCAGAGACCTCTCTTCCTACAGACATTCTCAGGACAAAATTTCTGGAAAAATCAATCAACATACAACTCCTCTATTAAAATGTGTATATACATGAAGGTAACACAGGAAAACTGGGCTTCCTAGGTGGCACTAGTGGTTAAAAAAAAAATCCCTTCTGCCAGTGCAGGAGATGCAAGAGATGCGTGTTCAATACCTGGGTTGGGAAGATCCCCTGGAGTAGGAAATGGCAACCTGCTCCAGTATACTCACCTGGAAAAGTCCATGGACAGAGGACTTGGTTGGCTACAGTCCATGGGGTTGCAAAGAGTCGGACACAACTGAGCACACATACAGAACAAAGGAAAAGTCATCTCTTGCAGTTTCCTATCACTCACAAGATTAAATATAGATCTCATTTTTACATATGCAAAAATATGCAAAATTACATATATATTCACATGTGTGAGTTACACATTCACATGTGTGTGTGCTTGCTCAGACATGTCTGACTTTTTGCAACCCCATGGACTGTAGCCCTCCAGGGTCTTCTGTTCATAGAGATTCTCCAGGCAAGAATACTGGAGTGGGTTGCTGTGCTCTCCTCCAGGGGATTTTCCAACCCACGGATCAAACCCAGGTTTCCCTCATTGTGGGCAGATTCCTCACCATCTCAGCCACCAGGGAAGTACCATATCTATATTAAATAAAGAATAATAGCATCAATATTATAACCATATAATCTATGCATTAATGTAAGCCCCATCAGCCTCTGCTGCTTCCTCTGCCTTGCCTTTAGAGTCTATTTTGTAGCCATACACACTTCTCATGTCTTTTTGAAATGATCAATTCCCTGACACTATAGCAAGATTTTTATATAAACCTATTCCAACCCTTCTCATTGTCCATAAGATAAGAAAGTGAATGTGTTAGTCACTCAGTCATGTCTGACTCTTTGCGATCCCATGGACTGTAGCCCACCAGGATCCTCTGTCCATGGAATTCTCAGACAAGAGTACTGAAGTGGGTTGCCACTTCCTTCTTCAGAGGATCTTCCTTACCCAGGGATCAAACCCCAGTCTCCTGCACGGCAGGCAGGTTCTTTACCAGCTGAGCAACCAGGGAAGCCTGTCCATACTATCTGGTCCCACTTATCTCACAGCTTTGTCTTTCATCACTCGCTCCCTCTCTGTGTTCCAAACTTACTAACCTGTCCATTACTTAAAGATATTGGGAAACAGACAAAGTGTGTTCTGTATGAACATATTGGTGAGGCCAAACCTACAAACATCTATTCTGATGGATCAGGGCATCTGCTCTATATGATTGATGGATTTGGGCTCCCCCAAAGGCAGAGTCTGAGATAAAGAATTGGATACAACCAGTTTACTGGGGAGGTGACCCCAGGAAGCAAGAGTGAAGAATGAGTAAGAGTGATACATGGATAGAGAGAAACAGACATCAGTGTATCTTGCCAAGATTGCTGCTGAGGAAGCAGAAGCTCACAGATGCTAAGACTTCTGAGATGCCTATGGAACGCTCCCAGATGAATCCAGGAAAATAAAGCTTTGATCCTTCTATCAATGACTGGGTTGTGTAGACAAGCTAAGGAAGTTCCAGTGACATTACTGTAGGCCGAGAGTAAGAGAAGACCCACTGGTTTCTGGCCCCATGCACCTGGCAGCCTCATCTTTCATCCCTCACTCTCCCTCTCTGTGTTCCAGCACTGCTAACCTTCCCATTACTCAAATACATTAGAAGACAGGCCTAGAATGATTCTTTCTTCTCTATATTCCACATTAACTCCTAATCTTACAGGTCTCAGATTCAATGTCATTTCCTCAAGACATTTTTCCTTTTTTGCCTAGACATGATCATCAGGCACATATTTTTCTCCCTGCTATTACAAGGTACTCTTATTCCCAGAACTCAGCAGCATTTATTATTTGTTCAGTGTCTGTCTTGCCAGTGAAATGAGAAGCTCCAAGAAGCCCAAGTTCTTGTTTTATCCTCTTATTCACTGTTGTTTCCCCAGGGGCCCTCTCAGTGCTGGGGATACAGCAAATATTTGAGAAATAAATGAATGCATATTTGAAAACAGAAAGAATTTTGGACATTGTCACATCCTATTGTAACAGATACCTTGGTTAAAAATGAAACCATATTAAGGAAGGAAATTAAAGTCATTGTCCCTCTTAAAATTTTAGCAAGGTTTACCATATTCTATTGAATAAGATTTCAATGATTGTAATGGTCCACATTATTTTAAGTACAACTAGAAAGAAAAATAATATTTGAAAATAAACCATGAAATGCCATGGACTAAAAGGTACATCCAGTTTCCAGATGTTAAAACTGAAAAAATGGGGATGCCCACAAGGCAACACATACCAAACATATCTTAAATCTTCGTAATTCTTTCCATAGTAACCTCTCCCTCCTTGGTCCACAGAACCACCACATCATCCCTGAGCTACTGAGGCTGTAGTTGACTAACTGGTATCTTCCCTTGGATTTTTCAACCTCCAGCTCATTCTCCACTCAGAGTTATCATTTCAAATTGAAAACTTGACTATATAACACAAATGCTGCATGAACATACGCTACTGCTACTTAGTCACTCAGTCATGTCTGACTCTGTGAGACCCTATGGACTGTAGCCCACCAGGCTCGTCTATCCGTGGGATTCTCCAGGCAAGAATATTGAAGTGGGTTGCCATGCCCTCCTCCAGGGCATCTTTCCAACCCAGGGGTCAAACCTGGGTCTTCTGCATTGCAAACAGATTCTTTACCACTGAGATACCCATAAAGCTTGCATGAACTCATACCTACTATTAAATATTTTTTCTCTGTTATATCACACACATTTCCTCTTTATATTCCTCTGATAGGGTTTATAAAATATGCCACCTCTTTTATTTACCTGGACTATTCAACTCACTGTCTGCAGTATTTCTCCACTTCCTCATCTTACTGGTTTTAGTATAAATATACCTTCCCCAGAAAGACATTGTGTGATCCTGCCACTGTAAATCAGCAACCCCCTTCCTCCACTCCTGATATTACTTTTTTCCAAACACATACCTCATTCTTTTCCTGTGTGGCACTAATCTCAAGCTTCAGTCTATACATACAAGTGTTTTAATGTATATAATGTCTGTCCCTTTCACTGAAATTTGAGTTCCATAAGAATAGCCACCATGATGTCACTTGGTATCACATTCTAGAACATGACAGAAATCAAAGTGCTAAATGATTATTGTTGAGTGAATGAGGCAATGGGATAGACATATTTTGCCAAAACAAGGACAAGAGGAAATCCAGTACATCATTTGAGGCACTGAGTGCTGCTTGAAAAGAGCAACATATTTCCCAAAAATTAGGCAGGAGAGAAACATAAACTTGCCTTCCAAAGGCATTGTTTAAGGTTAATGTATATTGTACTATTTCAGGTAATTTTGGACCTTCCATTTAAGAAAAAGAAAGAAAGAAAAGTAGTTTTTATTGTTTCAGTTTCCTCCAAGATGTGTTCTTTAAAAAAAAAAAATTATTTATTTGGTTGTGTCGACTCTTAATTGTGGTGCACAGGCTCAGTAATTTTGGCATGCGAGCCGAGTTGCTCTGTAACATGTGGGATCTTCCTGGACCAGGGATCAAACCCACATCTCCTGCATGGCAAGGCAGAATCTTAACCACTGGGCCACAAGGGAAGTCCCCCAGACAATTTCAAATTATTTTAATCATAGTTTTACTGTAATAATTTTATTTATTCTTATAAAAATATTTTTAAAAAACACTCAGAAACACATTCATAGACCTCAGTATCATCTGTTATGTTTTATTTTGAAAAGTAATCAGATTCCAAATAAAATGTGAATTATGAGACTAGAGCATTACAAATAACATTTTTTCTCAACTGTGTTTGTGAAAATATTGGGTGAATGACTAATGAGAAAACATCACTATGCTAGACTTACAAAAATTGTAGAGCAAAACCAGACTGATTTTAATAGAATCAGTGCCAATTACATCTCACGCTTCAATGGCAGTGAAAGTAAACTTGATTTTGACACATGTAATTGTGTTAAGAATAATTTCATATAGAGGAAAATGTTATTCATCTTTAATATCCTTGGGGACACATTGCTCAACCATCTTCCAATTTTCTAAGGCCTAGCTACAGCTTGTGTGAAATGAGGGCAGTTGTTCTGTCCTTGAATATTGCTAATGCATTGTTCCTACGAAAGTATGTGCATGCTTCTACCCATGCGTTCATTCATGCCTTTATCCTTTTGGCATTTATTGGGCATCTTTTATATGACAGGCACAGTTCTAGGCTTTGGATATGCAAAGATGAATAACTCTAAGGGTCATGGCCAAAAATCACATTGACAAGCAATTTATTTTTTAAAGGCAGGCACCAATAAAAAAGGAGTAAATGGTAAACGTATGTATAAATATTGGATACCATTCCATCTTGCTTTTCAGTTTCCAGAAAATGACACTAAGGCTTAAGGGAATAAAAAAGTTTTCTGAAGATTTCATAGCTGATAAATACAAAAACGGGGGCTTGAATTCAGGTCTTGCAATTCCTGTAAGGAGGAATTCCCTTTCCTGAGTGATCTCTGGTACCATGCCATCCATTTTCTATAAATCTGATTACATAAACCTCATTTAATCTTCATGACCATGAAAATGAGTAATCATTTTTTTTTACTTTTCACTTTATATTGGAGTATAGCTGATTAAAATGTGTTAGTTTCAGATGTACAGCAAAGCAATTCAGTCATACACATACATTATCTATTTTTCAAATTTTTTTCCTATTTAAGTTGTTATTTAATATTAAACAGAGTTCCTGGTGCTGTATAGATGGCCCTTGCTGGTTTTTCTGTTTTCATTATGTGTTGAGGAAACTGAGATTCAGATAGTTTCAGCAACTGTTCAAGTCACAGAGTTAGTAAACAACAGAGCCAGTATTCAAACTCCAGTATTTCCCAAATACTCCATCCCAAAACTTATGCAGTGTCTCTAATCACTAACTTCATATCTGTTCCAGCCTACTCAATCTCATGTATTTGTGGAAAAATTTAATTATCATAAATAACTCAATTTTTCAAAATTGAGCATTTGAAATGTACCAAGCACTCCTGAAAGATATTTCCTATGAGTTAATTTAAAGGTACTCCCATGAATCAACATATTTAATTCTCATAGAAATAATAGATAGGTATTACCTGGGGCTTCCCAGGTGGTACAGTGGCAAAGAAGCCACCTGCCAATGCAGGAGACATAAGAAATGTAGGTTCGATCCCTGGGTTGGGAAGATCCCCTGGAGAAGGAAATAGCAATCTGCTTCAGAATTCTTGCCTATAAAATTCCGTGGCCAGAGTAACCTCGTAGGGTACAGTCCATAGGGTTGCAAAGAATTGAGCACAACTGAATGGCTGAGCATATACACACGCGGGCACACACACACACACACACACACACAGAGGATTCCAATAGCATCCTGAGTACTATCTGCTCTCCTAAAGATGGCAAATTCAAGGACTAAGCTTTCTGTATTACTCAACAGAGGTCAGTCTAAAAAACAGAATCATCTATGTGTAATTACTGATCACCCAGAAAAACAATGCCATTTTCAAATCACATATACAATTCATTACCTGTTCCAAATCCAGAGCAGTTGACATTATTTTTCTTTTTTATCCACTTTGTTATGCAAATATTTATTATTGCAAAGGATGAATTTGAGTAACTGAAATCAGAGCCATCTATTTAAATTTCTGCTGTGACTTCTCCCCTCTCATGATCATCCTCAACCACTTGTAGAGATTTATGGCAGAAGGAGAAAGAGCCAACGAGGGAGGAAGAAATGTGGTGTCTTTCCCTCAGCAGTAGGCCTCAAGATNAATCAGAGCCATCTATTTAAATTTCTGCTGTGACTTCTCCCCTCTCATGATCATCCTCAACCACTTGTAGAGATTTATGGCAGAAGGAGAAAGAGCCAACGAGGGAGGAAGAAATGTGGTGTCTTTCCCTCAGCAGTAGGCCTCAAGATTCCACATGGCAAGCAGAGGCAGAAAGCATGGCTTCACAATAGAAACAAATAGCAAGATTCCTCAAGTAATGACTAACTAGCTAGGCGTCTGGAAACTTCTCAGGTAAGCATCAACTTGAAGCTTTGTCTGGAAACAGTGGTACAAATAACTAAATATAGTGTGACTTATGGGCTGAAGTCATCTGAAAGCACCAGGAAAGAACTTACCATGTAGACATGTAAAATGGAGGTTAAAGCTCATCAGTTAAAGGCATGAAAGCACCTCGCCACCAGAAAACACCTCAAAAACTGTAATGGTTTTGAGATAATATTATAAGCAAAGATAAGTGTTAGTTGCTCCGTCGTGCCCAACTCTGCGACCCCATGGACTGCAGCCCACCAGGCTCCTCTGTCCATGGGATTTTCCAGGCAAGAGTGCTGGGGTGAGTTGCCATTTGAGAAGCCTGTATGCACATATGCATAGATGTTTGTCCCTGCACAAATCATTCGCTGTGTACTACACAGGCTGATTTTGAGGCTTTCTCCAGTAAAATTTTAAGATTGAGCAGACAGCACTATTTAAGAAAAACAAGTTTGTGTTGTATTTGCAATATCACCAGAGAAGACATTGCTCTACATAATTCATGGGTGATATTGTGGTGCTTCCAAGTCCAGACATAACTGATATCAGATTTTCAGGAAAATGAGTTATTTTCCTAATGGCCCTTAATTAAAATCAGAATGTGACTTAACTTGTATTCTAACAATAAAAATGTTGCTCTCATTTTCCTCCTGATTTAAAGGAAAACATAACCTGAATACCAAATGTGCTCCAAAATTAGAAAAGCAGTTGAACAAACAGTATACACTGTGCCCCAGGATGACATGTAGGAAATTTCATCACAACTAATATATCAGGATATCCAGCAGAACCCTTCTGATGTCAAGATTTGTGAACTAACTAAGGGACATGTGGGGAAAAAGAAAAAAGAAATCAGTCACTTGACCAAACTCAATCAAATATACATTTATAAACAGGGTTTACATTTTTTAGAGTTACTGAGTTAGACACACCATGTGCTAGTCTGAAAGAAGATAATAGCACAAAGATGGGAGTATCATGCTGCCTGATGACAAAAGTATAGTATTGGCACAAAAACAGACATAGAGATCAATGGGACAGAATAGAGACTAGAAATAAACCCATGCACACATGATCAATTAATCTATTTCAAGGAGAAAAGAATATAATGGGTAAGAAAGTCTTTCCAATATGTGGTATCGGGAAAACTGGAAAACTACATGTAAAGGGATGAAAATTTGGAATATTTTCTTATACAATACACAAAATACACTCAAAATGGATGAAAAACTTAAATGTAAGGACTGAAAGCATAAAACTCCTAAAGGGAAGCTAGACAGTACACTCTTTGACATTGGTCTTAGTGATATTTTCCTGAATCTGTCTCCTTAGGCAAGGACAATAAAAGCAAAGGTAAACACATGGGATTGTGTTTGTGCTAAGTCACTTCAGTCGTGTCCGACGCTATGTAACCCTATGTAGACTGTAGCCCTCTCGGCTCCTCTGCCCATGGGATTCGCCAGGCAAGAATACTGGCCTGGATCACCATGCCCTCCTCCAGGGACTCTTCCCAGCCCAGGGACTGAATCCACATCTCTTACATCTTCTGCACTGGCAGGAGGTTCTTTACCACTAGTGCCACCTGGGAAGCCCAAACAAATGGGATTATATCAAACTAAAATGAAAAAGGAAAAGCTCTGGTAATGGCTAGAAGATTTCTGGAGCTGTTAGAGGCATAAAGAACTGTTCAGTTGGAAGCACCCTGCAAGAGAAAAGGAAAGCCAGGTTTGGAGAGAGAGCACTGTTAATAGGAAGAGCCACCTGGGCTCTGCAGCAGCTCTGAGGAGCCTCGCCTTCTGTTAGTACCATCTTTGTGGGAGAGGCCCCACACTGACCTACAGAGTCAACAGGTTATTACATAAATGGCACTCTCTGACTTCTGAGGCTAGGTTATAAAAGATACTGTGGTTTCCATCTTATACTTTTCTGATCACTTGCTCTGGAGGAAATCAGTCGCCATGTTGTGAGAAAAATCAAGCAGTCGCATGGAAAGGCCCATGTGGAGGTGAACAGAAACTTCCCACCAACAATTTACTCATTGCACAGAAGAAGGAATTCCGACACAGAGGATAAGAGTCTTGCCCAAGTTCACACAACTAGGAAGTGACATCTAGAATTCAAAATCTAGAGTCTGTGCCCTTATCCACTACATGATACTACCTCTTAATTGGAGAAACTGGAAGGAAAGGTGCCAGCAATTGTATGAATGTGACAACAGCAACAAAAAAAGAATAATAAAATTCAGAAAATATATGGATATGAGGGCTTTAGAGAGGTTGGGGGGAGGGTTAAAAATGAGTCTAATTTTTACATACTCATAACAGGGACAGTAGTATGGTAATTAAGATGGGCATCAGGTGCTAGCAGCTTCAGAAGTGGTGTGTGTTTACAAATGTATACAGGTATGTATTCACCAAGCCTAGAGAGTAAACTAGCAGTAGATACACGGGGAATGTAGTGAGTGGAGTAGTCAGACAAGAATTAAAACAGGTTTCACACCACTCAGTTCAGTTCAGTTCAAGATAGCTTCTCTCAAATGAAAATATTCATACTAAAGAAATTTCCTCATGCCACTTCTTTTTGACCATTTCTTATCTTTACTAATCAGTCTAGGTGTGGACAAAATCTAAAATTTTTTTTTAATAACTGACCCTTTAAAAAGAAATAGTAAGTAAAATCCAAT
>SJYW01011170.1:0-10409 GCA_006410735.1 Raphicerus campestris
AATGGACTGGTTGGATCTCCTTGCAGTCCAAGGGACTCTCAAGAGTTTTCTCCAACACCACAGTTCAAAAGTATCAATTTGGTGCTCAGCCTTCTTCACAGTCCAACTCTCACATCCATACATGACCACTGGAAAAACCATAGCCTTTTGGTCTGCAATAAATATTATAGTGTTCTAATGGTGATATTGCATTTCCCTCATGTTTACATTTATTAATTGATATTCTCCTGTAAGGAAGAATTATCCTTCACCCTTCCCTATTATCTTTATATAAATTAAACAATAAGAAAAAAATGTCCCTGCTCTCCACCATATTTAGCAATTTGGGTTCTCTCACAATTTTGCAGAGATCAGTGTTTCCATCTGAAATTGATTTTCTTCTGCTTGAAGGGAATGCTTCAACATCCCTTACGCTGCAGTTCTGCAAAGAAATTCAGCTTTGTTATTGTGAAGGTTTTATGTGGACTTCATTTATAAAAGATATTTAAGAATAATAAAATAAATTAAGCAAAGAGTTTTAGGGGATAGTTTTTATTCTTTCAGCTCTTTGTTTTTCTCTATTTATCCCACTGTCTTCTGGCTTCAATAATTTCTGAAGAAAAGTCTACAATAATATTTACCTTTACTCCACTGTTGTTGTTTAGTCACTAAGTTGTGCTTACTCTTTTGCCGCCCCATGGAGTACAACCCACCAGGCTCCTCTGTCCATGGTATTTCCCAGGCAAGAATACTGGAGTGGGTTGCCATTTCCTTCTCCATGGGTTCTTCCTGCCCCACAGCTCTTGCACTGGCAGGCAGATTGTTTACAACTGAGCCACTAGGAAAGCCACCCTTACTCCATAACAGGGATAAATATTTTAGGTTTTGTGGGTCACATACTGTCTCTGTTGCATATTCTACTTTTAATAAAAAGTATAAAAAACTTTTCATCTTTTGGGTCATACAAAAAAGAGGCTTCATAACAGTTTTGGTATGTGGATCATATTTTATTTACTCCTGCTTTGTATCTTTCTCTTTTGTGGCTTTTAAGGTTTTCTTTGTATTGTTGTTACTAATTTTAAAAATAACTTAATTATGAATTGCCTTGGTGTAATTTTCTTCATACTTTCTCTTGGTATTTGCTTACTCTCTTGGGTCTTTGGGCTTATATTCATAAAATTTGTAAAAATTTGGCCATAATTCATAACATTTTTTTCTTACATTATACTCTATTGGACTCCAATTTCACATATGTTAGATTGCTCACATATATTGATCTTACTCCACAAGTTTCTTTTTCTCTGTTTTTTTTTTCATTTTTAATCTCTATATTTCATATTATGATAGTTTATGATATCATGTGTACAAGTTTACTAATATTGCTTTCATTCTGGAGAGTATAATCTGATACTAAACCTATCCAGTGAATTTTTCATTTCAGATTTATATTTATATTTTTTGTCAGGTATTCCATCTGATTATCCTATATTGAAAGTGAAAGTGTTAGCTGCTCAGTCTGTGTCTGACTCTTTGCAACCCCATGGACTATAGCATGTCAGCCTTCTCTGTCCGAGGAATTCTCCAGACAAGAGTGCTAAGGTGGGTTGTCATGCCCTTCTCCCGGGGATCTTACTAATCCTGGGATCGAACTCAGGTTTCTCTCATGGCTGACAGATTCTTTACAGTCTGAGCCAGCAAGGAAGCCCCTATTTATTCTATATTTTCTATTTATCTTTCATTATGTTCATATTTTCCTTTAAATCTCTAAGCATGTTTGTAATTGATTTTATAGTCTTTGTTGGCAAATTTCCAAATTCCTGTCATTTTTAAAAATATTTACATTGATGAATGTTTCTTGGTATCAGACTCATTCTCCTGATTCTTCACATGTGTGTAATTTTTGCATTAGATGCTTGTGAATGTTATGTTGTTAAGTGCTGACATCTGTGTTAAGTGTTGACATTTCTTTAAAGAGTAATGGACATTGTTTTAGTAGGCAGTTAAGTTACTTGTTGATCAGTTTGATCCTTTTACAGCTTTTAAAAATTTTTCAAGAGGAAGTCTAGAGTAGTATTTCCTCTGGTGTTAATTTTAGCCTGCAACTAAGGCATGATTCTTCTGGAGTCTCTCCATGCAGTGTCCTATATATTAATGTGTCTCCACTCTGGATGATTAGAACTTGAATACTTCCTAGCTTTGTATGATCTTGGGAACTGTTTGGTTTATAACTCCTTGGTAACTGTTCTTTTCTTTGAAGATGTCCTTTGTCTGCTCTTTAGGGTTTTACTCTTAATGTATGCAGATTAGAATTCTTAAAGATCAGGAAGGCCCCTAGGTAGATTTCTGGAACTATTTTAGTGTCTCTCTCTCATTTTATGTTTTCTATATTGTAAATCTGAGCCATCCTAAAAGTCCTTTTTAGCATCCTAAAAGTCCAGTTCTAATGTCAACATAACAAAACCACTGATATCAGTGTAGGTTCCCATCACTGTACTACATTCTATACATTTTCTCCAAGCGTAAAGTTACTGTGATTTGTTTTCCAAGGATAATAGTTTTGCACTTCCTGTAACATCTAAAACTGTTTGACATTGTTTGCCCAGTTTTCTACTTGTTTATGAAAGGAGGCTAAGACCCTATTACATCTTTGGATCTTAATCACTACCACGTTTTGAGCAGAAGAGTGTTGCAGCTAACAAATTCTGACACTAGCTTCTCAAAAGTGTACTCTCTTCACCCAAGTTAGTCAAATCTAGCACTGCCTGCTCTGTTTATACCAACATGCTTTTCTGTGACCTTTCTTCCTACATTCTTCTGATTACAACCATCATCTAATATTTTACTTTTTGTGTTAAAGAGAGTTATCAGCCACTACACACTATTTTTTTTTTCACATTCCCTGTGGCAAATGCATGGTGTATGAAATAAAAGATATATATGAATTACTGGTTCATAGTGTATCATGAAACTGATGGATAATCTTGACATTTATTAATCTTGATTAACTAAGATGGACCTTGGAAACATTTAGCTGAAAAGATTTAACATCATCACGTAATGGAACTGTGTCTGGCAGTCAGTGATCAATCTTTATCTATAGAATGAATGAATGCTTAGAGTCATTTGCAGGTGCTGAACACTGCCTCTTGTAGACCATAATTTTATCTGATTGAAAGTGATCCAATATTTTTTATGCCACATTTCCTTTCTCAAGTCTAGTTGCATAATGAACTGAAGCTATAAAATTCCTGGTATGTAACCTAGAAGTTATTTGTCCATTAAAGCACTGCATCTAAGTGTAGTATAGTGTACCTGTTAGCCCAGAGGTAATCTAAATGAGATTACTGGGAAAGTGAAGAAAAAGGAGAAAAGAGATGAAGAGGGGAGTGGGAACAGAAAAGGCTCTTCAGTGAACAAACTTACAATTTTGGATAAGATACGTAAAACATGAATTTTGTTGCACTGCCATCCTCTCTTTAAAACTATTTCATTTTCTGAGTTCCTATGAATGTATCTGTTCCCACATTGAATGCCACAGAATGCAGTACTTCCTACAGCCTCAAAACCAAGCTTTTTAATTACTGACATCTGTCTTTGTGAGTTGAGGTGCTCACAGAATTGCAGTTAGACACATGAATGAATAGAGGTACTCACACTTTTCTCTTGTAAAGATTAAAAGCAATTTGACATTTTTTTATACTCCTTTATTTAGGCTGAAAATCTCAGGAATTTTCCAGTTACAAGTTTTAGATCCTTAAAATGGTAAGCATGTTCAGTAAAACATGATTAACTTCTGATAATTTGGCTTTCAGTCTTCCTAGATATATTTACCATATACCAATATTTTGTCAAAAATATTATTTTTCCTTTTCTAAATCAGAAATCAAAATGTAACAATAAATTTATTGAGCAAATTGAAAATGGATGTATTCTCTGGTAAGTTGCCAATGGGTAGACAATAGTTGTTTATTATTACCTGCTAGTAAAATTGGAGCTATGAAACAGGTAATTTTTAAAACATTATTATCAATAATTTTAGTGCCAAATCTATGCCATTATGTCACTTAATAACTTAGCAGAGTCTTTAATTATTTTGCAATAACAACATCAACTTTCAAACCTGAGATATATACAAATATAGACATTCAGGTATCAGTAACAAATGTCTTACTGCCATACTAAAAAGCAATTTTCAGTTAAAAGAACTTAATTTTTGGTGGCATGAATTTCATAGACCACATATTTACATGTCAAAGAAATGAGTGTATGAAAGTATATTCACATATATATGAATACAGATTTAGATATATAAAATTTAATTTATAATTCTACCTGTGTGCAGAAACCTGAACCTTATTAAATAATCTTTTGAATTTTCCCCAGTAAATTTACAGTTCTTTCATGTCCCTCCCCAACTGCTGACCTGCTTATAAGTTCTAAATTGCAGGGAATATAGGTAATCTAATAGGATGCTGTGAAAGTAGGGAGTAGGAATCTAGTCTTTTTTGTCCATAGCAGGCACTGCTAGTACAACCATTATAAATAAAAGCATTGTAACATTTATGGAATATTTATACATCCCTATATTTGGAAAACTCAGCAGTGGCCACAGGACTGGAAAAGGTCAGTTTTCATTACAATCCCAAGAAAGGCAGTGCCAAAGAATGCTCAAACTACCACACAAGTGCACTCATCTCACATGCTAGTAAAGTAATACTCAAAATTCTCCAAGCCAGGCTTCAGCAATATGTGAACCATGAACTCCCTGATGTTCAAGCTGGTTTTAGAAAAGGCAGAGGAACCAGAGATCAAATTGCCAACATCGCTGGATCATCGAAAAAGCAAGAGAGTTCCAGAAAAGCATCTATTTCTGCCTTATTGACTATGCCAAAGCCTTTGACTGTGTGGATCACAATAAACTGTGGAAAACTCTGAAAGAGATAGGAAGACCAGATCACCTGACCTGCCTCTTGAGAAATCTGTATGCAGGTCAGGAAGCAACAGTTAGACCTGGACATGGAACAACAGACTGGTTCCAAATAGGAAAAGGAGTCCGTCAAGGCTATATATTGTCACCCTGCTTATTTAACTTATATGCAGAGTACATCATGAGATATGCTGGGCTAGAAGAAGTATACGCTGGAATCAAGATTGCTGGGAGAAATATCAATAACCTCAGATATGCAGATGATATCACCCTTATGGTAGAAAGTGAAGAGGAACTCAAAAGCCTCTTGATGAAAGTGAAGGAGAGTGAAAAAGTTGGCTTAAAGCTCAACATTCAGAAAACAAAGATCATGGCATCCAGTCCCATCACTTCATGGGAAATAGATGGGGAAACAGTGGAAACAGTGTCAGACTTTATTTTTGGGGNAAGCCCTTAGCATGCAATCAGTTCAGTTCAGTCGCTCCGTCATGTCCGACTCTTTGCGCCCCATGAATCGCAGCATGCCAGGCCTCCCTGTCCATCACCAACTCCCAGAGTTCACCCAAACTCACGTCCATCGAGTCGGTGACACCATCCAGCCATCTCATCCTCCGTCATCCCCTTCTCCTCCTGCCCCCAAATCCCTCCAGCATCAGAGTCTTTTCCAATGAGTCAACTCTTAGCATGAGGTAGCCAAAGGATTGGAGTTTCAACTTTAGCATCATTCCCTCCAAAGAAATCCCAGGGCTGATCTCCTTCAGAATGGACTGGTTGGATCTCCTTGCAGTCCAAGGGACTCTCAAGAGTTTTCTCCAACACCACAGTTCAAAAGTATCAATTTGGTGCTCAGCCTTCTTCACAGTCCAACTCTCACATCCATACATGACCACTGGAAAAACCATAGCCTTTTGGTCTGCAATAAATATTATAGTGTTCTAATGGTGATATTGCATTTCCCTCATGTTTACATTTATTAATTGATATTCTCCTGTAAGGAAGAATTATCCTTCACCCTTCCCTATTATCTTTATATAAATTAAACAATAAGAAAAAAATGTCCCTGCTCTCCACCATATTTAGCAATTTGGGTTCTCTCACAATTTTGCAGAGATCAGTGTTTCCATCTGAAATTGATTTTCTTCTGCTTGAAGGGAATGCTTCAACATCCCTTACGCTGCAGTTCTGCAAAGAAATTCAGCTTTGTTATTGTGAAGGTTTTATGTGGACTTCATTTATAAAAGATATTTAAGAATAATAAAATAAATTAAGCAAAGAGTTTTAGGGGATAGTTTTTATTCTTTCAGCTCTTTGTTTTTCTCTATTTATCCCACTGTCTTCTGGCTTCAATAATTTCTGAAGAAAAGTCTACAATAATATTTACCTTTACTCCACTGTTGTTGTTTAGTCACTAAGTTGTGCTTACTCTTTTGCCGCCCCATGGAGTACAACCCACCAGGCTCCTCTGTCCATGGTATTTCCCAGGCAAGAATACTGGAGTGGGTTGCCATTTCCTTCTCCATGGGTTCTTCCTGCCCCACAGCTCTTGCACTGGCAGGCAGATTGTTTACAACTGAGCCACTAGGAAAGCCACCCTTACTCCATAACAGGGATAAATATTTTAGGTTTTGTGGGTCACATACTGTCTCTGTTGCATATTCTACTTTTAATAAAAAGTATAAAAAACTTTTCATCTTTTGGGTCATACAAAAAAGAGGCTTCATAACAGTTTTGGTATGTGGATCATATTTTATTTACTCCTGCTTTGTATCTTTCTCTTTTGTGGCTTTTAAGGTTTTCTTTGTATTGTTGTTACTAATTTTAAAAATAACTTAATTATGAATTGCCTTGGTGTAATTTTCTTCATACTTTCTCTTGGTATTTGCTTACTCTCTTGGGTCTTTGGGCTTATATTCATAAAATTTGTAAAAATTTGGCCATAATTCATAACATTTTTTTCTTACATTATACTCTATTGGACTCCAATTTCACATATGTTAGATTGCTCACATATATTGATCTTACTCCACAAGTTTCTTTTTCTCTGTTTTTTTTTTCATTTTTAATCTCTATATTTCATATTATGATAGTTTATGATATCATGTGTACAAGTTTACTAATATTGCTTTCATTCTGGAGAGTATAATCTGATACTAAACCTATCCAGTGAATTTTTCATTTCAGATTTATATTTATATTTTTTGTCAGGTATTCCATCTGATTATCCTATATTGAAAGTGAAAGTGTTAGCTGCTCAGTCTGTGTCTGACTCTTTGCAACCCCATGGACTATAGCATGTCAGCCTTCTCTGTCCGAGGAATTCTCCAGACAAGAGTGCTAAGGTGGGTTGTCATGCCCTTCTCCCGGGGATCTTACTAATCCTGGGATCGAACTCAGGTTTCTCTCATGGCTGACAGATTCTTTACAGTCTGAGCCAGCAAGGAAGCCCCTATTTATTCTATATTTTCTATTTATCTTTCATTATGTTCATATTTTCCTTTAAATCTCTAAGCATGTTTGTAATTGATTTTATAGTCTTTGTTGGCAAATTTCCAAATTCCTGTCATTTTTAAAAATATTTACATTGATGAATGTTTCTTGGTATCAGACTCATTCTCCTGATTCTTCACATGTGTGTAATTTTTGCATTAGATGCTTGTGAATGTTATGTTGTTAAGTGCTGACATCTGTGTTAAGTGTTGACATTTCTTTAAAGAGTAATGGACATTGTTTTAGTAGGCAGTTAAGTTACTTGTTGATCAGTTTGATCCTTTTACAGCTTTTAAAAATTTTTCAAGAGGAAGTCTAGAGTAGTATTTCCTCTGGTGTTAATTTTAGCCTGCAACTAAGGCATGATTCTTCTGGAGTCTCTCCATGCAATGTCCTATATATTAATGTGTCTTCACTCTGGATGATTAGAACTTGAATACTTCCTAGCTTTGTATGATCTTGGGAACTGTTTGGTTTATAACTCCTTGGTAACTGTTCTTTTCTTTGAAGATGTCCTTTGTCTGCTCTTTAGGGTTTTACTCTTAATGTATGCAGATTAGAATTCTTAAAGATCAGGGAGGCCCCTAGGTAGATTTCTGGAACTATTTTAGTGTCTCTCTCTCATTTTATGTTTTCTATATTGTAAATCTGAGCCATCCTAAAAGTCCTTTTTAGCATCCTAAAAGTCCAGTTCTAATGTCAACATAACAAAACCACTGATATCAGTGTAGGTTCCCATCACTGTACTACATTCTATACATTTTCTCCAAGCGTAAAGTTACTGTGATTTGTTTTCCAAGGATAATAGTTTTGCACTTCCTGTAACATCTAAAACTGTTTGACATTGTTTGCCCAGTTTTCTACTTGTTTATGAAAGGAGGCTAAGACCCTATTACATCTTTGGATCTTAATCACTACCACGTTTTGAGCAGAAGAGTGTTGCAGCTAACAAATTCTGACACTAGCTTCTCAAAAGTGTACTCTCTTCACCCAAGTTAGTCAAATCTAGCACTGCCTGCTCTGTTTATACCAACATGCTTTTCTGTGACCTTTCTTCCTACATTCTTCTGATTACAACCATCATCTAATATTTTACTTTTTGTGTTAAAGAGAGTTATCAGCCACTACACACTATTTTTTTTTCACATTCCCTGTGGCAAATGCATGGTGTATGAAATAAAAGATATATATGAATTACTGGTTCATAGTGTATCATGAAACTGATGGATAATCTTGACATTTATTAATCTTGATTAACTAAGATGGACCTTGGAAACATTTAGCTGAAAAGATTTAACATCATCACGTAATGGAACTGTGTCTGGCAGTCAGTGATCAATCTTTATCTATAGAATGAATGAATGCTTAGAGTCATTTGCAGGTGCTGAACACTGCCTCTTGTAGACCATAATTTTATCTGATTGAAAGTGATCCAATATTTTTTATGCCACATTTCCTTTCTCAAGTCTAGTTGCATAATGAACTGAAGCTATAAAATTCCTGGTATGTAACCTAGAAGTTATTTGTCCATTAAAGCACTGCATCTAAGTGTAGTATAGTGTACCTGTTAGCCCAGAGGTAATCTAAATGAGATTACTGGGAAAGTGAAGAAAAAGGAGAAAAGAGATGAAGAGGGGAGTGGGAACAGAAAAGGCTCTTCAGTGAACAAACTTACAATTTTGGATAAGATACGTAAAACATGAATTTTGTTGCACTGCCATCCTCTCTTTAAAACTATTTCATTTTCTGAGTTCCTATGAATGTATCTGTTCCCACATTGAATGCCACAGAATGCAGTACTTCCTACAGCCTCAAAACCAAGCTTTTTAATTACTGACATCTGTCTTTGTGAGTTGAGGTGCTCACAGAATTGCAGTTAGACACATGAATGAATAGAGGTACTCACACTTTTCTCTTGTAAAGATTAAAAGCAATTTGACATTTTTTTATACTCCTTTATTTAGGCTGAAAATCTCAGGAATTTTCCAGTTACAAGTTTTAGATCCTTAAAATGGTAAGCATGTTCAGTAAAACATGATTAACTTCTGATAATTTGGCTTTCAGTCTTCCTAGATATATTTACCATATACCAATATTTTGTCAAAAATATTATTTTTCCTTTTCTAAATCAGAAATCAAAATGTAACAATAAATTTATTGAGCAAATTGAAAATGGATGTATTCTCTGGTAAGTTGCCAATGGGTAGACAATAGTTGTTTATTATTACCTGCTAGTAAAATTGGAGCTATGAAACAGGTAATTTTTAAAACATTATTATCAATAATTTTAGTGCCAAATCTATGCCATTATGTCACTTAATAACTTAGCAGAGTCTTTAATTATTTTGCAATAACAACATCAACTTTCAAACCTGAGATATATACAAATATAGACATTCAGGTATCAGTAACAAATGTCTTACTGCCATACTAAAAAGCAATTTTCAGTTAAAAGAACTTAATTTTTGGTGGCATGAATTTCATAGACCACATATTTACATGTCAAAGAAATGAGTGTATGAAAGTATATTCACATATATATGAATACAGATTTAGATATATAAAATTTAATTTATAATTCTACCTGTGTGCAGAAACCTGAACCTTATTAAATAATCTTTTGAATTTTCCCCAGTAAATTTACAGTTCTTTCATGTCCCTCCCCAACTGCTGACCTGCTTATAAGTTCTAAATTGCAGGGAATATAGGTAATCTAATAGGATGCTGTGAAAGTAGGGAGTAGGAATCTAGTCTTTTTTGTCCATAGCAGGCACTGCTAGTACAACCATTATAAATAAAAGCATTGTAACATTTATGGAATATTTATACATCCCTATATTTGGAAAACTCAGCAGTGGCCACAGGACTGGAAAAGGTCAGTTTTCATTACAATCCCAAGAAAGGCAGTGCCAAAGAATGCTCAAACTACCACACAAGTGCACTCATCTCACATGCTAGTAAAGTAATACTCAAAATTCTCCAAGCCAGGCTTCAGCAATATGTGAACCATGAACTC
>SJYW01011171.1:0-18849 GCA_006410735.1 Raphicerus campestris
GAACAGGGAGGCCTGGCGTGCTGCAATTCATGGGGTCACAAAGAGTCGGACACAACTGAGCGACTGAACTGAACTGAACCTCAACATAATAAAAGCTATATATGACAAACCCACAGCAAACATTATTCTCAATGGTGAAAAACTGAAAGCATTTCATGCAAAGTCAGGAATAAGACAAGGATGCCCACTTTCACCACTTCTATTTTACATAGTTCTGGAAGTTCTGGCCACAGAAATCAGAGCAGAAAAATAAATAAAAGGAATCCAAATTGGAAAAGAAAGTAAAACTCTCACTGTTTGCATATGACATGATCCTCTACATCAGTTCAGTTCAGCTGCTCAGTCGTGTCTGACTCTTTGCGACCCCATGAATCGCAGCACACCAGGCCTCCCTGTCCATCACCATCTCCCGGAGTTCACTCAGACTCGCATCCATTGAGTCAGTGATGCCATCCAGCCATCTCATCCTCTGTCGTCCCCTTCTCCTCCTGCCCCCAATCCCTCCCAACATCAGATCTTTTCCCATGAGTCAACTCTTCGCATGAGGTGTTACTCAGTCATTAAAAAGAATACATTTGAATCAGTTCTAATGAGGTGGATGAAACTGGAGCCTATTATACAGAGTGAAGTAAGCCAGAAAGAAAAACACCAATACGGTATACTAACGCATATATATGGAATTTAGAAAGATGGTAACAATAACCCTGTATGTGAGACAGCAAAAGAGACACAGATGTATAGAATAGTCTTTTGGACTCTGTAGGAGAGGGAGAGGGTGGGATGATTTGGGAGAATGGCACTGAAACATGTATAATATCATATATGACACAAACTGCCAGTCCAGGTTCGATGCATGATACTGGATGCTTGGAGCTGGTGCACTGAGATGACCCAGAGGGATGGTACAGGGAGGGAGGAGGGAGGGCAGGTTCAGGATGTGGAACACGTGTTTACCTGTAGCGGATTCGTGTTGATGTAATTAACCTCCAATTAAAATAAATAAATTTATATTTTAAAAAGTCAGCATAAATTAAGCCCATTAATATGATATTCAGTTATTTTGCTTTATAAATGAACAGATTAACCCTGAGGCTACACATACACGGTGTATTTGTGAAGGGCCATGCTTTTAAGTTTCTAAGAAAATCTTCAGTTAGCAGTTTAGAGTCTTCTAAAATTAAAGTAAAAGAATTAACTGGTGTGAAAATACAAGGGTTAGCTGTGTGGGAAAATGTCTAATTGAGGGTTGTAAGTGTGTTGCATCTTGAGAAGAATAAATATTTTGAAGAGTAACACTGAAGGTGGCATTTTAAAAGACATTAAATGCTTATTAAAAGCCATAGGAAAAGTAGTGGAAAGGAAACGGTAACAGAACAGTCAAAGAAAAGGATAATGGAATAATAAACAGGTTAATAGTAGAATAATGATAATTAACAGTAATAAAAAGACACTATTATAGTCTCAGTGAAAGATAAAGCAGTAGAAGGAACTATTCAAAATACTCAACTATATAAAAATTCTAAACTTTTACTCATAAGCTTCCAACCTTGTATGTTTTAAATGAAAAAAACACAAATGGCCAAAATGTAAAGTGGCTGTATCCTTTCAACCATCAAATCTACTTCTAAAAACTTATCCATAGAAGATAATCACAGAAATATCCAAACACTTATCTGAAACAGTGTTCAGAAGAGCAAAAACAGGAAATATTCAACTGTCCACAAACAATGGCTAGGGCAAATAAACTACGGTACATCCTCAAAAAGGATTCCTGCTACAGCCATGAAAACCTAAGGGTGTTGGAGAAAGTCACGTAACAAGGAAACTTGTGCCACCGTACATTCACAACACTGCTCCCCAATGCGCCTGGCACACTGTCTCTAACTACACTCAAAGGCCCGTCTGCTGAGCAGCCAAAACTCTCCTACCCGCAACAGGAAGCAGCGAGTACTGACACGCACTGCAGCACTGAAGACCCCTGAAAGCATCATGTGAACTGAGGAAAGTCAAGCACAAAGGACCACACGGTGTATGAAATATACGGGGCTAGGGAGGCTGGAGTGGGGGATAGGGGAGTGGGGGCAAAAGGGAGTAGGTCGGGGGCTAATGACAGTATTCTAAAATTGATGATGATGATGGATATACAACTCTGTAAATAGATTACTAGGTGCTTAATGGTACACTTTAAATGGCGACTTGTGTGGTATGTGTATAAATGTATTAAAAAACAGCTCTCTCATATGCTGAGTATCTTTGTGATGCCCCTTTACCACCTTGGTGCTCTTACCCTTTTTGTTTTTTTTTCCGAAATGGGTAAAGTGGATTAAGAGGTACACATTTCCAGCCAGAAAATAAACAAATCACATGAATGTAGTGTACACATAAGGAATAAGTCACTAATACTCTAACAAGTCTGTGTGGTGATGCATGACAACCGGACTTACCTTGGTGATCATTTCCTAGCATATACATATACTGAGTCACTATGAAGTACACCTGAAATGAATATAATATTGTCTGTTAATTATAACTCAACAACAACAAAACTGAGAAACTACTGCCACACAAAGTAAAACACAGCAGGATTTTCCCAAATGTAATGGCCAACAGACCTTGGGAGGTACACAGAAGAACCTAGGTTTTTTAAACTTTTTCTTTTGTATTGGTGTATAGCCAATTAATGTGGTGGTAGTTTCAGGTGAACAGCAAAGGGACCAGCCATACATATACATATATCCATTCTCCCCTAAACTCGCTTCCCATCCAGGCTGGCACACAACATTAAGCAAAGTTCCATATGATGTATAGTAGGTCCTTTCTGGTTATCCATTTTAAGTACAGCAGTGTGCACATGTCTATCCCAAACTCCCTAACTATCCCATTGCCCAGCAACTATAAGTTCGTTCTCTAAGCCTGTGAGTCTCTTTCTGTTTTGTCACTAAGTTCATATAAGGGGTGTCATGTATGTCTCCTTCTGTGTCCCACTTCACTCAGTATGACAATCTTTAGGCTCATCCATGTTGCTGTTAATGGCACAAATTTTGTTCCCTTTTGATGGTCGACTAATATTCCATTGTATATATGTACCGCATCTTCTTTATCCATTCCTCTGTGGATGGACACTTAGGTTACTACCATGTCTTCAGTGCTCTTATCCTTAAAGCTGGATATGCCTTACTTGTTTATTCCAGCATGTCTTTGTCATCATCTGTATGCACCCAGCAAGCTCTACATGTATCAGTCACTCCACCGTTCCAGAAAGCCATCTGATGACAGACACATGCCAACAGCTAACATAACAACTCTCATCCACTGGTTCAAAGATTCTCCTTCAAAAACCTATCATAAGGAACTGTTAACTTAAAAGACTTATATTCAAAGCAGAAATGTTTTAATTTGGGGGGAAAATGCAAGCAATCTAAATGTTTAACAATTGAGGAATCAATCAGCTGCAACATGTCCATGTAAGAAATAGCAAAAAGTCATTAAAATATCTCCAAAGAATATAGAATACTAAAAAAGAGCGGAGCACAAATAGTACAGGCAGTGTGGCTGCTGTTACGTACATGACACATGCCTGCAACATGAACGTGGGGGATGTCCACTGTGTCTCGAGACCCCAGGCCCCCACCCAGCATCACCGTGATAGTGGACTGTGACCCCACTGCCTGACACTGGGCCTGCGGTTATCTAAGGAATGTGGCTGAGTCCCTGCCTCAGTCCTGACACGTTGCACTTGCATTCCATGTTCCCAGTGTTCAGTGGAATGCAGGCTCAGGAGTGCCCAGCGCACACTGGCTGGTAGGGACAGCAGAGCTCATCCCTAGGAGCACCGCTGGCCACAGTCCACCTGTGCCGGCAGCACCCGGCAGCACCCACGTGCTCCAACCACAGAAAGGACTCCAAGAGCCAATTCGGCTAAGAGGAGTTGCGAACAGTGAAACTCTCTTAACCTCTCAAGTACTGTGTGGGCTGAGAGGACTGCACGCTCTTGCTGGAGTCAAGGTGGGCCGTCCCAGGCTGTACTACCTCCCTTCAGTTTCCTCCTGTTCTGGGACAAGACAGCAGAAACAGCAAGAGCAGCACAGCATGAACTACGCAGGAGACCTCTCAGCCCGCCCCCTCAGCCGCCCAAGCTGAGCATCCTTCTCCAAGAGCACCGGAATCTCAGAACAGAGCAGCCATCCGGCCCCTGAGACCAGGCTCTGTCCTCCCGTCCTGGTCACTAGAGCCCCACGGTTGGCGACTCACTGGAGGCTCTTGTCAAACGGTATGCTCGTCCCTCCTCTGTGCTACTTCCTTTCCTATATATAAAAAAATTTACAAACAGAGATACCAACTTGCTGCTGTGGATATAATAATTACAACCTGTAAATGATGGCATTCACCAAGAGCTCAGGAAGTCATTCCTGTAAACACACACATCCCTTCCTGCCTGTGTGCATGGTACTTGGAAATACCTGTCACACTGAGTCAGCAGACTTGTGGAATTCATGAGCAGGTCAGCAGTTTCTGATACATTCTCCCTTATCTCTCTGAGGGCAGATCTTCCCTTTTACAGCTTGATTTAAGTATGTATCACACATCATAAAATTCACCCACTGAAAGGGTAAAGTTCGGTGGTTTTTATTATTTGCAGGCAGATCCTAACCAGCATAGAGCAGAAGATAAAAGACATAGGTTCTTTGTAACATCTTGGTCATCTCCTCTCTTACTCTGTTTTCCTGGGCACTCCGTCTAACCAGAGCTGTCTTCAGCCCCCTGGGGGCTGGCAAGCCTGGAAGGAGCTTGACCCAGGGCTGCGGGCTAGACTCAGCAGGTCATGACCCCAAAATCCTCCAAAAGGAAACAAACTCTCAACTCAGAATGCTTGATCTTACTGAANGGTTTTTATTATTTGCAGGCAGATCCTAACCAGCATAGAGCAGAAGTTAAAAGACATAGGTTCTTTGTAACATCTTGGTCATCTCCTCTCTTACTCTGTTTTCCTGGGCACTCTGTCTAACCAGAGCTGTCTTCAGCCCCCTAGGGGCTGGCAAGCCTGGAAGGAGCTTGACCCAGGGCTGTGGGCTAGACTCAGCAGGTCATGACCCCAAAATCCTCCAAAAGGAAACAAACTCTCAACTCAGAATGCTTGATCTTACTGAAAACCAAAGGAAAAAGGATAAAAAGGAGGTGAAAGAAACACATTTTTGTGTACTTTTAAAGTACAGGGTACAAATTGAGAGTTTATAAATAAAAACTGAGTTTTTTTAAAGAGCCTTTTGCATAATCTTTGTTTTTATCTCCACAAATAATTAAAATCTCACAAATAACCAGAGAGACCCATCAAATGGTAAAGAATTATTTGGTATAACGAACAAATTCACACACGTGATGGACAAGAAAAGGCGGAAGAAAGTGAAAATCCCAGAAGAAGTAGGGTAAATAAAAAGCACAGAAAGACATGATACAAATCCATCTAAATATATCATAAATCACAGTAAGAATACATATAGGCAATGTGTCTTAAGTTGATAAAAACTTAGATTGAGTAAAAAAGAAAAACTCTACAAAATCCACAGAGACACATAAAGAGAGGTTAAGAATAAAAGGAGGAAAAAATATGTTTATGGGAGGAGTTAAGACTCTGGGAGAGGTAGCCTAAATAAATCTCCACCTGATCACAACTGGAAAAACACAAATGATATTTTCTTGAAGAAATCACAGAACCAGTAAGAGAGCAAAGACCTAAGTCAGATCCTGGGAGAATGGAGGTCTGGGGGCATGAGTCAAGCACATGGGGGTCACTCCCCCTGAGGGTGCCCTCTGACTCTAGGATGTGGCCAAGCAGCTCTCTGATTCCATCATGGGTCCAAGGGACAGAAACTGGAATCTAGGCCCAAGTGAGAGTGCCTGAAATTCTCCTTAGTTTGGGATAGGTTCTGGAAAGCGTGTTCTCTTCAAATAAAGAGACCACCAGGTCTTCACAGGCTCACTTCTAAACTATCCAAGTCCTTGCAACAGGACTAAGGTGTCACAAAGATTCCAAGTGCCTGCCAGAAACAAACACAACCCATTTTGGAAAAAGACTGGACTTTAATTTCTTGTCAATTTGTTTCATCTTTTGGTCACTTAGTCAATAAATATAACAGACATACAAAAAGACAAGACTCTATGGAAAAAGCTCACAAGCAATACCAACAATCACTCTGAATATTAGAGAGTGAGACACAAAGTATAAAATAACTTGTGGTCGACAAGATAAAACACAAAATTTTTGAGACAGAGAGCCAGAAACTGCAAAGAATCAAGAAACATAAAAAATGGCTCAAACACTTTAGTTATTACAGAAATGCACACTAAAACCACAATGTGCTACTATTATACCCCAGCTTGTTGATCAGTTGCTGTATTGTGTCTGACTCTGTGATCCCATGGACTGTAGCACGCCAGGCTTCCCTGTCCTTCACTATCTCCCAGAGTTTGCTCAAACTCATGTCCATTGAGTCGGTGATGCCACACAACCATCTCATCCTCTGTCATCCCTTTCTTCTTCTCCTGCCTTCAATCTTTCCCAGCGTCAGGGTCTTTTTCAGTGAGTCGGCTCTTTGCATCAGGTGGCCACAGTAACTGGGCTTCAGCTTTACCAGCAGTCCTTCCAATGAATATTCAGGACTGATTTCCTTTAGGATTGACGGTTTGATCTCCTTGCAGTCTAAGGGACTTTCAAGAGCCTTCTTCAACACCACAGCTCAAAAGCATCAGTTATTTGGCACTTGGCCTTGTCTATGGTCCAACTCTCACATCTGTACATGACCTTTGTCTGCAAAGTGATGTCTCTGCTTTTTATATGCTGTCTAGGCTTGTTATAGCTTTTCTTCCAAGGAGCAAGGGTCTTTTAATTTCATGGTTGCAGTCACTATGTGCAGTGATTTTGGAGCCCAAGAAAATAAAATCTGCCACTGTTTCCACATTTTCCCCATCTATTTGCCATGAAATGATGGGACCTGATGCCATGATCTTTGTTTCTCTGAATGTTGAGTTTCAAGCCAGCTTTTTCACTCTCTTTTACTTTCATCAAGAGGCTCTTTAGCTCCTCTTCACTTTCTGCCATTAAACTGGTATCATCTACATATCTGAGGTTGCTGATGTGTCTCCCGGCAATCTTGATTTCAGCTTGTGCTTCATCCAGTCTGGCATTTCTCATGATGTACTATGCATATAAATTAAATAATCAGGGTGACAGTATACAGCCTCGGTGTACTTCTTTCCCAATTTTGAATCAGTCCATTGTTCCACGTCTGGTTCTAACTGTTGCTTCTGTCCTGCATACAGGTTTCTCAGGAGATGGTAAGGTAGTCTGATATTCCCTTCTCTTTAAGAATTTTCCAGTTTGTGGTGATCCACACAGTCAAAGGCTTTAGCATAGTCAATGAAGTAGAAGTAAAACTTCTTGGAATTCTCTCGCTTTTTCTATGATCGAACAGATATTGGCAATTTGATCTCTGGCCTTTTCTAAATTTCCTCTGCCTTTTCTAAATCCAGCTTGTACATGATAAATTCTTAGTTCATGTACTGCTACAGCCTAGCTTGAAGGATTTTGAGCATAATCTTGCTAGCATGTGAAATGAGTGCAATTGTACAGTAATTTGAACATTCTGTGGCATTGCTTTTCTTTGGGATTGGAATGAAAACTGACCTTTTCCAGACCTATGGCCAATGCTGAGTTTTCCAAATTTGCTGGCATATTGAGTGCAGCACTGTTTAATAGCATCATCTTTTAGGATTTGAAATAGCTCAACTGGAATTCCATCACCTCCAATAGCTTTGTTTGTAGTAATGCTTCCTAAGGGCCACTTGACTTTACACTCCAGGACTTCACATTTAGCATACTGCCATCCTGGTTATCCAGGTCATTAAGACCTTTATTGTACAGTTCTGTGTATTCTTGCCATGTCTTCTAAATCTCTTTTGCTACTACTGTTAGGTCCTTATTGTTTCTGTCCTTTATTGTGCCCATCTTTGCATGAAATGTTTCCCTGGTATCTCCAATTTTCTTGAAGAGATGACTAGTCTTTCCTGTTGTATTATTTTCCTCTATTTCTTTGCATTGTTCACTAATGATGGCTTTCTTATTTTTCTTTGCTATTCTTTGGAACTCTGCATTTAGTTGGGTATATCTTTCCCTTTCTCCTTTGCCCTTTCGCTTCTTTCCTTTTCTCAGCTATTTTTAAGACCTCCTCAGACAACCACTTTGTCTTTTTGCACTTCTTTTTCTTGGGGATGCTTTTGGTACCACCTCCTCTAGCGTTATAAACCTTCATCCAGAGTTCTTCAGACACTCTTGCCACCAAATCTAATCCCTTGAATCTATTCATCACCTCCACTGTATAATCACAAGGGATTTGATTTAGATCATACGTAAATGGCCTAGCAGTTTTCTCTGCTGCTGCTGCTGTTGCTAAGTCGCTTCAGTCGTGTCCAACTCTGTGCGACCCCATAGACGGCAGCCCACCAGGCTCCCCAATTCCTGGGATTCTCCAGACAAGAATACTGGAGTGGGTTGCCATTTCCTTCTCCAATGCATGAAAAGTGAAAAGTGAAAGTGAAATCGCTCACTCGTGTCCTATTCTTAGCGACCCCATGGACTGCAGCCTCCTCCGTCCAAGGGATTTTCCAGGCAAGAGTACTGGAGTGGGGTGCCATTGCCTTCTCCAGCAGTTTTCCCTACTTCCTTCAATTTGAGCCTGAATTTTGCAGTAAGGAGCTGATGATCTGAGCCACACTCAGCTCCAGGTCTGTTTTTGCTGACTGTACAGAGATTCTCCATCTTCAGTTGCAAAGGATATAATCTGATTTCAGTATTAACCATCTGGTGATGTCCACATGTAGAGTCGTCTTTTGTGTTGCTGGAAGAGTGTTTGCTATGACCAGTGTGTTCTCTTGGCAAAACTCTGTTAGCTTTTGCCCTGCTTCATTTTGTACTCCAAGGCCAAACTTGCCTGTTACTCCAGACTTCCTATTTGTGCATTCTAATCCCCTATGATGAAAAGGACATCTTTTTTTGGTGTTAGTTCTAGAAGGTCTTATAGGTCCTCCATAGAACTGTTCAAGTTCATCTTCATCGGCATTTGTGCTCAGGGCATAGACTTGGGTTACCATGATACTGAATGTTTTGCCTTGGAAATGAACCAAGATCACTCTGTCATTATTGAGATTGCATCCAAGTACTGCATATCAGGCTCCTGTTGACCAGGAGGGCTACTCCATTCCTTCTAAGGGATTCTTGTCCACAGTAATAGATATAATATTTCCATCCATTTTAGTTCACTGATTCCTCAAATGTCGATGTTCACTCTTACCATCTCCTGCTTGACCATGTCCAATTTACCTTGATTCATGGACCTAACATTCCAGGTTCCTAGGCAATATTGTTCTTTACAGCATCAGACTTTACTTTCATTTTCAGACACAGCCACTACCGGGCACTATTTCAGCCTCTTCATTCCTTCTAGAGCTATTTCACCATTCTTCTCCAGTAGCATATTGGACACCTACCAACCTGAAGGCTCATCGTCCAGTATCATATCTTTTTGCCTTTTCACTATGTTCACGGGGTTCTCAAGGCAAGAATACTGAAGTGGTTTGCCATTCCCTTCTCTAGCAGATCACGCTTTGTCAGGCCCTGACCAGGGACATGCCCTTCAGCTGGCACACCCCAGCTACAATGGCTAAAATTTTAAAAACTGACAACACCAAGTGCTGCTAAAATAGTGTAAAGGGAACTTTCATGCAGTACTCAGAAGATTATCAATCATTTAAATCACTCTAGAAAGTGTAGTGTCATCTAATAAAACTGAACATATGCACAAGCTTGTTCAGTAGACCAGTCATGTCTGACTTTGCAAACACATGGACTGTAGCATGTCAGGCCTTGTTGTCCCTCACCACCTCCAAAATTTGTCCAAGTTCATTTCTACTGCATCAGTGATGCCATCCAGCCATCTCATCCTCTGATGCCCTTTTCTCCCTTCTGCCCTCAATCTTTCCCAGCATCAGGGACTTTTCCAATGAATCAGCTGTTCACATCAGGTGACCAAAATACTGGAGTATCAGCATCAGTCCTTCCAATGAGTATTCAGGGTTGATTTCTCTTAAGACTGGTTTTATCTCCTTGCTGTCCAAGGGACTCTCAGGAGACTTCTCCAGCAACATAGTTCAAAGACATCAATTCTTCAGTGCTCTGCCTTCTTTGTGGTCCAGCTCTCACTACTGTATATGACCACTGGGAAAACTATAGCCTTGACTATACGGACCTTTATCGGCAAGTAATGTCTCTGCTTTTCAACACGCTGTCTAGGTTTGTCATAGCTTTCCTGCCGAGAAAGCTTTCCTTTCCTTTGATTTCATGGCTGCAGTCATCGTCCACAGTGATTTCAGAGTCCAAAAAGAGGAACTCTGGCACTTCTTCCACCTTTTCCCCTTCTATCTGTCATGCAGTAATGGGGCCAGATGCCACAATCTTAGTTTTTTAAATACTTAGTTTTAAGCCTGCTCTTTACTCTCCTCCTTCACTCTCATCAAGAGGATCTTTAGTTCTTCTTCACTTTCTACCATTAGAGTGGTATCAACCGCATATCTGAGGTTGTTAATGTTTCTCCCGTCTATCTTGATTCCAGCTTGTAACTCATCCAGCCTAGCATTTCTCATGATGTGCTCAGCACATAGGTTAAATAAACAGGGTGACAGCAGACAGCCCTGTTGTATTCTTTACTCAATCCTGAACCAATGAGTTGTTCTATACAGAGTTCTAACTGTTGCTTCTTGACCTGCATCCAGGTTTCTCAGGAGACAGGTAGGATGGCCTGGTATTCCCATCTCTTTAAGAGCTTTCCACAGTTTGCTATGATCCATACAGTCCAGGGCTTTAGCACAGTCAGTGAAACAGAGGTAGATGTTTTTCTGGAATTCTCTTGCTTTTTCTATGATCCAGAGAACTGTTGGCAATTTGATGCACAAGCTAACATGTAGCAATTCTACATCTAGGTTATACAACCAGCAGAAACAAATGCGCATTTACACCAAAGGACTTACACAAGTAAACCTGCAACAGCAAAATTTGATCACTAGAAGGAAAAATGGAGAACTCCACTATCATAGTTGTAGGAATTAACACATTTATTTCAGTAAATTAATTGATCAAGTAGAGAAAATCTAAATAACTAGTAAGTCTAATCTAAAGTGACTGGGCTTCCCTGATGGCTCAGATGGTAAAGAATCTGCCTGCAATGCAGGAGACCCAGGTTTAATCCTTGGGTGGGGATGATCCTCTGGAGGAGGAAATGGCAACTCACTCCAGTAATCTTGCCTGGAGAATTCCATGGACAGAGGAGACTGCCAGACTACAAAGAGTTGGACATGACTGAGCAACTCATACAAAGTGACTGGAGAACTCATTGTTTTCAACCCATCGGCATCTTAAAGAAACTGACTTTATCAGGCAATATGCACATTTCAACAATTATCAAAGAAACATCATCAGACTGCATTATCTTACAACAATGAAATCAGAAATCAAGGGCAGAAAGGTAACCAATTTATGTCCTTCTTGGAAATTTATGAACACAGGTAGAAACAACTGTAGGTCAGAGAAGAAACCCTAAAGGATATTAGAAAATACTTAAAACTAACCACAATGAAAGCTCTAGATATTGCAATAGGACTCATCTGTGCCACTACTTAGAGAGAAATCTGGTGTTATAAGTGTATATTAGAAAAGGAGAAAGACTGAGAAACACTAAGCTAAATGTGCAACTCAAAGATGAGGGGAAGAATGAGCAGAAGTTAAGAGTGTGTGAGGAGAATGATGAAACTAAAAACAAATCATGATAAGAAGCAACACAATCAAAAGCTGGCTCCTTGACTAAAAGAAAAATACGGAAGGTACAGAGAAGAAATATGAATGAAAAAGAGAGTCACAGTGCAGAGATAGCTGACACTAAGAAAAAGAATATAGTGAACAACTTTATGCAAATAAAAGTGAAATTCTAATGGAGAATGAAAAGTTTTTAAGAAAACTGTAATGAGACCCCACTCGTGATCCAATGGTTAACATTCCATGCCCCCAAAGCTCGGGACCCAGGTTCGATCCCTGGCGAGGGAACTAGATCTCACATGCCACAACTAAAGATCCCATGTGCCACAACAAAGACCTGGCACAAACAAATAAATAAATACTTTCTTAAAAAAGAAAGAAAAATATAACATCAAAATTAACTCAAGAAGAAATGTAAAACTTGAATAAACCTAGAAGCACTGAAGAAATTGAATCGGTAGTTCAATATCTACCCTTCAAAACATATTATTAATAGAAACAAACAAAAATCAGCCTTTGATGATACTTTTGGCAAGTTATATCAAACATCAAGATACGGATAAATTTCTGCTTACACAAACTGCCCCAGAGAACGAGAAGGGAAGGAATCAGTGCCAGCTCATACCATGAAGACAGGAAAGCCCAGAAACCCAAGTGCATAAGAACAGCACCAATATCTCGGTTTCTAAGTATATGCAAAAATCTTTCTAAAAATGTTAGGAGACCCAATTTTGCCAATCTTAAATAACATCAACGTTGTCAAGTACAATTTATTCAAGTGACACAAAAACAGTTTTATGCTATTAATAGAAAATACAACAGTAGAACTTTGTAACTCACCACATTGACATGAAGATGTCAATTAAAATTAAAGGAGAAACACTGAATTAACTTAATAGGTATAGGAAAGTCACTCTTCAAAACTGAACACTAATTTATGATACAAATTATTAGTAAACTGAGACTGGGAGTTCTCTAACCTAATAAAGGTGACCTACAAAAATATGCAGCAAATACCACCCCTAAGGGCAAAGCATCAGAAGCTAAGAGGACCACTATCATGGCCCTCATCCGGCCATGCACGGGGGTGGCCAGCACAGATGGAAGATGTGCAGGGTGGCACGAGGGCCCAGGCAAATCCATCACAACTCGCAGGGACCAGCAGAGTCTACAGAGAATCTCCAGGAAATCTAGACACTATGAGAATTAAAATGGCAGGTTGCTGGTTCTAACACCAAAATACAAAAGTCAATTACACATCTACAGATCAGCAGTTAGAAAGCAAAAATAAAATTTAAGCAATTTACAATGACAAAAAACTAACAAATCTTACAAGTCATTTAAGAGGCAACTTTACTGAAAACAATTTTAGAATAGAGAGACATGCTCTGTTCAAGTATAAGGATTCCAAACTATAAAGAGATTAATTCTCCCCCATTCTAATTCTACATGTTCAATATCATCCCAATCAAACTCCCAAGGGTGTTTTGTGCGGAATCTGATGACTGATTATAAAATGTAGAAGGAAGATAGAAGGGCCAAGTGTAGTCCAGGCAGCCTTCAACAATTAGGGTGAGATGGGAGGGCACTTGCCCCATCAGCTTTCATGATTTGTTTGTGAGTTACAGTAATTAACACCATATGGTCTCAACATAGGACTAGGTAAACAGATCAGTGGAAAAGAAAACACATAAGAATCTTTTATTTGACAGATAAGGTATTACAGGTCAGTACGGAAAGGATGAAACTTTTCATGAATAGCATCCATGCTGAAAATAACAAAGGAATCTTCACCTCTCACAACAACACCCCAAAATAAATTTCAGGATTAAAGACTCACATGTGAAAAGCAAACACTAAAACATTTTTTTAAATATAAGGGAGAACATTCTCTTTATGACTTGGAGAAAGAAAGAGCTTTTTAAATAAGACATTAAGAGAATAAAAACCATAAAGGAAAAGACCAATAAACATTAAAATTAGGGGCACAAAGTAGCAAGTGAAAGGTAAATCATGGATGAGAAGACCTCTGCAATGAATATTGCCATTAGAGGACTAACAACTACAATGTACAAGAAGTTCCTACAATAACCGATCTTCTCTCCAAACAAATCAGCTCAGTCTACAACTGTGAAAAGTCTCCATTTTTGTTTCCATTTTGCAAAAGGAATATTTAGCTTCTCTGAGAGTTATTCTTCTTCTCTTGTTGTAATTTTCAACACAGAATTCTAAAACTGATTTGAATAGTATTAGAACTATTAAAGAATATATTAAAACTAATGTATTTTAGGAGCTTCCTTGGTATTCCAGTGGCTAGGACTCTGCCCTCCCAATGAAGGGGTCTGAGTTGGATTCCTGGTCAGGGAACCAGATCCCACATGTCACAACTAAGAGATCCCACATGCTACAGCCAACAGAGATCAAAGATCCAGATCCCAGGTGCCACAACTAACATTCAGTGCAGCCAAATAAATAAATACAATTTTAATACTAATGTATTTTAAGTATTTTTATGATTAAAAATAATTTGTTATACAAACTTTATAAAGACATTAAAATATACATTTGAAATATTTAATACTTAAAATGTTGAAATTAAATGGAAAAGAAAGAAATTTAAAAAATAAATATCATTAATAATCCTTGATGCACACACACATCCCTGTGAATATTTTGGAATTTTTCTCTAGACTTTCTATTAATACCTACAGACATGTCTGCGTACCTTGTAATACATTAACATAACACATGCATGACCATTTCAGTTGGGTCTGAAATAAGGGCAGGTTGTTCACATGCCAACACTGTCCATCAGCAGGAGATGCCAGCCGACAAATGAGGCTCAGAGCAACAACAGTTAATATCACTCCTGGAGGAGGAACCGTCACAGGAGCGACAGCTCAGCACCAGCTAAGGACCATACGAAGATGGTGGGTTAAAGAAGTCTTGGAAAAACAGGAGGCAGAATTGGAGAGGTTAGGACGAGAATCATTACACTGTGAAAGAACTTCAGGAAGATGATATTGTTTAACTGATGGATCCTGCAAAGAAGTCAGGACAATGGCAGAAGAAAAGGCATCTGAGAAAAGACATTTCACCTGGTGAAATACCAGATTACGAGGAAGGGGAAGAATAGGAGACAAAGCTGTGTGTCACATGCTCCCTGTCCACAGTCAGCAAACTCAGCAGGAACAGAGGGTGACACACGAGCGGAAGTTCAGCCTGGTCCACTGAGAGACGGGGATACGGGAAGAGGCGGGGATGAGGGAAGAGACAGGAAAGGAGGGCGTGGCAGCATGTTGACAGCATCCCCACAGGGACCAGCCCAAGCTGCGGATGTACAGGCAAAGGGCCTCCAGCCAGTAACTGTGGTCAGTTTCCTACCAGGGCCTAGCACGGGACAGAAGCTTAAAGCAAGACGTATCCCACCAAGTTGTATCTGACAGCGCACAGGAATACAAAAAAGAGGAAAATCTCTCATTCTGTCTTTGCTTCAAGTCACTCATGGCAGGAGAACAAAGATTTGAGAGAAATGTCACAAAAATTGATGCTGAGGGAAATTTTTATAACTAAGTATCTGATGACACAAAGGACAGATAAGTACTTATTTCCTTAAAAGAAATAAAGTCCTGACTCCTTCCATATTATCTCTGACCGTGTCTATCTACACTATTGGCGAATGCTACACGTAATGAATGTCTCTGTGCTACATGGGCAACTGCATAAGTGCTAATTTAAGACACAAAATTAAAAGCAAAACAATTCAAGGTGAAGCAACCCACCCGGTGTTTTCTTAAACATCTGTGATTAAAGCAGGAATGGGGTGATTCACAGTTCTCTGCAGGTTACCCTGGGGCGGTGGCCAGGGATGACAGGGGAGCAGGCCAACTATGATTTCCCAGCCCCCTCTGCATCCCATACACTCCTCCTCGCAGCACCCTGACTGATGCTAAATGGAGACACCCCTATACCAAGCCCCCAAACTGGAGAGACAAGGATGCTGACTGGCCGCTTTAATTACTCCTAAAACAGATCTAAAATTCATGAGTAATAAATTTTTTTTCAAACTTTAAACTTTTTATCTTATATCGGGTATAGCCGATTAACAAACAAGGTGGTGATAGTTTCAGGTAAGAGACTCAGCCATACACATATATGTATCCATTCTCCTCCAAACTCCCCTCCCACCTAGGCTGCAACATAACATGGAGTAGAGTTCTCTGTGCTATACAGGAGGTCCTTGTTGGTTATCCATTTTAAATATAACACTGTGTACAGTTCAGTTCATTCGTTCAGTCATGTCCAACTCTTTGCCACCCCATGAATTGCAGCATGGCAGGCCTCCCTGTCCATCACCAACTCCCAGAGTTCACTCAGACTCACGTCCATGAATCACAGCACGCCAGGCCTCCCTGTCCATCACCAACTCCCGGAGTTCGCTCAGACTCACGTCCATTGAGTCAGTGATCCCATCCAGCCATCTCATCCTCTGTCATCCCCTTCTCCTCCTGCCCCCAGTCCCTCCCAGCATCAGACTCTTTTCCAGTGAGTCAACTCTTTACACGAGGTGGCCAAAGTACTGGAGTTTCAGCTTTATGTCATTCCTTCCAAAGAAATCCCAGGGCTGATCTTCAGAATGGATTGGTTGGATCTTCTTGCAGTCCAGGGGACTCTCAAGAGTCTTCTCCAACATCACAGTTCAAAAGCATCAATTCTTCGGCGCTGTGTACATGTCCATCAAACTCCCTAACTATCCCTTCCCCTTGGCAACCATAATTTCATTTTCTAAGTCTGTGAGTCTCTTTCTGTTTTGAAAATTCATTTATATCATTTCTTTTTGATTCCATATATAAGGCATGTCATAAGACATTTGTCCTTCTCTGTCTGACTTACCTCAATGAGTAATAAAATTTTTAAAAGAATGTTTATATTCTAAGTGTACACATGACTGAAGCTTATGGCTGAAGTGTTTGGAATTTCTAACATGGTTTTCAGATTCAAATACAAACATTAGAGGCAAAAGCTAATCAGCTTCATTATGGGGAGGGTGTGAAGAGCTGATGTGATTTCAGGAAGTATATAAAGCTTGCAAAGACTGTCATTTGACTGAATTTACAAAATGTTCGATAATTCTAATTTCTGAAATAGCTGTGACCTTCCTATAAATCAGTCAGCTAAGGGTGGAGGCCTCAGGGGTGGTTCAAATCCACACACGAGAGGCAAACTCTTATAAGTACCTGGAAAGTGATCATCAGAAATGAAGTCAAACAAAGCACCACATCCTCCCTGCTTCCAAGCATACTTCTTCTGTTTATTACATTAATACCCCCACAAAACACCTGTATACCTCCTAACACTCAGCATTTAACTCTGTTAGCTGAAATCATGCCATAAACCATTTCTTCTCTCTCTCTTCAGGTCCTTATTCTCAAATTTCTCCTCAAATTCCACTCTTCATATTTATCTTCTCAACCTCCTCTGCTCCACTCATCGAAANTTCGGCGCTGTGTACATGTCCATCAAACTCCCTAACTATCCCTTCCCCTTGGCAACCATAATTTCATTTTCTAAGTCTGTGAGTCTCTTTCTGTTTTGAAAATTCATTTATATCATTTCTTTTTGATTCCATATATAAGGCATGTCATAAGACATTTGTCCTTCTCTGTCTGACTTACCTCAATGAGTAATAAAATTTTTAAAAGAATGTTTATATTCTAAGTGTACACATGACTGAAGCTTATGGCTGAAGTGTTTGGAATTTCTAACATGGTTTTCAGATTCAAATACAAACATTAGAGGCAAAAGCTAATCAGCTTCATTATGGGGAGGGTGTGAAGAGCTGATGTGATTTCAGGAAGTATATAAAGCTTGCAAAGACTGTCATTTGACTGAATTTACAAAATGTTCGATAATTCTAATTTCTGAAATAGCTGTGACCTTCCTATAAATCAGTCAGCTAAGGGTGGAGGCCTCAGGGGTGGTTCAAATCCACACACGAGAGGCAAACTCTTATAAGTACCTGGAAAGTGATCATCAGAAATGAAGTCAAACAAAGCACCACATCCTCCCTGCTTCCAAGCATACTTCTTCTGTTTATTACATTAATACCCCCACAAAACACCTGTATACCTCCTAACACTCAGCATTTAACTCTGTTAGCTGAAATCATGCCATAAACCATTTCTTCTCTCTCTCTTCAGGTCCTTATTCTCAAATTTCTCCTCAAATTCCACTCTTCATATTTATCTTCTCAACCTCCTCTGCTCCACTCATCGAAAGTACTCAACTCTGTTAGCCCCGTCACTTCTGGCATTACTGTTAGGAATTTTCTTAAAATTCTGGCATCTTGCCCGAGGTGCAGGTGGCTTTACAGGAGCCATCCAGAGCAGTGTTAACACGACCAGGAGAGTACAGTTAGGAATGGCCATTTCATGACCCACGGTCACTCCAAACAACTTAACTAGCTCCCTCTAGGGACGAAAGACCCTCACCCCGACCCCATTCCAACTGTCCCTCCTAGAGCCACACCTGGTCTCAGTGCCACTGCTCCCCTGATAGCTTCTTAAACTTCCACGCCTGGCACTCCAGCCAAACCTCCTGAATTCTGCACTAGGCATGCTGACACTCTCTTCTGACTTCATGTCCTTGCATTATCACTCTGGCCCCAGGGGCCATCATCTCCATCATCCTCTCATCTAGAACTTCAGTTCTCCCCACTTGATCTCCTCTGGACCGGCCAGCCTGCTGCGCCAGGCTGCAGAGCCTGTCTGGAGAGCCATCACACAGGCCCGTCGTGCCCTGCAGTCATGGTCTCTGACCTCAGGGTCCCTCAACCATGCCCGAAATCCCTGCCCACAGTCCCAGTCACTTCCCTCTCCTTCCGTCCCTCAGCAGCAACCCTGCATCATCACCTCTCCTCAGAAGCTCACCCACTGCTTTCTCCTGACTGGTGCTTTCCATGCCTTTCCAGCCCACCTTACTCGGTGCTGTGA
>SJYW01011173.1:0-14850 GCA_006410735.1 Raphicerus campestris
CAGATGTACACATGGGCCCGGGGCTGGCGCTGGCCCTGGCCCTGGGCAGGGGCTGCAGGCTGAGTCCAGTAAGGGGCAGAGGCCAGGGCTCCACATGCAGCCTCAGAGAGGGCAGGGGCACCCAGGCTGAGCTGCTTTTCCCAGAGCCCGCGTTCCCAGATCCTACCTGGCTATCCAGCCCCTTGACCGCGTGTTCCAGTCCCGCAGACCGAGAGGAGTGTAACCAGGGGAAATGGAGCTTGGTGTGGTGCGGTACTGAGATGGCATCTGGGAGCCGAGGGCCCTGACCTGCCTCCTTTCCCTTGTAGCTATGAGGAGTTCTACCTCTCCTGCTCCCTCAGCCACGGCGGCAAGGAGCTGTGCAGCCCCCTGCAGACCCGACGGGTCCACTTCTCCAAGTACCTCTTCCACCTTGTCATCTGGGACCAGCAGTAAGCGCCCCTCCCACACTGACCTCCCCCCGAGGCTCACAGACCCTCTCTCAGGCTCTGAAGACCCAGGTTAAACCAGGCTCTCTCATTGACTAACCAGGAGAGCCATTCAGACTCTTGAGTCTCCACTTCCAAAACTCTTAAATGAGGACCGGTGTAATTTCTAACTTTAAAGTGGTTATGAGTCTCCAATGAGAAGTGACCATAAAAGCATGTTGTAAACTAATGTAAAACATTAGTCTTAATAATAATTCATCACTTTAATCTTGTCTCCCTTAAAAGGTTTAACTAGTCTGATAGAGTCTCATCTTCTCCCTCTTTCCTAAATTTCCTGTAGACTAGGGAGACAGGACTGTGTGCTTTCTTCCTTACATATCAGGGCGGAAAGGCTGCCTGTGGGGAAGAAGAATGGGCTTGGAGCCATAGGAGTGAAGCTCTGTTTCTAGCTCTGCCTGTAGTCCTAGATTCTCTGGGGCCTCAGTTTCTCAACCTGTGAAGTGGGAACATTTGTTTAACTCAGAGGCAGTTGTGGCACTGAAATGAGATAGGTTACAGATATAAACATGAAACCACAAGCACAGGATAGTAACACTGTGCTATTAACAGTAATTTGCTGTCAGGAAGGTAGACATCAGCCAAGCAAAACAGGAAGGAAACAGAGGTGCGGGTGCCTTGCTGGCGACATTGCAGAACCTCGTGTGCCTTGTGCATTTTCTATGCTGTGCTCCATCCACTCAGGGAGTTTGGTTGCTCCCCCAGCTTCACTTTCCCAGATTGACTCATCCCTGAGTCCTTAGGTACTAACCAGAAGATTTAGGAGATGGAGGAGGGTCCTTGGTGAGGCCACAGGGTGCTGAAATAGGTGCATGGCGAGCCTGGAGGTCTGGGACAGGTGGGCCATTTTACGGGTGGCTGAAGGGGGACGAGCAGGATGGAGGGCAGCCCCTGTCTCCTGCCGTTCACTTTTGTGGTTCATAGAGCAATAAAGGCGGAAATACGGTTCTCTGATTAAGCAACCGCCAGGGCAGAAAAGTCTCTTTGGAGGCGGAGGATGGCTGCATTAAAAGGCTCCTGAATTCCATCATCCCCTTGGGACTCTCTGACTCACTTACCACTGCTGCTAAGGGAGGGGGCCGTTACGGTGCTCTGGCCCAGGCAGACCCCACAGTGAGCCGTTCCCCCGGAGTGTCAGAGGCTTGGAAGCAGCCCAGCATGTTCTGCCCTGGGCTGCGTGCCTTGTGGCCTCATCCTGCTCCCTGAGTCTCTGCCTCAGACCCCACGGGACTGGTCTCCTGCCTAGAGCCTTGTGGAAGGGGCCATCTCAGCGCTGCCCCTCCAGGTCGCCCTTGGGCACCTTCCTGATCAAGACCAAGGCGTGTGGGAGGGCGTGCTACAGTGTGGAGTTCAGAGCACTGGCTTGGGGTGCCACCATCCTCTCCTCCCTGCAGGTGCCACCCTTAGCAGGTCATTGAGTCCAAAGTGGATGGTGATACAGCCTACCCTATAGGGTTGTTTGAGAGCAGTCGAGACATTGCAAGTAAAGTGCTGGGCACGATACCTAGTGCACGATAAATGTTTTCTTCTCTATGTCGTGTTTTGAGCTGGAGGAGCCCTCTTAGTTCCGGTTTCTCTGTTCCAAGTGACTGGCGCAGTGACTGACACTCGAAGATGTTTGTGCGTGAAAGGACTAAATGTGTAACTCAGTTCCAGTGCGGTAACCACAGTGTCACACAGAGAACAGCACGCAGGATACACACATTCACACGTGTGAAGCTCTGTTCCCCTTTTCACTGATAAGGAAGCTGAGGCACAGAGGTGTGAATAGCTGGCCCAGGTTGGGAGAGGCAGAACCAGGACTGGAAGGGCACATCCCAGGACCCCTGCCGGCAGGAGCTGGCCCCTGTGCCATGCTGTTGAGGGATGGGGTGCAGAAGGGAGGAGGCCCAAGGCTGCAGCCCACCTACTGGTTGTCCTGACTGACCCCAGGTGATGGTCCGTGGGGAGATTTCAGAATACCGGATATACCTAAGGGGCGAGGAGAAGTGGGCCTTGGCTGGGGCCAGACTTGCTGGTTTCGGTTCAGAAAGTTTCCACATTCCACCTTTCCTCTGGGTGCCCAGCTGGAAGCCTCTTCTTGGGCGAAAAGAAAGGATCAGGGCTAGTTCGTGTCCTCTCTGCTATGGGGCTAGCCGGTCCTCTCCCCCACCGTAGTGTGGGGATCAGCTAACTCTCAAAATAGGCCCAGCAGCCTGGCTCTGCCCCTGGCCGGGCCTGGCATGCGTGCTGGCTCCTGGAGGGGTCCTAATTATAGCTGTGGGCCCCCGGGGTAGGGACGGGTCAGGGCCCTGCCGGTCTCTGGCAGGGAGGCGGGAGTGCTCCGCTTAGGTGGAGGTTTCCCCAGGAGTGAGGGGCACGGTGTGGGGAGCTGCTGGTCATGAAGCTGCTCACCACGGGGGTGGCCGCCCTGCTTCTGTGTCCTCGGGCGTAGAAGCTGCTGGGCCTGGGGCTGGCCAGAAGGGTGTGACAGCATGGACTTTGGCCCCGGAACAGCTTCCCCGAAAGGTAATGCGGGTCCTCCCTCTTCCCACAGCTCCCCTCCCCATCGCCCTCACCCCACCCCAGGGCCTGCTCCTGAACTTGGAGGGCGAGGCTGGGTGTGGTATGACTCAGAGCAGGCGGAGACCATCTGGGTCCCCAGGGGCTTCTGTGCCTGACTTCTTCGGACCCTGCCATTTGCTTTCTCACTACCCGGGGACGGAGAGGAGCCCCTTCTTTTTATCCCTTTGGTTTTCAAAATGTTGGGGGTGAGAACAAACTATTTGTGCCTGGTGGGTTAGAAGAGGGGGCTGGGGAGGGCTGTGTCAGCAGGTGGGGGGTGGTCAGCAGGAGGAGATCCTGCTGCTGCTTCCTGGTGGCGAGATTGTTCAGTGGAAAAGGACTGTCAGCAAATGGGTTCTTGGGGACCCTCTGCAGAAATCCTGAAACTCAGGAAGGAGTGTGGCAGAGGTGACTCTGGCTAAGTGAGTTCTGTCTGGTTACACTGAGGAGCCTCAGAGTCAGAAGATGTTTGCCTGACTCTCCCCAGAGGCTGCAGAGATTCTGGACTGTGATCCCAAGAGCCTCGAGGAAGTTTTGCCTGCAGTCTGGGGTCTGTCCTGGTTCTGCAGGAAGGCTTCCCCAGGGAGCACGTGGGAGGCGGAGCCCTCAGCCTCAGCCTGCCATCCTGGCCGCCTGGCCCTGGAGGCCACAGGGGCAGCACTGGCTGATCTGGTTTCCTGTCCTCCCTAGGATCTGCTTCCCTGTACAGCTGAACCGGCTGCCTCGGGAGACCTTGCTGTGCGCCACCCTCTACGCTCTGCCCGTGCCCCCGCCGGGGAGCTCCTCAGAGGCCAACAAGCAGCGGCGGGTGCCTGAAGCCCTGGGCTGGGTCACTGCTCCGCTCTTCAACTTCAGGCAGTATGTGGCCTTGGCTGGAGGAGGGCCTAGGCAGAGGTGTGACCAAGGAAGCTACTGGGCAGGACTCATGGTCCAGGACTGGTGGGAAGGGGCAGGGAAATGTGTACTCAGGTAATGCCATCTGGTCTTATCATTGGAAGGACCAGTCCCCTTCTCTAGCTCATGAAGGCGTCCACCCCAGGTGTGGTGAGCTTAGAAAGGCTTCCTGGAGAGAGTGGAATTTTTTTTAAGGCTTGAAAGAAGGAAAAGTTGGTGGTCTGGGGGGAGAATGAGAGAGAAGAGTTGGGCAGAGAATTCAAGCAGAAAAGGCAGATTTTTGGATGGGGAAGCAAGAAGAAAACCATGTCTTTAGCCACTGGGTTTGTTGGCTCATCCCCCCTTCCATCTTCCTCAGAGTCCTGACCTGTGGTCGGAAGCTTCTGGGCTTATGGCCAGCAACACAGGAAAGTCCCAGTGCCCGCTGGAGTGCACCTAATTTCCATCAGCCAGATAGTGTGATCCTGCAGGTGAGAGCCCAGCCTGTCCCTCCCACCCTCAGACCCCTCCAGAGGCAGCTCCAAGGCTCCCCTGGAGGTCTGGACCGGGGCAGTAGCAGAGCATATGGAGCTGGGGCGTGGGGTGGTTTGGCGGAGGCAGCCAGGCACGTGAGGCTGGAGCAGAACAGGAGGGCCGTCTCTGTGGAGTCCGAATCCTGTCTCCTAGAGGTCACCTGATTTCAAGGAGCCCGAGGTGGGATTTGAGGCCCTTGCCAAGCAGGGCTCAGCTCCTCAGAGCCCCTTGTGATGAACTCTAATATTAGGAGGCTGAGCCATCCCCTCTTGGTGTCGGTGGGGGGACCCCATTCTCTGGACAAGGGAGGAGTCGGTCAGGTCCAAGGTCTAGTTATCACTCTCCGGCTCCATTGTGGTCACGAGATACTTTGATTTGGAATATGGAATATCAAAGTGAGTACAGAATGAAACCTGCAAGAGGCAGCATTTTTATCTGTCATATTTACTACTCTGTACCCAGGGCCTAATGCTTGACGTATATTAGGTTTCAATAAGCATTTCTTGAATGAAGGAATGTGGAACTCCCTTTGAGGACGGTCTCCCTGAGCTCTGACATCCCTTACAGGAGGATGAGCGTGGCAGCACAGAGGAAGGGGACGCAGCATTGCGGCCTCAGAGTTGGCAGGGTCCTCGCCTCGCGTGTGGTCCCAGCTTCCATCAGGCGGTACCCGCCAGCCTCGGCCTAATCACACATCTGTTCAGAGCTCTGGCCTGGGACCAGTCCCCTCACCTAGATGCATCTCAGCCCAGTCTCTTCCTCACTTGACCATTTTTCTTTCTGTCTCTTTGTGTCCTCATTTTTTTGCTGGAGGTTAGGCTGGAAGGGACTGTAGTGATCGCCAGGTCCAACAAGGTTATTTTATAGACAAAGAATCTGTGGGGAGAGAGGGAGGCAGGAATGCTGGCAGGTAAGAGCTAGTTGCAGCCTCACCCAGTTGTGGCTCTCTGTCCTCACTTTCCCAATGTCATCCCACAGATTGACTTTCCCACCTCGGCCTTTGACATCAAGTTCACCAGCCCTGCTGGAGACAAGTTCAGCCCTCGCTATGAGTTTGGCAGCCTCCGGGAGGAAGACCAACATGTGCTTAAAAACATCATGCAGAAGGAGTCCCTGCACTGGTGAGGTGCAGAGCATGCCCCGCGCGTGACTCAGTCCTCCAGTGAATTTCTCGGGTTCCAGCTGGCCTCCCAGTGGTTCCCTGTCCTCGTGCTCTGGGAGGCGAGGTGGGCTGGAGTGGGCATTGATTGCCACCTGGGCGGGAAGTCATGGAAAGAGGGCTCCGCAGTCCCTAGAGCTTTTTCAAAAGCTGGCCTTAGGAGAGTGGAGAGCTCAGAGTGAGGATGTTGGATCTGGGAATGCCCCTCCTCACAATGGGCGCTTGACCCAGGATCAGCTGGCCAGGAGCATCAGAGCTCTGCCCACCGCAGATGAGCTGTCCACGGGGGGCCGCTGGGCTTCCCACCGTGCCCCCACTTGCTGCCCCTGCCACACCCACAGCCCTGCCACTTTCTCTGGCCCTGCCACTTTCCAAAGAGGATCTGCTGTCCAGGCAAGCTGGCAACTCTCGGGAGTCTGTAAGCCTAAGCTGATCTCACCGTGGGGGCCACTTCTCTCAGCCGGTTGGAGGAGCCGTGGGGTCTGGGCGGTCCCTGGCCTGTCCTCTCCTGTACCTCTCTGGCTCTGGCATGGCCCTACCTGTGGCAGCGGAGGAAATGAGAGAGCTGGGGCTTCTCTTGCTCGCTCCTGTCCCAGCAGGGCACCCTCCCCCACAACCTGGCTGACCCCTTACTTATTGGCCCCTCAGCTCCCTCCCCCATTGGACCCCTGATCTCAGGCCAGGCCCGTTAGCTGCAGGCGCTCCAGCTGGCCCCCGAGGTCCCCAGAGGCCTCTCAGCTGCCCAGACCCTGGCGTGGGGACCGCTGCCCTCTGGTGGCTCTACTTGGGAGATGCCCTCGGTGACGCCCTCTGTGCATCCTCAGGAGGGGCAGCCCATCCTGTGCTTGGCCCGGATGTCCCTGAGATTTGGACTCTGGCTCCCAAAGTTCGCTTCACACGTTGCGATCCCTTAGGGATTGCGTCTGCCTTCCCCATTCTGAGTTAAGGGCTNGTTTCTCTGTTCCAAGTGACTGGCGCAGTGACTGACACTCGAAGATGTTTGTGCGTGAAAGGACTAAATGTGTAACTCAGTTCCAGTGCGGTAACCACAGTGTCACACAGAGAACAGCACGCAGGATACACACATTCACACGTGTGAAGCTCTGTTCCCCTTTTCACTGATAAGGAAGCTGAGGCACAGAGGTGTGAATAGCTGGCCCAGGTTGGGAGAGGCAGAACCAGGACTGGAAGGGCACATCCCAGGACCCCTGCCGGCAGGAGCTGGCCCCTGTGCCATGCTGTTGAGGGATGGGGTGCAGAAGGGAGGAGGCCCAAGGCTGCAGCCCACCTACTGGTTGTCCTGACTGACCCCAGGTGATGGTCCGTGGGGAGATTTCAGAATACCGGATATACCTAAGGGGCGAGGAGAAGTGGGCCTTGGCTGGGGCCAGACTTGCTGGTTTCGGTTCAGAAAGTTTCCACATTCCACCTTTCCTCTGGGTGCCCAGCTGGAAGCCTCTTCTTGGGCGAAAAGAAAGGATCAGGGCTAGTTCGTGTCCTCTCTGCTATGGGGCTAGCCGGTCCTCTCCCCCACCGTAGTGTGGGGATCAGCTAACTCTCAAAATAGGCCCAGCAGCCTGGCTCTGCCCCTGGCCGGGCCTGGCATGCGTGCTGGCTCCTGGAGGGGTCCTAATTATAGCTGTGGGCCCCCGGGGTAGGGACGGGTCAGGGCCCTGCCGGTCTCTGGCAGGGAGGCGGGAGTGCTCCGCTTAGGTGGAGGTTTCCCCAGGAGTGAGGGGCACGGTGTGGGGAGCTGCTGGTCATGAAGCTGCTCACCACGGGGGTGGCCGCCCTGCTTCTGTGTCCTCGGGCGTAGAAGCTGCTGGGCCTGGGGCTGGCCAGAAGGGTGTGACAGCATGGACTTTGGCCCCGGAACAGCTTCCCCGAAAGGTAATGCGGGTCCTCCCTCTTCCCACAGCTCCCCTCCCCATCGCCCTCACCCCACCCCAGGGCCTGCTCCTGAACTTGGAGGGCGAGGCTGGGTGTGGTATGACTCAGAGCAGGCGGAGACCATCTGGGTCCCCAGGGGCTTCTGTGCCTGACTTCTTTGGACCCTGCCATTTGCTTTCTCACTACCCGGGGACGGAGAGGAGCCCCTTCTTTTTATCCCTTTGGTTTTCAAAATGTTGGGGGTGAGAACAAACTATTTGTGCCTGGTGGGTTAGAAGAGGGGGCTGGGGAGGGCTGTGTCAGCAGGTGGGGGGTGGTCAGCAGGAGGAGATCCTGCTGCTGCTTCCTGGTGGCGAGATTGTTCAGTGGAAAAGGACTGTCAGCAAATGGGTTCTTGGGGACCCTCTGCAGAAATCCTGAAACTCAGGAAGGAGTGTGGCAGACAGTTTGGGTCATGTTATCACCTGAACTCTAGGTGGCTCTGGCTAAGTGAGTTCTGTCTGGTTACACTGAGGAGCCTCAGAGTCAGAAGATGTTTGCCTGACTCTCCCCAGAGGCTGCAGAGATTCTGGACTGTGATCCCAAGAGCCTCGAGGAAGTTTTGCCTGCAGTCTGGGGTCTGTCCTGGTTCTGCAGGAAGGCTTCCCCAGGGAGCACGTGGGAGGCGGAGCCCTCAGCCTCAGCCTGCCATCCTGGCCGCCTGGCCCTGGAGGCCACAGGGGCAGCACTGGCTGATCTGGTTTCCTGTCCTCCCTAGGATCTGCTTCCCTGTACAGCTGAACCGGCTGCCTCGGGAGACCTTGCTGTGCGCCACCCTCTACGCTCTGCCCGTGCCCCCGCCGGGGAGCTCCTCAGAGGCCAACAAGCAGCGGCGGGTGCCTGAAGCCCTGGGCTGGGTCACTGCTCCGCTCTTCAACTTCAGGCAGTATGTGGCCTTGGCTGGAGGAGGGCCTAGGCAGAGGTGTGACCAAGGAAGCTACTGGGCAGGACTCATGGTCCAGGACTGGTAGGAAGGGGCAGGGAAATGTGTACTCAGGTAATGCCATCTGGTCTTATCATTGGAAGGACCAGTCCCCTTCTCTAGCTCATGAAGGCGTCCACCCCAGGTGTGGTGAGCTTAGAAAGGCTTCCTGGAGAGAGTGGAATTTTTTTTAAGGCTTGAAAGAAGGAAAAGTTGGTGGTCTGGGGGGAGAATGAGAGAGAAGAGTTGGGCAGAGAATTCAAGCAGAAAAGGCAGATTTTTGGATGGGGAAGCAAGAAGAAAACCATGTCTTTAGCCACTGGGTTTGTTGGCTCATCCCCCCTTCCATCTTCCTCAGAGTCCTGACCTGTGGTCGGAAGCTTCTGGGCTTATGGCCAGCAACACAGGAAAGTCCCAGTGCCCGCTGGAGTGCACCTAATTTCCATCAGCCAGATAGTGTGATCCTGCAGGTGAGAGCCCAGCCTGTCCCTCCCACCCTCAGACCCCTCCAGAGGCAGCTCCAAGGCTCCCCTGGAGGTCTGGACCGGGGCAGTAGCAGAGCATATGGAGCTGGGGCGTGGGGTGGTTTGGCGGAGGCAGCCAGGCACGTGAGGCTGGAGCAGAACAGGAGGGCCGTCTCTGTGGAGTCCGAGTCCTGTCTCCTGGAGGTCACCTGATTTCAAGGAGCCCGAGGTGGGATTTGAGGCCCTTGCCAAGCAGGGCTCAGCTCCTCAGAGCCCCTTGTGATGAACTCTAATATTAGGAGGCTGAGCCATCCCCTCTTGGTGTCGGTGGGGGGACCCCATTCTCTGGACAAGGGAGGAGTCGGTCAGGTCCAAGGTCTAGTTACCACTCTCCGGCTCCATTGTGGTCACGAGATACTTTGATTTGGAATATGGAATATCAAAGTGAGTACAGAATGAAACCTGCAAGAGGCAGCATTTTTATCTGTCATATTTACTACTCTGTACCCAGGGCCTAATGCTTGACGTATATTAGGTTTCAATAAGCATTTCTTGAATGAAGGAATGTGGAACTCCCTTTGAGGACGGTCTCCCTGAGCTCTGACATCCCTTACAGGAGGATGAGCGTGGCAGCACAGAGGAAGGGGACGCAGCATTGCGGCCTCAGAGTTGGCAGGGTCCTCGCCTCGCGTGTGGTCCCAGCTTCCATCAGGTGGTACCCGCCAGCCTCGGCCTAATCACACATCTGTTCAGAGCTCTGGCCTGGGACCAGTCCCCTCACCTAGATGCATCTCAGCCCAGTCTCTTCCTCACTTGACCATTTTTCTTTCTGTCTCTTTGTGTCCTCATTTTTTTGCTGGAGGTTAGGCTGGAAGGGACTGTAGTGATCGCCAGGTCCAACAAGGTTATTTTATAGACAAAGAATCTGTGGGGAGAGAGGGAGGCAGGAATGCTGGCAGGTAAGAGCTAGTTGCAGCCTCACCCAGTTGTGGCTCTCTGTCCTCACTTTCCCAATGTCATCCCACAGATTGACTTTCCCACCTCGGCCTTTGACATCAAGTTCACCAGCCCTGCTGGAGACAAGTTCAGCCCTCGCTATGAGTTTGGCAGCCTCCGGGAGGAAGACCAACATGTGCTTAAAAACATCATGCAGAAGGAGTCCCTGCACTGGTGAGGTGCAGAGCATGCCCCGCGCGTGACTCAGTCCTCCAGTGAATTTCTCGGGTTCCAGCTGGCCTCCCAGTGGTTCCCTGTCCTCGTGCTCTGGGAGGCGAGGTGGGCTGGAGTGGGCATTGATTGCCACCTGGGCGGGAAGTCATGGAAAGAGGGCTCCGCAGTCCCTAGAGCTTTTTCAAAAGCTGGCCTTAGGAGAGTGGAGAGCTCAGAGTGAGGATGTTGGATCTGGGAATGCCCCTCCTCACAATGGGCGCTTGACCCAGGATCAGCTGGCCAGGAGCATCAGAGCTCTGCCCACCGCAGATGAGCTGTCCACGGGGGGCCGCTGGGCTTCCCACCGTGCCCCCACTTGCTGCCCCTGCCACACCCACAGCCCTGCCACTTTCTCTGGCCCTGCCACTTTCCAAAGAGGATCTGCTGTCCAGGCAAGCTGGCAACTCTCGGGAGTCTGTAAGCCTAAGCTGATCTCACCGTGGGGGCCACTTCTCTCAGCCGGTTGGAGGAGCCGTGGGGTCTGGGCGGTCCCTGGCCTGTCCTCTCCTGTACCTCTCTGGCTCTGGCATGGCCCTACCTGTGGCAGCGGAGGAAATGAGAGAGCTGGGGCTTCTCTTGCTCGCTCCTGTCCCAGCAGGGCACCCTCCCCCACAACCTGGCTGACCCCTTACTTATTGGCCCCTCAGCTCCCTCCCCCATTGGACCCCTGATCTCAGGCCAGGCCCGTTAGCTGCAGGCGCTCCAGCTGGCCCCCGAGGTCCCCAGAGGCCTCTCAGCTGCCCAGACCCTGGCGTGGGGACCGCTGCCCTCTGGTGGCTCTACTTGGGAGATGCCCTCGGTGACGCCCTCTGTGCATCCTCAGGAGGGGCAGCCCATCCTGTGCTTGGCCCGGATGTCCCTGAGATTTGGACTCTGGCTCCCAAAGTTCGCTTCACACGTTGCGATCCCTTAGGGATTGCGTCTGCCTTCCCCATTCTGAGTTAAGGGCTCTTGGGTGTAGCCTGGACGGAGGCGTTCACAGCGCCCCTCGGTACTAGGCAGGAAGTTCGTTCTCTTGGAGGCCCGGCTCCCTGCAGACAGCGGGCCGCAAAGTCTCACCGTCCGCCCCTCCCCCACCCCCAACTCCCAGGCTCACGGATGCGGACAAAAAGCGCCTGTGGGAGAAGCGGTATTACTGCCACGCGGAGGTGAGCGCACTGCCGCTGGTGCTTGCCAGCGCGCCCAGCTGGGAGTGGGCCTGCCTCCCCGACACCTATGCTCTGCTGGCGCAGTGGACCCCCATGAACCACCAGGACGCCCTGGGGCTCCTGCACGCCACGTGAGTCGCGACACCCACCTTTCCCCCCAGCCAGGCTGCGGCGTTAGAGTGAGCCTGTCCTGGAGGGGAGCGGTCACATGGGCATGGAAATTCAGGGCTTTCCCACTTCTGTTTTTCCACCCCTAACCCTCATGTTATACTATGAACATTTTCCAAACATACAACAAAACTGAAAATAGTGAACATCCGTATTCCCACCACCTAGATTCTAACCTTTAGCATTTATTACATTTGATTTATTGTATATGTATTTCCATCAATATATCATATTTTATATGCATTTTGAAGTAAATTGAGACATCATAACTCCTTCCTAAATTCTTTAGCAAGCATATCATTAACTAGAGCTCAATGTTTATTTACAGTTTTTCCTTTGNACCTTTAGCATTTATTACATTTGATTTATTGTCTATGTATTTCCATCAATATATCATATTTTATATGCATTTTGAAGTGAATTGAGACATCATAACTCCTTCCTAAATTCTTTAGCAAGCATATCATTAACTAGAGCTCAATGTTTATTTACAGTTTTTCCTTTGAGATAAAATATACATATAAATAAATGCCCGAGCCTTATGTGTACATTTGCTGAGATTTGATGTATGCACACACCTGTTTAACCCAAATCTTATTACGTTTTCAAAAGTTCTACTTTTGAAGTCATTGCTTTCTTCTTTCCGCTAGGGACACAGGCTTCCAGTCTCAAACTCCTAGATGGTACCCACTGTTCTTGGCTTATTTTCTACTACTCTTAGTAATTTAAATGTATCTAATCCGTGCATCTTACCTTCAGTACTTTTTGAGGCAATGGATTTGCTAATCTCTGCTAAACTAATTCTGGCTAGGTATACTAGCTTGTATATAGTGATCCCTGTTATTCACTGACAAGGTGTGCATTAAAGGATGGTACGAAAAGTGACAGCGCTTTGACTCTCATGAGGGCTCTTTGATGATGGGAATTTCTAGCAGAGTGGGAATTAAGAGATCTTTGGGAGTGGGTTTGAGGACTTTGTCTCATTTTCTTTAGCTCATACAGGGAATGAGAGTGACTTCCACGGCCTGAGATTGACTCTAACCGTGGGCTGGGACAGTCTCAAGGATTGCAATCCAGAGAAGGTGCTTAGGACTCCTGGTGGCTTTGGCAGATTCTGGAAGTCATTACCTTTTCTCCACCCGTGCCTCTGAGGCCCCAGTGTGAGGGTGCTTGCTCACCCCTGTGCCTCAGACCCTGGGACTGGATTGTCAGCATCCTGGGCTCTGTCTTGCAGGTTCCCAGACCAGGAGGTGCGTCGCATGGCTGTACAGTGGATCGGCTCCCTCTCTGATGCCGAGCTGCTAGACTACTTGCCGCAGCTCGTGCAGGTGAGTGGGCTGGCCTTCCCTCCAGTTCTGAGGGTCCCGCCCCCAGGACCCCAAGACAGACTGTATTCTACAGGGATATTGGTTGATATAGAGTACGGATAGTCAACAAAGTCCCCTGTCCCCTGTCTCCCACCCAGGCCTTAAAGTACGAATGCTACCTGGACAGCCCCTTGGTGCGCTTCCTCCTGAAGCGGGCGGTCTCTGACTTGAGAGTGACTCACTACTTCTTCTGGTAAAACTGTGCAGAAAGGGGAGAGGTAGACTTGTCTCCCTCACTTGGGAGTACTTTACTTTCAGCCTGCAGGGTGGGGGCTTCCCGGGTGGCACTAGTGGTAAAGAACCCGCCTGCCAGTGCAGGAGACAAAAGAGGCGCAGGTTCTATCCCTGGGTTGGGAAGATCCCCTGAAAAAGGAAATGCAATCCACTCCAGTATTCTTGCTTGGAGAATCCCACGGACGTAGGAGCCTGGTGGGCCGTAGTCCGAGGGTTTGCAAAGAGTCAGACACCACTGAAGTGATTTAGCACTGCCAGGTGGGGAGCTGAGCTATCTAGGTTGCAGTATTTAGGGCAGCACCTTTTCCTCAGGGGGTCTCAACCCACCCCTGTGGTAAGCAGAGTGGGGAATCATCCCTGGCCCTCCCCTTCACCCTCATGTGGCAGAAATATAAAGGAGAAACCAGATGCATGAGGCCTTTGAACGCTACTTAGAAACAGCAAGGGCAAGCTGAGAGGTGGAAGAACACCTCTGTATCAGTTTGACATCCAGAGTCTGTTTTCTGTCCCAAGTTTGGGGTGGGTTTTCCAGGGAGTTGGAGCTGGGTCTGGCCATTCCCCAGCCCCGTTGCCTGTGGTCCCTTGGGTGTTCTGACTCCCTTGCTTCCCTTTGCCGGATAGGTTGCTGAAGGATGGCCTCAAAGACTCTCAGTTCAGCATCCGCTACCAGTACCTGCTGGCCGCCTTGTTATGTTGCTGTGGCAAGGGGCTGAGAGAGGAGTTTAACCGCCAGTGCTGGCTTGTTAATACCCTGGCCAAACTGGCCCAGCAGGTCCGGGAGGCTGCCCCGTCTGCACGGCAGGTGAGCAGGGCGAGGCTGCCTCTGCCCCATTCTGGTTCTGGGCCACTGCAGCCAATTGTAACTTCTCAGGCCTCCTGACCAGCAGGATGGCACTTGACCATCGCTGGTGAGGGGCTGAAAGGAGGTGATTTTCTAATCTACAGGCTACAAACCATGGATGTGTTTTATTTGGCTTGCTGAGTATTAAAATGTTTAATTAACTGTTTGCCTTAAAGGCTGAGCCAAGTTGTATCAGTGGTTCACTGCATAAGAGCACCCAGCCAGAGGGGCCAAGTGAGGGCGAAAACCCAGTCATCCTTTGTTCACTGGGCAGTGAGCCCCGTTTCAGGACCACCAGAAGGGGCACCTTTATGTTTGTACAGCGGGCCTGTGTTAGGCCAATATTAGGGATCCTGGTTGCTAACCTTTAAAAATTGCGAGATGATAAACTCTAGATTACTGGCTGTCTCTGGCCACGGCCCAAGGGGCAGCTCCTCCTTGGCCTGTGACCCATCTCGCGTTCACCGCAGCCCCGTGAGCCATTCTGCCATCTGCTCCGTCTCTGCAGGTGTTTGGGCTGTGGCCTGGCGCTGGTCCGGGCAGGGGTGTGGGGGTGGTTTTCCTTCATTGCGGTCTGCAGGAGGCTGTCCATGCCTCTCCAGTGATTATTTCCATACCAGCCACTACTGGGCACCCGGCTGGGGAGAGGCCTGACTCCGGTGGAGCCTCCGGCCCTCACCCCACCCCGCTCCCCAACAGGGCATCCTCCGCACTGGCCTGGAGGAGGTGGAGCAGTTCTTCGCCCTCAATGGCTCCTGCCGCCTGCCCCTCAGCCCCAGTCTGCTGGTTAAGGGCGTCGTGCCCAGGGTGAGTGACTGGCAGCTGTGGGGCTCTCGGAGTGGGGAGGGCTCATGGAAGCAGGGTCCTCACTGACCTGCTTACTGAGAGAGATGATAAAGAGAGGCTTATGTGGAGCCTCTTCCCAGCCCTGACACGTGTGGTCTTTCACCTGACAGCTGTGTGGTGTGGGTGA
>SJYW01011175.1:0-11468 GCA_006410735.1 Raphicerus campestris
TCCTTCTCCAGGGGATCTTCCCGACCCAGGGATCGAACCCAGGTCTCCCACATTGCAGGCAGACACTTTAACCTCTGAGATTTCTCCTTCATATTTGAATGAGATCCTTGCTGGGTACAATAATTTGGGTTGGAGGTTTTTCACTTTATTTACTTTAAGTATGTCCTGCCATTCCCTCCTGTCCTGAAGAGTTTCTATTGAAAGATCAGCTGTTATCCTTATGGGAATCCCCTTTGTGTGTTATTTGTTTTTCCCTTGCTGCTTTTAATATTTGTTCTTTGTGTTTGATGTTTGTTAATTTGATTACTATGTGTCTTGGGGGGGTTTGCCTTGGCTTTATCCTGTCTGGACTCTCTGGGTTTCTTGGACTTGGGTGACTATTTCCTTCCCCATTTTAGGGAAGTTTTCAACTGTTATCTCCTCAAGTATTTTTTCATGGTCTTTCTGTCTTCTTCTGGGACTCCTATGATTCAAATGTTAGGGTGTTTAACATTGTCCCAGAGGTCTCTGAGGTTGTCCTCATTTCTTTTAATTCTTTTTTCCTCTCTGCTTCATTTATTTCTACCATTCTATCTTCTACCTCACTTATCCTATCTTCTGCCTCTGTTATTCTACTGTTGGTTCCCTCCAGAGTGTTTTTGATCTCAATTATTGTATTATTCATTATATATTGACTCTTTTTAAAATTTCTTCTAGGTCCTTGTTAAACATTTCTTGCATCTTCTCAATCCTTGTCTCCAGGCTATTTATCTGTAACTGTTTTGTTTTCAAGATTTTGGATCATTTTCACTACCATTATTTGGAATTCTTTATCAGGCAGATTCTCTATCTCTTCTTCTTTTGTTTGGTTTGGTGGGCATTTATCCTGTTCATTTACCTGCTGGGTGTTTCTCTGCCTTTTCATCTTGTTTATATTGCTGTGTTAGGGGTGGCCTTTCCGTATTCTGGCAGTTTGTGGTTCCTCTTTATTGTGCAGGTTCCTCACTGTGGGTGGGGTTGGACGAGTAGCTTTGTCAAGGTTTCCTGGTTAGGGAAGCTTGTGTCGGTGTTCTGGTGGGTGGAGCTGGATTTCTTCTCTCTGGAGTGCAATGAAGTGTCCAGTAGTGAGTTTTGAGATGTCACTGGGTTTGGTGTGACTTTGGGCAGCCTGTATATTGAAGCTCAGGGCTATGTTCCTGTGTTACTGGAGAATTCCCATGGTATGTCTTGCTTTGGAACTTGTTGGCCCTTGGGTGGTGTTTGGTTTCAGCGTAGGTATGAAAGCTTTTGATGAGCTCCTACTGATTAATGTTCCCTGGAGTCAGGAGTTCTCTGGTGTTCTCAGAATTTGGACTTACCCTCCTGCCTGTGGTTTTCAGTCTTATTCTTACAATAGCCTCAGGACTTCTCCATCTCCTTTCAAAGACAGTGGGCTGCCTTTCTGGGTGCCTGAGGTCCTCTGCCAGCATTCAGAAGTTGTTTTGTGGAACTTGGTCAGCATTCAAATGTTCTTTTGATGAATTTGTGAAGGATAAAGTGGTCTCCCCATCCTATTTCTCCGCCATCTTAGGACCACTCCCCCAGGTTATATTCTTCAATTTGGCTTGAATATAATTTTTCATTTATTTCAATAATTGACTATTGATTAATTTTTCACCAAAATACATATGAAAGAAATAAAATTTGTCTATGATTGCTATGTTTTTATGCACAGAATATTTCAAATAATTTAAAGACAGTTACTGAAAGCAAACATTCAGTGATGTAGTTGGATACAAAATAACAAAAATGAATAGTATTTTATACAGGCTTCCCTGGTGGCTCAGAGAGTAAAGAATCTGCCTGCAATGCAGGAGGCCTGGGTTTGATCTCTGGGCTGGGAAGATCCCCTGGAGAAGGGAATGGCTACCCACTCCAATATTCTTGCCTGGAGAATTCCATAGACAAAGGAGCTTGGCGGGCTACAGCCTATGGGGTTGCAAAGAGTAGGATACAACTGAGTGATTAACACATATACACTAACAATTAATTATGAAACAGATTTTAAGAAAATTAATTCATAGGAGCAATAAAGTCTATAAAATTAAGCTAACAAAAGATATGTGTGACTTTTTTGTGAAAAAGTTGTAAAGCTATACAGACATAAGACATAAAAGAAAGCCAAAGTAAATATATCATGTTTATAAGATGAAAAGATAAAACACTTATGTCTTAATGATGCACATATTCTCTAAATTCATCAATATGTCCATGTTGCAGAGTCCCAACAAGGATGTACATTAAGTTTGATAAGCTAATCGTAAAACTCATAAAGTAGAATAAATGGTCATAGAACAAAATGAGAAAATGAGAATGGAGAGGGGCTACCAAATATCAAGATACTTAGTAAAGATATTATAACTAATAAAGTGTGCTATCGGTAGAATAATAGACAAATATATCAATGCAACAGAGAAAAAAGCCCAAAGACCCACTCAAAAGTAAGAACTTGATATATAAGTGAGATGTCCTTATAAATCAGTGTAAACTGAATTGACTATTCAATAAATAACTTGTATATAAAAATGAAAGCATACCCTTATATCAAACCACCACAAAATAAATTACATATAGATTAAAATCAAATTGTGAAACAGAAAGCTTTAAAACTGATAGAAAAAATAAATCTGCATTTTCCCTTAGGAAGGGAAATATCTAGTAGGTAACAAACAACATGCAGGCATCAAATGAAAAGACTGATAAGACTGAATACATTCAAATCAAAAATTTGTATGTGACAAAGGCTATTGATGGAAAAACTAAACTACAGGAAGTCAAGGGATTTATTCAAGGTTATATGCTAGTAACCAGTGGATCACAATACAAACACAGTCTTCTGCCTCTAATACTAATTTATTTTGCATTCCTTTTAATTTATAATTACCCAATTAACACACATTATAGTTTTTCATAAAAATTTGAACAACACAAGTAAAACATGAGTATCTTTGACCATTTTCCTCAATGCCAATCACCAGTATCCTTCCCAGATTTGTACATCTTCTTTTGGGCTTTTCTCCTTGAATATTTAAATATGTAAATAAAAACATAAATTCATTACTCAAGTGATTTTATACTAACCTCACTGTTCTACATCTTTTCTTTAAAAAACATGGCTTGAAGGATCTTCCTTATCAGAATAGCATTCCACAGTATGTATACAGTATCATTCATTTATTCAATTTTCTATTAATAGACCTTCAGGCTATTTTCAGTATTTTGCCCATTGGTCCTATATATAGGATAAATATCTGAAATGGATTTTCTATCAACATATTTTAAATATTGACAACAAATTGCCCATACTGGTATGTATAATCATGATTGTTATGTCTAGATGCTCATTTTTCAATTCCTGTTCCATTACTTGATATTATTAATATTCTTAATTTTTAATATTTTGCCAGCCTAATGGGGAAAAGGGGGTGTATTGCACATCCCTAGAGATTACTAATGAAGCTGGTTCCTCCTCACTGCCAAACCCTGATCTTTATTAGAGGTAAAAGGCAACCACAGCTTTAACTCTTAAAATCATCTTTTCTAGCAGACTTATATTCATATTTATATTTATATTGCAATTTCTTGATTCATTATTTAGACATTGTCTATTAACTTCCTATTATGAAAGATGAGGGTTTAGCAAAAGATGATTAAATATTTTTTATATTCATTAATTTCCTGCTATGTACCTAACAATCATTGTCTCCTACTTTGTTGCCTATTTCTTATCATGATTGTCTTGTTATGGTATATTCCTTAAAGCTTGCCTAAAGATTTCCCTACTCCACAGTAATAACCTGTTATTGTTTCTGCTAAAACTCTCTGAGTTGCCATTTGAACACTAAGTGTTTTCTCTATCTGGAATTTATTTGAGTGGTAAAGGGTAGAGGTCTTAAAATTTTTTTTCAAACTAGATACCAACTGACAAAAGCCAGTTATTTAATAGTTTATCATACTATGAAATATCTTCTCTAAAATATACAAAATTCTCCCAAATACCTGAATCATTTCTGGAATATCTCTTAGATCCATTGATTTTCTTGTATTGCCCTGTACCAATATCACAATGTTATTCATTAAAAAAGAAAAAACATTTTGGCTATTCTTAAACATTTTGTTTTTCTTATGAATTTTAAAATCAGCTTGTAAAATTTTTTAAAATAATTAAATTCTCCATACCTACTTTACTAAGGGCTTGTATCATCAAAGCATGTTGAATTTTCTCAAATTCTTTTTCTATGTCTATTAAATTGAGTGTGATTGTTTATTCTTCCTTTTGTTACTATTGTGTATCACATTGATTGATTTGTAACGTCAAATAATCCTTGCATTCCTGGAAAACATCTTACTTGATCATAGTGTATGATCTTTTTAACATATTTTTGGATTCTGTTTCCTAAAGCTTTGCTGAGAATTTTTACATCTATATTCATCAAAGATATTGACCTGTAATTTTCTTTTTTTGTAATTTATTTGTCTGGTTTTGGTATCAGGTTAGCACCAGACTACTAGATTGATATTTGGAGTGTGCTGTCATCTTCAAATTATTTTTTTTGGAATAGTTTGGGAATGATAAGTATAAGTCCTTCTTTATATGTCTGTCAGAATTCTTCTGTGAAACCATTCAATCCTAGACGTTCTTGTGCTGGGAGGTTTTTTTTTTGTTACAAATTCAAGTCCACTCCCAGTGATTGGTCTATTTAAATTATGTTTCCTCTTGATTCAGTCTGGTAGGTTGTATGTTTTTAGAAATACGTCCACTTTATCTAGGGTGTCCAATTTGTTGGCATATAACTACTGTATTATTATCTTATTATTTTGTATGTAGTATTCTCTTATGATATATTTTTTGTATCTCTGTGGTATCAGCTGTTATTTCTCCTCTCTAACTTTTTATTTTATTTGAGTCGTCTCTCTTTTCTTCTTAGTGAGTTTGGCTAAAGGATTATTAATTTTGTTTATCTTTATAAAAAATCATCTCTTGGTTTTGCTGATATCTTCTATCGGTTTTTTAATCTCTATTTTATGTATTTCCTCTCTTACCTTTATTATTTCCTTCCTTCTACTAACTTTGGGCTTTGTTTCTTTTTCTAATTTCTTTAGGTGGTAGGTTAGATGGTTTGAGGGTTTTTTGTGTGTTTAGCCTGCATCACTATGAACTCTCCTCTAAGAACTCTTTGCTTGATTCCATCGATTCTAGAGTGTTGTTTTTCCATTTTCAGGGCATTTTTTGATTTTCTCATTGTCTTATTGGTTTTTTGTAGCATGTTGTTAAGTCTCCACGTGTGTGATCTTTTCCCATTTTTCTCTCTGTAATTGATTTCTAGTTTTATATTGTTCTGGTTGGGAAAAAATGTTTGGTATAATTTCCATTCTCTTAAATTTGTTGAGACATGTTTTGTGGCCTAGTTTTTGATCAATCCTCAACATAATAAAGGTTCTTTATGACAAACCCACAAGTAACATCATACTCAACAGTGAAAAGTTGAAAGACTTTCATATAAATTCAGGAATAAGACAAGGATACTCACTCTTTCCACTTCTATTTAACATAATATTAGAAGTCCTAGTCACAGGAATCAGGCAAGAAAAATAATTAAAAGGAATTCAAGTTGAAAGCAAAGAATTAACTCTATTGGCAGATGACATGATATTTTGTATAGAAAATCCTAGCATCTCCACCCCAAAACTATTAGAACTAATAAATGAATTTAGAAAAGTTGTAGGTTACACGATTAACATATAGAAATCTGTTGCTTTTCTGTACAATAACAATGAACTATCAGAGAGTAAAAGACAATGCCATTTAAAATCCCACCAAAAAGAATAAAATAGCTGGAAATAAACAACCAAGGAGATAAAATATCTACACATTAAAAACTATAAAACACTGAACAAACAAACAGAAAATGATACAAAAAATGAAAAGACATCCTGAGCTCTTGAACTAGAAGAAATAATTTTGTTAAGATGTGTATACACTCAAATCAATCTACAGATTTAATGCAATTCCTATCAAAGTACTTAGATTTTTTTTTACAGAACTAGAACAAATATCCTAAAATTCATATGGAGTCACAAAAGATGCTAAATTGCCAAAACAATCTTGAAAGGAAAAAACAAAGCTGGGGGTAATATGCTCTCAGACTTCAGACTATACTACAAGGCTACAATAATGAAAAAGGCATGGTACAGGCACAAAACAAGACATATACAACAATAAAACAAAATAGAGATTCCAGAAATAAACCCTTGCATCTACGATCAATTGATATACAGCAAAGGAGGCAAAAATATAAAATGGAGAAAAAACAGTCTCTTCAATAAGTGGTTCTGGGAAAACTGGAGAGCTACATGTAAAACAGTGAGAATAGAAGATTTCCTATACCATATACAAAAATAAACTCAAAATGAATTAAGATATAATGTAAGTCCTGAAACTATAAAACTCCTAGAAAAAACTAGGAAGAACATAAATTGTAGTAATATTTATTTTTTTTAAAGCTGTATCCTAAGGCAAAAGAAACAAAGCAAAAATAAACAAATGGGGCCAAATTAAACTTAAAAGCTTTCACAAAGCAAAGGAAACCACTGAGAAAATAAACAGACAACCAACAAAATGGGAGAATATTTGAAAATGATATGACTAAGAAATTGATACTCAAAATACATAAACAGCTCATACAATTCAATATTTAAAAAAACAAACAACCCAACTAAAAATGGGTAAAACATCTAAATAGACCTTTTTTCCAAAGAAGACATACAGACAGCAAACAGAGACATGAAAAGATGCTTAACACTGCTAATTACTAGAGAAATGTAAATCAAAACCACAATGAGATATCACCTCGTACCTTTCAGAATGACTGTCATCAAAAAGTCCATAAATAATAAATATTGGAGGGGATGTGGAGAAAAGGGAACACTTGTACATGATGGTCAGAATGTATATTGGTCCTGCCACTATGGAAAGAAGCATGAAAGTTTCTCAAGAAACTAAAAACAGAACTACCATATGATCTAGCAATTCTACTCCTGGGTATATATATTAATAAAATGAACACATAATTCAGAGAATACATGCACCCCCAATATTTAGAACAGTGCTATTTATGATAGCCAAGATATGGAAACAATCCAAGCAATACAGGAAACCTGGGTTCATTTCCTGGGTCAGGAAGATCCCCTGGAGAAGGACATGGCAACCCACTCCAGTATTCTTGCCTGGAGAGTCTCGATGGACAGAAGAGCCTAGCAGACTACACTCCATCGGGTCGAAAGAGTCAGACACAACTTAGTTATGAAACCGCCACCATTTATGATAGCCAAGATATGGAAGCAACCCAAATGTCCACGAATAGATGAACACATAAAAAGAATCTGGCAGTTATATATACGCACACACATATATATATATCAATGAAATATAATTGAGCATAGAAAGAAACAAAACTCTACCAATTGCAGCAACATGGATGGACTTAGAGAACATTATGCTTAGTAAAATTATTCAAACACAAATATTATATGTCACTTACATTTGCAATCTAAAAATAATACAAATAAGTATATACAGCANATAGAAAGAAACAAAACTCTACCAATTGCAGCAACATGGATGGACTTAGAGAACATTATGCTTAGTAAAATTATTCAAACACAAATATTATATGTCACTTACATTTGCAATCTAAAAATAATACAAATAAGTATATACAGCAAAACAGAAATAGATTCACAGAAACAAAAAATAAACTAGTGATTACCAGAATGGAGATGGAAGGAGGAGGAGTAAATTAGGAGTACAGGATTAAGAGATAAAAACTATTATCTATAAAATAGATAAGCAACAAGGGATATATTATATAGCATAGGGAATCAGAGCCATTATCTTTTAATAACTTTTAGTGGAATATAATCTATAAACATATTTAATCATTATATTTTATACATGAAACTAATATAATAATGTAAATTAACTGAATTTCAATTTAAAAAGTAAATCTGAATGGCACTTGATTGGAATTACACTACAAATAAATTTGAAGAAATCAATGTACTTTCTCTTACTATCAGGGGACTTGTCTTTCAGGCTCAGTATTGATTAGGCTAATCCAGTTTCTATTATTTAAAAATAAAGAACCAAATCTATATAATTTATTTCTGTGTTTTATATAGTACTTAGCAAAAATATATATGCTTGAAGAGACAATATTGATAATGAAAGTGACACTTTAGAGCTTTTATCAACTTTGTTTCACATCATTAAAGTGTACATGCTCAGTTGCTCAGTCGTGTTTGAATCTTTACAACCCTACGGACTGTAGCCTGCCAGGCTTCTCTGTCCATGGGATTTTCCAGGCAAGAATACTGTTGTGTTGCCATGCCTTCCCTCCAGTGGATCTTCCTGACCCAAGGGTCAAATCATTAAAGGAAAATTATAAATAATAGAAATTATTAAAGATTATTTCTGCAATCTGAGAACATTTTCTATATTATTATCTATTTATAAAAATAAGATTGGCTAATTTATGATTATTTAATATTGCTGTTTATCATTACCATTACTGAATATCATGGGCCAATGATTATATTGATAATATTTTTAACTTTAAGCATAGAATAGTTGATAATTAAAATTGTTCAACATATTATATGCCTTTCTCAAAATTCTGCCACTAGTAAGTAGTGAAGAACCCACCTGCCAGTACAGGAGACATAAGAGACCCGGGTTCGATCCCAAGGTCAGGAAGATCCTCTGGAGGAGGAATGGCAACCCACTCCAGTATTCTTGCCTGGAGAATCCCAGAGACACAGGAGCCTGGTGGGCTATGGCCCATGGGTTGCAAAGAGTTGGACATGACTGAAGTGACTTAGCACAACACAGCATATGTGTTATATACCTTTCTCAAAATTTTATAATTAAGTATCAACTCTAGGTGAAACTAATGACTCAGTTTGGAACCATTATTAGTGTAAATAATACACTCATTCATTTGCTCATTCATTCATTCACATGTTTTAATTTTAGATTATACTGAATGTGCTGTACTAGATGTTACGTATAAAATAACAGTAATAAACACCTTTATTGAAGAATAAGAAAAATAAATTCAAGAATAATGGTACTGTAATACTCACTTTCCCTTCATCTCTTGGACTATCACTTAAATGCACAACTGGACCTGGATGAGTCTTTGTGGATCTGTTAAATCAATTCAAGAGAGTCACTTTAAAAAAAAACATTAAAACACTTTACCATCAGAGACTGAAACAAAGGAATTAAGATTACAGTGAAATACACTCCCAATATTCTGGAGCTCAGCATAAACTAATTTGAGCTCTTGGTTGTTTTTCTTTAAGACTATTTTTCTTTTCCCTACTAACTCTATTAAAGTAGGACTATTTTTAAAAATCTGGTTTAAGAACATTGATCCACATAACAATGACATTCTTCACTACCTTATATGCTTATCTGTGTGTTGCTAGATCTGCTTCTCTGAAAATTTAAGAATAAAGTTGTTCTTATACAGACAAAAGGACTTATATGACCGCAAGGGTGATGCTGTAAACCTGTTTCAACTAAACTGAAAAGTACATATCAAATTTAAAATTTCCTTTGACAAGAAATTTCTGATTTTGCTTCTAATGGGTAGTACAGGGGCTCCTTTGATCTACAAATAGACTCTTGCCAGTGATAGGTATCTTACAAAAATCTGAGAAATTGGGGAAACCTACTTCACTGGTTATGTCTTATTTATCTGGTTAACTAGGATAATCAATAACAGCCTAAGAGCATATTGTTAAAAGGATCTTTGCTCTGCTAATCTGACATTAAATTTATCCTATTCCAATATTTGGCATGTTTTTTATGTTTCCTACCTTAACAGATACCACCGTTGACACGATTAAATATGATATGAACTGATATGACATAGATTATTGCTCATTTTTCCACATCCTATCTTCAATGACCTAATTGTATCAGATTAACCCTATTATAAGTATACTTGACATAGTCATAATTTATTTCTTAGGCACACATGAAAACCTTCAAATATTCTACACAAAACAAGAAAATTTAAATTTTAGAAATTCTTTGGAATCAGACAAAAGTGACAAATTATGTAACTCCAGGTCCCCAGATACAACTCCCTAGAGTAACTCAAAGAATTATTAATAAATACATATTTATTACATATCTTATCAGTGGTTTTGTCCTAAATTTTTTCATTTAAAAATGGAGATGATAGCAGTGAACCTACTGAATAATACTGAGGATTAGAATACACATATAGCACTTAATATAGTACCAAAACATAGTACTCAATAAATACTATATATTAAGTTTGTTGTAAATCACTGGAATAATTCTATACTAGAATTACTATTTGCATTCTAGAATATGTTCAGGAAGAAAAGCCTTCATGAAAAGTTTATATAGTTTTTTGCAGTTCTCCTATATTTATATGTAATATATCATTCACATATAAATGCACTGCTTTATTACAGTATAAAGGGCTCTGATAAAAGACAATGTCCTTCAATTATCTTTTGGTAACTAATAACATCCAATAAACCAAAATTCTATTTCTCTTGTGTTTGATTGGAACAACAAGTACCAAAGTGCATTCCATGATAAACTAGTGAATATATAAGGTGTTTCACATAAAGAGTGTTCTATATGAAAAAATGCTTGGGAAAGTCGGAATTAGAGTTAAATTTTTTTTTTCTTTTTACAGAACTTCTTAGAGACATGATATGCAAATCAACATTGCAAATCTGACCATATGCAAGACTAACTTATCAGACTCTACAAAACACTTAAGTTTAGAAAAAAATCTAGAGTTAAAGTTATTTGTAATAACTTTTTCAGGCTATAGAAAAAAATTTTTTTTTGTAAAAAATAAAAGAACCCTGAATGATGATAACAGAAGTTAAAAGGAAAACTCTCATTTCTATACATGACTATTAACATTTTAATGTATTTTTTACGACTTTTTTCACCAACATTGAATTTTCAAAAACTACCAAGCATTCTTTGCAAAAATTATGGCCATTAGAAACTACTTTATTTATTATTACTATTATTTTTTTAATACTTTATTCTACGTTACAATACTGTATTGGTTTTGCCATACATTGACATGAATCAGCCACAGGTGTACACGATCTCCCAATGCTGAAGCCCCCTCCCACCTCCCACCCCATATCATCTCCCTGGATCATCCCCATGGACCAGCCCCAAGCATCCTGTACCCTGTATTGAACATAGACTAGCACTTCGTTTCTTATACAATAGTACACATGTTTCAATGCCATTCTCCCAAATCATCCCACCCTCCTCCTCTCCCTCAGAGGCCAAAACTCCGTTCTATACCTCTGTGTCTCTTTTGCTGTCTCGCATACAGCGTCATCATTACCATCTTTCTAAATTCCATATATAT
>SJYW01011177.1:0-20811 GCA_006410735.1 Raphicerus campestris
TGTAATTTATAGGCACTGTGGAAAGATTATATTAGGAGATAATGTCTTCTGTGTTGCGGATGATATTTTCCTCCCAGTGTCACATGTGTCATCAGGAAATTCAGCCCCAGTCAGCATGGACATGAAAGGAATCTGAGCCCCTTTCCACAGAGTTGCTGACCTGGGACTCCCAGCTAACATTCTGTTGGTGCCCTTTTATTATATCTCTAGAACAGTTTCTCAGAGCTAACTGAGTGACTATATACCAGGTTATAGTCCTCACTAATTCCCCAAATAAAACATGTTTCTGAGCTTTTAGATTGTGTTTCTGTTTTTTTTTTTTTTCCAGTCAACAGACCCAAGAACAAAAATCAGCAATATACCTTTTACCTCCACAAATCTATCTCTGATCTAATTTATGGTGTGAAAGAAAACTTACCATTTGAAATTGAAACTCCACTTATGTTTCTTCTGATTTTAAGAACTACTAATAAGTAAGAAGAAGGAAGATCCTTTAAGGTATGATTTCAGTGTACAGTGAGAAAGCACCATTTTCCCCAAAACATCTTCCTCTATTAAACTTCTAATGCTCTAATACCTGCTTATTCATTCAATAAAACTCTTATAGTGTCTGCTATGTGCCAGGCACATTCTTAGAAACATGAAAAACGTCAAGGGCATCTTCTGCTGGAGAAAGTGGGTTATGAATAAGCACTTCGAAGCTGATTTGTAGGTAATAGGGGAGGAAAGATAAAAAAGGTTATAGGCAAGAGAAAAAAAAAGTTCAGAAAGGAGAGAGTGACAGATTTTCCCGTTTCTCCATTGTAATCCCAATGGCAACATTTATATGTTGCTACTCCAATTAACTAGTTCAGTTGGTAATCTTAAACAGCTGGTACCCTACTTGGCTGTAGGAGAGAATTATTCTGGAAAAAAGTAATATTTTACATTTTCCGTTTTCTTTCTTTACTTTTGGGGTTTTGAAATGATTGTTGAACAGGCAATTTATTAGTTTAACTGATTTAAGGTAAATTAAATTTAATTCACTAATTATTCACCCATGTTTTTAACATGTAACTGATTCAGCACACTTGTTTTGAACATGAGAGAGCAGGTATCTATTTTGGCATAGTTTACAAAGGTTTTTCTCCAAGTTTCATTTGTTTCTAATTTCTGAGCACACATTACTCTAGGGTATATATATTTTTTGTGAAGCAACTTTGAATATATTCAAAGATCACTGATTACACATAATTGGCATTAATAGCTTCCCACAGGACTGGCACTGGTCTTATCTCATTTTTTACATGATTCCTGAGACCAGTAGGCAGCGATACCAATATTTCTGGACCACATTAGTAAATAAAACCTACCCTGCAGTAGAAATCTCACAGCCTCAGATGACAGACATTTACATTTGAAGATTAGAAATTTGCTTTCTAAATCTTTACTCTCTATTTAAGTAGATAATAAATTCTTCCCCTAGGACATAAACAATTCATTCCCTAGTAGATTTGATACCACAAAGATTCAAATAAATTTAAAAGTACAATCAGGGAATTCCCTGGCTCTCAATGGACAAAGGAGCCTGGTAGGCTATAGTCCATGGGGTCTCAAAGAGTCAGACATGACTGATCGGCCAAGCACAGCATAGTCAATGGTTAGGACTCTGCACTGTCACTGCCAATGGCCCAATTTCAATTCCTGATTAGGTTACTAAAAAGATCCCATAAGTCACATGACATGGTCAAAAAAATGTATAATCACAATACAACATGTATCTAGGCTGTGAAATATTATCTTGGTTTATGAGTGACGTACTATTGCTTTTAAACATAAGATCACAACCATAGTGATGGTATATTTTATATAATGATTTTTAGTGATGTTAAAATTGTCAATTTACAATACACCATCCAAGAAAAATACTATTGGGAGCAAATCAATTTTATAGATTAAGTTTTATTCACTTGAGAGTTTTTAATCAACAGTCCTTGAAAATAGTCCCCTGCTAAGTTAATCTGTCTTGGAAAATTGTGATGTGCTGTGAAGGGAGAAATATATTTGCTGAATCTGTATGGAAAATATTCACATAGGAAACCAAAAGATTCTAGTTTTATTGAATGGAAGATTTTTTGTTTAGAAAAACTAAAAATTAACTTGAAGAAATACTATTTATTGTACAATACATACATATTAATCTATGGACCTTTTAAGAATTCTACCAACTTTTCTTAGGAAAACACTTTCTTCTCCAGGAGGATCCCACATATCACCTAGTTGTCCTGTCTTCTGTGTCTACTCTGGTCTGTGACAGTTTCTCTGTCTTTCCATTTTTCATGACTTGGTCATGATTAGATTGAGATTATGTATTTTTGATGAACACCACAGAGGGTGACATACCCTTTTCAATTCATCATGAAATATCTTATACTACTACTACTAAGTCGTTTCAGTCGTGTCTGACTCTGTGCGACCCCATAGATAGCAGCCCACCAGACTCCCCCGTCCCTGGTATTCTCCAGGCAAGAACACTGGAGTGGGTTGTCATTTCCTTCTCCAATGCAGGAAAGTGAAAAATGAAAGTGAAGTCACTCAGTTGTGTCCAACTCTTAGCGACCCCATGGACTGCAGCCTACCAGACTCCTCCGTCCATGGGATTTTCCAGGCAGGAGTCCTGGAGTGGGTTGTCATTACCTTCTCCGAATATCTTATACAGGTCATACTAATTTTGATCATTTAGTCTGACAGATTTTTACACTGTATAGTTACTAAGCCCCCCTCTTCTGTCTAATATACATCTTGTGGAAGAGGCTTTTTGAAATTATAGAGATTGTTTCTCATTATGATTTTGCCCAAAGATTTTAACATCTATCTAAGATTTTTGCTTGCAACAGTTATTTACTGTGATATTTGCCTAATGGTGACTTAAAAAAATTTTTTTCCCCTCATTTCTTCTACATGTATTGATTGAAATCATTCTCAAAGAAAGAGCTCTTTCTTCTTTCCTTTTAATTATTTATCCAATCACTTATTTACATAAGTATGGACAGCGGAATATTTTATTCAATGGGCTATAATCCAATAGTATCATTATTTATTTTGTTGGTCAGATTACTCTAGTTTTGGCCATTTGGAATCTCCTTCAGGCTGGTTGCTCGCACCTATGGCATACCCTCTTTGTTTATTGAACACTTCCTTACTTTCTGGGACAACAAGATTCTCCACACTAATCTTTTATATTCACTGCCCTAGACCAAGAATCAGGAATTTCTCCATGCAATCTTCGTTCCTTTCATTAGAGAATGGTAATTAGAAATCAAGGTCTGAAAAGTAGGTGTACTCATTGTTACTGGGGTCCACTACTTTTAAGTGCTTCTTGACTCACAGATCTATAATCATTTTGGTATCTGTCCTTCCCATACACATTAAACAAGATATGAATTCCTATTCATGTCTTTGGCTTTCATCTCCAATTCCAGTTCAACACAACAGATTTCATTCTAGCCCTCTGCTTTTTCCTATTTGTAACTTCTTTCTCTGACAATGAGAAGTTTGTCTCTCATTACCCACAATCTTATATATGCATAGTTTCAGTTTATTTTTGGACATATATTTTATTGTATAGATTTTTTAAAGTGCAATGATAACGTGAGGATTGGAATGGTTTCCTTTACAATAGGATTATTATAAGTAAGATTGGGAAAATCTCCTTTCTTGACTCCATGAATCACATAGACAGATGTCTCATGTTGTGGACTCTATTCTCTCCTTTACATGCAGTGGGATAACTAAGTCCCATTTTCTAGGTTCACAGGAAAACAATGTGGGGGGTTTCCTTGTTCTCCCACTCATCTACATGGTAATCCATCTACCAGTAAGATTGATGCTAAATTATTATAATAACAATAACAACTAACAATGCCACACATGATTTGCTGTGCAAGGCACTATGCTAATTGTTCTGCATGCATTTAACCTTTACAATAGTCCCCAGTAATGAAAGACTATAATATTTTCTTTACAATTTGCTTACGAGAAAAGTGAGGCTCAGGAAGGTAATATACTCAAGATCACACAACAGAAATGGTCACACAGGTTATTTTGATTTCAGTATCAGCACTCATCCATAATTCTGTATTGCCTCACTATAGCAAAGCACATTGGTGAGAAAAAGAAGTTCAGTAGCTATAGAAAGAATGCTACAAATGGCAAATTTTCCACAGACCAATCCTAGTCTTATCAATTACTTAAGCTAGTGTTCATCATACTATTGTCTAAGGATTACTTGCATGAGAATCACCCAAGATGTTCGCAAACAACACAAATTCCTAGGAGAAAGCAAGGAATGGTGGAGGATTAGAAGAACATGAAATTAATCTCTCTCCACAGATGCATCAAGAATACATCTACAGATGGACTGATTCACACAGAGCACCAGCTGAACACTAGCAGAAGACCTCAGATACAACTGGGTGAGATGAAAGAAAGAAGGGGAAAAGAAGAGGAAAGGAAACAGGAGGAGACCTGCACTCCTAGGGGGTGGAGCTGAAGAAGCAGAGAGGTTCTCAAATCCAGGGAAACCCCTTCAACAGGATATTGGTTGGGACAGAAGGAGGGCATCTGAGGCTGTTGGAGGAGAATTAAACAGGAGAATGAGACAGGCAGGACAGAATGAAACCTATACAGGTGGTTTGTACCACAACCCTGAATGTCTCAGCCTGGAACACGTGTCCATCGGTTGGCATGGAGGCTGGATGCTGGAACATGGTAATTGGAGAGTGAACCTGGGGAGAGGACTGCTGTTGAAGGCAAGGAGACAGCCTGAGGGAGCTGGAGTGAGGAAATTTGCAACTGGAAATTCTTCTGGAGGAAATTAAGACTGCCATAGAAGCAATGTGCTGTTAATCAGTAATGTGGACAAGATGGAGCCGCCATTGCAGCCACTCTACAACCTTGCCCTCTCAAGAACTAGGAAAGGCCCCCTCTGGGGCTGGCCTTCTCATAACTACAGCCTATGGAAACAAGATGAAAACACAGCCCTCAGAATGGGAGAAAATATTTGCAAACACAACAACTGACAAGGGATTAATCTCCAAAATATATATAAACAGCTCATTGCAGCTCCATATCGAAAGAACAAACAACCTAATAAAAAGTGAGTGGAAGACTTAAATAGACATTTCTCCAAAGAAAACATACAGATGACCATAAGGCACATAAAAAGATGATCAACATCACCTATTATTAGAGAAATGCAAAACAAAACTGCTATGAGGTATCACCTCACACCAGTCAGAATAACCATCTTTTAAAAATCTACAAACAGGGGCACTCTCCATCCTCTTCTGATGTCTATGTCAGAAGCTTTCTCTGTCCCTTTTCTTACTTTATAAAACTCTGCTACACAAAAGCTTTTGAGTGATCAAGCCATGGTTCACTGTAAGCTATTATCTTGGGGGCTCATCTGGGATCTTCAGGACAGGGTAAGGACAATCAGAGCTTTTGCTCCCTGTTATTTTAATCTACACATGTTTCTCCATATACTCTGCTAACTCTAAGATGTGCCTGTGATAGTTTTTGGTGCATGATGTCAGATTTGTGATCTCTGAAGAAGATTTAGTTTCAGGACCAGGGACCAGGCTTGATCACTCAAGAGCTTTTGTGTAGCAGAGTTTTATTAAAGTAAGAAAAGGGACAGAGAAAGCTTCTGACATAAACATCAGAAGAGGATGGAGAGTGCCCCTGTTTGTAGATTTTTAAAAGATGGTTATTCTGACTGGTGTGAGGTGATACCTCATAGCAGTTTTGTTTTGCATTTCTCTAATAATAGGTGATGTTGATCATCTTTTTATGTGCCTTATGGTCATCTGTATGTTTTCTTTGGAGAAATGTCTATTTNCTTATATATTTTTTTTCAGACCCACTTCAACAACATCCATCTTAAATTAACAAGATTAGAATGAACAATAGAAAGACCTCACCAGGCTCACTCCCATAATATACATTTTAAGATGACAGGATTAGCCAGGAGGTTCTTGTTAAGGAGAAACATATCTTTGAGCAAGATATATTGTTATATTGACTAAGACAAAGCAATGTAGAAAAAAACATTTATCCTTTTCTCCTTGAGAGCCCCAGACCACTTTCTCCTCCTCAGGAACCCTGGACTTCTTATAAGCCTACCTAGGAGTTAACTCTCTCATCTCCCCTTTTCTTTTAGGAGAATTATGTTGCCAAGGAAAAGGGATGCCATTTTCATTCCATAACTACTTCCTGCTGTTGAGGGCCATTGCCCCTAAATTGTTGAGGCAACACATTCTCCTAACCTTCATGTTGAGGGTCTCTGATCCAGGGGTCCCAAGTAATAGTTGGAGGACTCTGTGGACTCATAGGAGATTGGACAATCATTTGTAACTTAAAAGATTTCAAACAGTTAGAAACAGACCCTATATTATAGATGTAAAGCAAAAGAGTTATTAAACCAAGCTAAAACCTAATTAAAATTAAAAGTTACATTATGTCCAAAGCTACATAAGTCCATCTTAGCACTGCTAGATGTCATCACAGAGTTGAAGAAAGCCCTTTCACTGAAGTGGAGAAACCCACCATGAGAATTCTTCAACTGATATTGAAGGCAGTGGTCTGCAGACCCAGCAATTTTGTCAATTATGGAATGAGGTATAGGAATGAGCCCAGGAAAAGATGGTGTTGTCTTGAGGGTCAAACAGCTGACTCAGGATTTTTTGGAGTCAGCAGAAACAAGCCCATATAGATTCTTAGGCCCATCTCGATTCCTGGCTCAAACAGCAGTTTATTTGACTTAAAGGCTGGGTCAGGAGTTAACCTCCCAATAATATCTGTTGACAAGCTAAAAGCTGAGTCACATAGTTAATTTTAAGGCTTCAGTATCTATGACAATATCTGTGCACAAAAAACAATCTGTCATAGAGACAGTCCCTTCTTTTGTGTGTCTGTGTGGGGGGGATAGTTACCCATTAAAGCAATGGATAGAACTGTAAACCAACTGTCCTGTGTTTCCTGAGTTAGCTTACATGGATGTGTTTTAATAATGTCATTAGCCTTTTCAACTTTTTCTAAAGATTGAGGTCTCCAGGAACAGTGTGATATTCTATTCCTAGAACTTTTGACACCCTTTGAGTTACAGCAGCTTTAAGACAGAGCCATTGTCACTCTGAACTTTAGAATTTAAGATCCCACTTGCATCATTAGTCAGTACAGTAAAATTTCACCCATTAGTAAACTTATGAGCTTTAATCATTAGCAAAGCAATAGTAACAATGCTTACAATAGTAAGCAATGTGCCATAACCATTTTTCAGAAGCAAACTAAACTCTGATCCTGTGAGCAAGCTCCGAGTTGGAGCCTGCAAGATAGCAGTTTGAAGGGCCTTAAAAGCCTTTTGAGTCTCTGGGGACCAAACCAGCTTGTCAGCTTGGGCCTACTGAGTCTCAGTTATAAGTTTATATAAAGGCTGGGCAAGTTCCCTGTAACCTGGAATCCAAATGCAGCAATAGCCTGTAATGCCCAAGAATCCTCTCAATTGTCTTAAAGTCATATTTGGCTCATTTAGGAAATTCAGTCAATGAAGTATAAGGATTAGACACTTATTATTAGTATATCTTGAACATGTCTAGATTTATCATTTGATTTTTTACACCCAAAACAGGAGTGTTGTATGGACTGTTACAGAGAATTAATAGCCCCTGCTCCTTTAAATTCTCAGTGATGGGTTTTAACCCTTCCTTAACACCTGAGGCTTTAATGGATACTGCTTTTGATGTGAAAATAGGTGATGGTCTTTGAGCTTGATAAAGACAAGAACAGCATTTTGTGCTCAACACAGTTTTTCCATCAGCCCACACTTTAGTATTTATATTTTGTTCAATTAATGATAGAGAATGGCAGGCTCCATATTCATGAAAACATAAGCCTGGACCTTGCTCAATATATCCCTCTCTGGAAGGGGTGAGGGAGACTCTGGCACGATCAGAAACTTGTGAGAAAATAGCACAGAGTCCCAGTTGCTGCTTAAAGGATGACAGATGTAATAATGTTTGGTTCATCCAGACAGTCCCACTATGCTAGTGAATTGGGAGGAAAGCTAGGGACTTCAGTGAGCATAGAGAAAACTGCTCCAGGGTCCAAAATAAATCAACTTATTGACCCTCCTACATTTATTAGTAACCAGGGTTCCTCAGGTGTTAATTACACCTGGGGACTTACACCTGAGGACTGGAACTTGTATGGAGCCTCCTGGCACCTTCAGTTCAGATTGTCTTGACAGTCTGACCCCTGAGGCCTACACCTTGGAGGGAAGTGTCTTCTCCAGTATGGTCCTTTGCAGACCTGTAGCCAGGTGTGGCTTAGATGCCTGAGGGCAATCTTCCTTGAGATGCCCCTCCTTTCCACAGTAATAACAAGTCCATCCCTTTTCACCTGGGTTCCTCTGGGCATTTTTCCTCAGGCTGTTTCAGAGCAAATCTAACAGCCATTGTTGGGGCTTCAGTCTTTTGCCTGGTTCTTTTTTGCCTCTTATTTTCTTCCTTATATTCTGTACCATAATATACCATCTGAGACAGCTGTAACAGTTTTTCTAAAGACTGATTTGGCCCAAACGCCTGTTTTTGTAACTTACAGCAGATATCTGGAGGTGACTGAGTGAGACATCTATTTTTTAAGATCATTCCTACTTCTGCACTTTCAAGATCAACATCAGTAAACTTGTGCAGAGCCTCCCATAGTCTATCTAGGAATTTACCTGGAGTTTCCTTCTTTCCTGTTCTATGCCAGCCAACTTAGCATAAAGTCTTAGAATGTGCTTGCTTAAGTCCTTCAAGAATACATCTGGCAAAGCAACTCTGTTATTGGAATCATTTGGCTCCCAGTAGGAAGGAAGACTATTCTGTGTTCCCTCTTTCCCCTTGTCTCACATACAAGCCATTCATCTCCAAAAATAATAGCTTCCCCCAAAACTCAAGTTTTTGTCAGGGGTCAGTGTCTGTTCCAAGACATATATTGCATCTCACCAAGTAAGGTCATCAAGTAAAGCTGGTTCTGTAAAGTCTTCTATGTACTTTTTGGATCCTCTACTCTTAACCACAATTGGGACTGTTTGAAATTCTACCAAGACTGAGGCAACCCCTCCTAGAAGGGTGTCCTGATTCTCACCCTGTTCAGTCGGGATCCCCAGATAAAGGTGCCAAAGTAAGAGAACAGGAAGGAGCTGAAGGTTTCACACCCAAATTTGTACCCGTAGAGCATAAGTCTGGCATGTCTCCCAGAGAGATAATGAACAACACATAAGGCACTTCTACCCATTTCCCTTATTTTCTACAGAACCGATCTAGTTGTAAAACAGTAATAATTTAGATCCTTCAACAGGTCAGCATTCCCCGTCTTCCAAAGGATACTGTGACCATTCAATATCGCAGAAGAAAATCAAGCATGTCTTTTTGAACTCTGGGGATCAAAACTTGTCCCAGAACTTTTTAAAACTACATTTTAAAGGAGTGGTTTTGGAACTGCTAGCTCCCATCTATAAGAGAGAAAAAAGCAGCATCCATAGCCATGGCTTTTTTTCCACTGTAAGTGTCCTTCCCTGCTTTAGATAGGAGTGTAGACAGACTCTCCATGGAAGCTTTCCTTCCCTGGTTGGACTTAGTCTGTCCCTGACTGATGCAGGCATCTTACTCGTTCCTCCTGATTCTACCACCAAGGTGGGGTGGAAATGCACCAGGGGTATACCTGATGGCATCCCAGATTGATTTAGTTCCATACCACCAAGACTTCTGTTTGATTTGCCGTTTTTCTCTGATGCCACTTGGGGTGGAGTAGAGTAGCTTTTTGGAATGTCTCCCAAGCTAGTACTACTAAGGGAAGCATACATCTTTCATGTGCCTATGCACATTCCTGAGTACGATCCTGACTGCAGTAGAAGTGGTGAGTCATAAAGAGACAGACGACAACCAAGATGTCCCTTCTGAGTGTCACTACACTAGTAGTATATGTGACAGCAAAAGTGGTTGTGGAGGGTTGGCCAGTGTAGTGATTTCTGTCCTCAAGCTACTAGGGCCAGTCCTTCCAGTTCATTTCCACAGCTTCCACAAAAGAAATACCTAAGGAGTTGAGACAGAAGCCATCAGAGAGCCTTCTCTGGTCTGCTAAGAGCTAGTGCTACCAAAGGAAGAAGCCCATTGCATTTCCAATCTGACCAGATCCTACAGTTCCTGATCTGTGCCTTCAAAAACCTCATAGTCACCAACAGTGCTTCTATCCACATAGATAGGAGACACTGCCATGACAAAGACTCACTTTTAAGCCATTGGCCCCTGAGGCAGGCAGCCAAGAGGGTGACCTCTAGCCTGAGAGATATTTCTGGAGCTAGAGTTCCACCTCACTCCAAAATGTGCTGTTAGCAACTTTCTAGTAAGGCTAAGTGCTTCCATATATGGGGTCTAAGTAAAAGTACACAATAACAGCATGGATTACAAGTCCATTGAAAGTCTATGATCCTACAGATTAGGTTAGTAGTTTTAATTTCCAACACAATTATGAAATTGTCCAAAAGAATAGGAAAAGCTAACTGAGGAAGGAAAGTTTGGTCCACACAGTTTGCCCCTTTCTGGTCATTCCCCTTGCAGGAACCTTGGGTGTTTCTTGGCATTGGAACGTTGGTATAAACCCCCGACAAGGCTCCCCTTTGGGGGTTGCCTTCAGTAATTACAAGGCACCACAAAACCACAGAGCAGGGCTTATCACTTGCTTCACACAGGGCATGTCATTCATTCACATAAGCACACCATAGAGTTAGTAAAGTAAAGCAGAAAATGGCAATACTGAGAAAACAGAGAGGCTAGAGCTCCGAGTGTTCTTACCTGGTCCTGAAGATCCCAAACCAGCCCCCAAGATGATAGTTTATGGTGAACGACATTGGATTCATGATCTTCAAAGAAGATTTAGTTTCAGGACCAAGGACCAGGCTTGATCACTCAAGAGCTTTTGTGTAGCAGAGTTTTATTAAAGTAAAGAAAAAGCTTCTGACATAGACATCAGAAGGGGGACAGAGAATGCCCCCTTAGCTAGTCTTATCAAGGCCCACTTCCATAACATATATCTTAAATTAACAAGATTAGATTGAACAATAGAAAGATCTTACCAGACTCATTTCCATTATATACATTTTAAGATGACAGGATTAGTCAGAAGGTTCTTGTTCAGGAAAAACACATCCTGTGGCAGGATACATTGTTACATTGACTAAGACAAAAAAAAATGTAGAAAAGAATGTTTGTCCTTTTTTCCTTAAGAGGCCCAGACACCTTTCTCCTTCTCCAGGGCTTCAGATCCTTTCTCCTCTTTGGGAAGCCTGAACTTCTTATCAAGCTACCTGGCTCTAGAGAAATCTGTATGCAGGTCAGGAAGCAACAGTTAGAACTGGACATGGAACAACAGACTGGTTCCAAATAGGAAAAGGAGTATGTCAGGCTATATATTGTCACCCTTCTTATTTAACTTATATGCAGAGTATGTACATGAGAAACGCTGGGCTGGAGGAAGCACAAGCTGGAATCAAGATTGCCAGGAGAAATATCAATCACCTCAGATATGCAGATGACACCACCGTTATGGCAGAAAGTGAAGAACTAAAGAACTTCTTGAAACCAAGGAAAGTGAAAAAGTTGACTTAAAGCTCAACATTCAGAAAATGAAGATCATGGCCTCTGGTCCCATTACTTCATGGCAAATAGATGGGAAAACAGGGAAAACAGTAGAAACAGTGACTAACTTTATTTTTCTGGGCTCCAAAATCACTTCAAATGGTGACTGCAGCCATGAAATTAAAAGACGCTTACTCCTTGGAAGGGAAGTTATGTCCAACCTAGACAGCATATTAAAAAGCAGAGGCATTACTTTGCCAACAAAAGTCCATCTAGTCAAGGCTATGGTTTTTCCAGTGGTCATGTATGGATGTGAGAGTTGGACTATAAAGAAAGCTGAGTGCAGAAGAATTGATGCTTTTGAACTGTGGTGTTGGAGAAGATTCTTGAGAGTCCCTTGAACTGCAAGGAGATGCAACCATTCCATCCTAAAGGAGATCAGTCCTGGGTGTTCATTGGAAGGACTGATGCTGAAGCTGAAACTCCGATACTTTGGCCAGCTGACTCATTGGAAAAGACCCTGATGCTGGGAAAGATTGAGGGCAGGAGGAGAAGGGGACAACAGAGGATGAGATGGTTGGATGGCATCACCGACTCGATGGACATGGGTTTGGGTGGACTCCAGGAGTTGGTGATGGACAAGGAGGCCTGGCATGCTGCGGTTCATGGGGTTGCAAAGAGTCGGACATGACTAAGTGACTGAACTGAACTGAACCTAGGAATTGGCTCAGAGACATAGAGAAGTAAGTATGAAGCTCATGATGAGCCCTGCTCTGCGATTTTGTGGTGCCTTACAATAACTGAAAGCAACCTCCAAAGGGGGAGCCATGTTGGGGGTGTATACAGACCTTCCAATGCCAAGAGGCACCGAATGTTCCTACGAGGGGAGTGGCCAGAAATGGATGAAACATTTGGATGAAACTTTTCTTTCTTGGTCACCTTTTCCTGGTCTCTTTGACCATTTCATAACTGCGTGGGAAATTAGTACTACCAATGTGATCTGTCAGATCGTAGACTTTCATTGGATTTGTGATCCATGCCATTACCATGTACTTTTCCTTAGGGTCCAACCCTGGTAGTCATGGGGAACCCAGATTTGCTAGGAGCCTGTTTCTGTATGAAGTGGAACTCTAGCTCCAGCAGTGCCTCTCTCTTGGCTGTTTCTGTATGGGGCCAGAGTCCCAGAAGTGAGTTCTTGTCATACCTGTGCCTCCAAACTATATGGATGGAAGTGCTGCTAGCGAGTATGAGGTTTTCAAGGACATAGGTAAGGAAACCCAGATTGGAAGTACAGTGGACTTCTTCTTTTGATAGTGCTAACTATTAGCAGACTAGATAAAGCTCTCCAATTGCTTACTGGTGTGCTGATGACTCACCAATTCTACTTTGGGCAAGATTGTACTTAAGAATGTGCACAGACACATGTAAGATGGATGCTTCCCCTAGTAGTTCTAGCTTCAGAAACATTCCAGGAAAGCTACTCTGCTCCACCCCAGGTGGTATCAAAGGAAAAGGACAAATCAATCAAAGGTCTTGGTGGTAAAGAACCAGAAATCAATTTGGGATGCTATCAAGTCTATCCTGGTGCATCTCCACACCACCTTGATGGTAGAATGAGTGGGCTGAAGGGAACGAGTAAAGCACCTGTTGTGGTAAGGAACAGACTAAGTCTGACCATGGAAGGAAAGCTTCAGTGGAAAGTCTGTCTTCACTCTCATCTAAAGCAGGGAGGGATGCCTTCAGTAGAAAAAAGCCATGGCTGTAGAGGCCACTTTTATCTCTCATACAGATGCTAGCTAGCAGTTTCAGACCCACTCCTTTAAAATATGTTTTAAAAAACTGGGACAAGTTTGATCCCCAGAGCTTAAAAAAGGCACGCCTGATCTTCTGTGATACTGAATGGCCACAGTAGCTTTTGGAAGATGGGGAATGCTGGACTGTTGAAGGGTCACAACTATAATACTATTTTACAATTAGATCTGTTCCTTAGAAAACAAGAGAAATGTGTAGCAGTGACATATATGCTACTCTTTCTGTCTCAGTGAAACATGCCAGACTTATGTCCTAAGGGTGTAGATTTGGGTGTGAAAACTTCAGCTCCCTCCTGTCCTCTTATTTTGCACCTATATCTGTGACTCCCAACTAAACAGGCTGAGGATAAGGGCATCCTTTCAGGAGGGGTTGCCTCAGTCTCAGTAGAAATTCAAATAGTACCAATTGTGGTCAAGACTATTTAGAGGATTCAGAAAGTACATACAAACTTTTATGGGACAAACTTTATTTTATGAGCTTACTTGGAGAGATGTAATGTATATCTTGGGACAGATGCTGACTCCTGACTTGAGAGCTCGAGTTTTGGGGGAACCTATTACTTTTGGAGATGAATGACTTGAAGGAAAGCGGAAAGAGGGAACACAAAATAGCCCTCCTCCCTACTGGGAACCAAGCAGTTCCTATAACAGAGTCATTGTGTTGGATGTATTTTTGAAGATCTCAAGTGAGCACATGCTGACTTTAGACTATGCTAAGTTGGCTGACATAGAACAGGGAGAGAAGGAAATTCCTAGTAAATTCCTAGATAGACTACAGGAGGCTCTCCACAAGTTTACTGACATTGATCCTGAAGGTGCAGGAGGAGTAATCTTAAAAGATGGATTTCTCACTCAGTTAGCTTCAGATATCTGCTGTAAGTTACAAAAACAGATATTTGGACTAAATTAGTCTTTATACCTAGAAATTCCCATGGATGGAAGAACGTGGTGCAGGCTACTGTCTATGGGGTTGCAAAGAGTCGGACAGGACTGAGCAACTTCACTTTCACTTTTAGTCTTTAGAAAAAGGGTAGCAGCTGGCTCAGACAGTATACCATGGCATGGAGGAAGAGGAAAATAGGAGGCAAAAAAAGAATCAGGCAAAAGACTGAAGCCCCAACATTGGCTGTTAGATCTGCTCTGAAACAGCTTGAGGAAAATTCCCAGAGGGACCCAAGCAAAAAGGGGTGGGCTTGCTATTACTGTGGAAAGGAGGGACATCTCAAATGGGATTGCGCTCAGGTGTGTGAGCTGCCCTTGGCTCCAAGTCCGGTCTTCAAGGGACCACAATGAAGAAGAGACTGCCCTCTGAGGTGTGCCCCAGAGGTTGGACTCTTAAGGCAATTGGGACTGAAGGTGCCCAGAAGTCCTCACACAAGCCCCTGTCCTAATTATACCTGAGGAACCCCGAGTAATAATAACTGTGAGCGGCTAATCAGTTGATTTCCTTTTAGACAATGGTGCAACTTTCTTTCTCCCTATAGCGCTTGACCTGCTTTCCTCCTAGTCCACTGCCATAATGGGGCTGTCTGGATGAGCCAAACACTATTATTTCAGTCATCCGTTAAACTGCAATTGGGACCTTGTGCTGTTTTCCACATGAGTTTCTCATCATGCCAAAGTCTCCCTCACCCTTTCTGGGGAGGGATATACTGAGCAAGCTCCAGGCCTCTGTTTTCATGAATTTGGAGCCCTTTTTTTAACTGAACAAGGTGTAAATTATAGTGTGGGTGTTGGAAAAACTGTGGGTCTAGCATAAAATGCTGTTCCTGTCATTATCACACTCAAAGACTCTCACATATTTCCACATCAAAAACAGTGTCCATTAAAGTCCAAGGTTAAATAAGGGTTAAAAGAAGTGAAGTGAAGTGAAGTCGCTCAGTCGTGTCCGACTCTTTGCCATCCCATGGACTATTGCCCACTAGACTCCTCCGTCCATGGGATTCTCCCGGCAAGAGTACTGGAGTGGGTTACCATTTCCTTCTCCAGGGAATCTTCCCGACCCAGGGATTGAACCCAGGTCTCCCTCATCATAGGCAGACACTTTAACCTCTGAGCTACCAGGGAAGCAAAGGGTTAAAAAAAACCCTTCATTTAAAATTTAAAGGAACAACAGTTATTAATTCCCTGTAACAGTCCATGTAGCACTTCTATTTTGCGTGTAAAAAAGTCAAATGATAAATGGAGACTTGTTCAAGATACATGAATAATAAGTGCCTAAACCTTATACTTTATTGTATGAAATTCCTAAACATGCCAAATATTTTTCAGTCATTGATTTGAAGGTTGCTTTCTGGAGTTAAACCTATACTAAGTCATCCTCTGCCTATGCCTTTAAGACAGTTAAGAGGATTTGGGGGCATTACAGGCTACTGCTGCATTTAGATTCTGGGTTATGGGGAACTTGCCTGGCCTTAATATAAACTTATGACTGAGACTCAGCAGGCCAAAACCAACAAGCTGGTTTGATCTCCAAATACTCAGATACTTAAAAGCTTTTAAGCCTCTTCAAGGTGCTCACTTGCAGGCTCCCTCTTTGAGCTTTCCCAAAGGGTAAGAGGTTAGTTACTGGGAAAAAAAAAAAAAAAAGGCTATGGCCACATTGCTTAAGGGTAATTGCTACAATTGTCTTGCTAATGCCTAAATCTCTTATTTATTAATGAGCAAAATCTTGCTGCATTGACCTCTCATAATGTAAGTGGGATCTTAAAGTCTAAAGTTCAGAGCCACAATGCTCTGTCTTTAAAGCTGCTGTAACTCAAGGAGTGTCAAAAGCTCTAGCAATAGAATATCACTTACACTATTCCTGGAAGCCCCAATCTTCAGAAAAAGTTGAAAAGGTTAATGTTATTATTAAGAGACATCAGCATAAACTAATTCAGAGGGCTCAAACTGCCCCTAAGAAGGGACTGTCTCTATGACAGACCGTTTTTGTGCATAGATATTGTCATATATCCTGAAGCATTAGAATTAACTATGTGACTCATCTTTTAGCTTTTCAACAGACACTATGAAAATTTTGGAAATAAACTCCTGACCCAGCCTCTGATTCAAACAAGCCACTGTTTGAATCAAGAACCCAGGTCCTGATAAAAACATTGGGATCTGGGGGACAATCCATTGAGCCCCTCTGGGAAGGCTCTTACTATATGGGCTTTCTGCTACTGACTTCTAAAAGTTCTGAGTCTGCTGTTTGACCCTCAAGACAATGCTTTCCTGTCCTGGGCTCATTCCTACACCGGATTCCACAATAGACCTAATTGCTTGGTCTGCGAAGCACTCTCATTTCTCATCAATTGAAGGCTTCCTATGGTGAGTTTCTCCACTTCAAGGAAAGGACTTTCCTCAACTCTGCAATGGCATATCTAAAAGTCCTAAGATGGAATTGTATTGGCTAGGACTGGTATGGTCTTCCCTGATAGCTCAGTTGGGAAAGAATCTGCCTGCAATGCAGGAGACCCCGGGTTCATTCCTGGATCAGAAAGAACAACTGGAGAAGGCATAGGCTACCTACTCCAGTATTCTAGGGCTTTCCTGTGGCTCAACTGGTAAAGAAACCGACTGCAATGCTGGAACCGAGTTCAATCACTGGGTTGGAAAGAGCCCCTGGAGAAGAGAAAGGCTATCCACTTCAGTATTCTGGCCTAGAGAACTCAATGGACTGTATAATTCATGGAGTCGCAAAGAGTCAGACATGATTGAGCGACTTTCACATGGTGGGTTTCTCCACCACAAGGAAAGGACTTTCCTCAACTCTGCAATGCCATTTAATAATCCTAAAATGGGCTGGTATAACATATTGTACCTTAACTATAGTCATAATGTGACTTTTAATTTTGATTATGTTTTAACTTTGTTTAATGACTGTTTTGCTGCACATAAGGAAGTAAATGGGTCTAGACCTGGTGGTTTTCTACCTGATGCTTATCAATTATGGGATGATGTCATATGGCTAACTCATGAAAAGGGTCACCTACTATCTAATGCTCCTATATGATGGGAACAAATAAAATCATCTCCAGAAGTTAGCAAACAACTTAATTATCAGTTCAGTTCTATTCAATCATTCAGTCGTGTCCGACTCTTTGCGACCCCATGAAACGCAGCCCGCCAGAGCTCCCTGTCCATCAACAACTCCCGGAGTTCACTCAGACTCACATCCATCGAGTCAGTGATGCCATCCAGCCATCTCATCCTCTGTCGTCCACTTCTCCTCTTGCCCCCAATCCTTCCCAGCATCAGAGTCTTTTCCAGTGAGTCAAATCCTTGCATGAGGTGGCCAAAGTACTGGAGTTTCAGCTTCAGCATCATTCCTTCCAAAGAACACCCAGCCTGATAATCTGCCACACCTGAAAACTCTCCTTTAGAATGGACTGGTTGGATCTCCTTGCAGTCCAAGGAACTCTCAAGAGTCTTCTCCAACACCACAGTTCAAAAGCATCACTTCTTCAGCACTCAGCTTTCTTCACAGTCCAACTCTCACACCCATACGTGACCACTGGAAAAACCATAGCCTTGACTAGATGGACCTTAGTCGGCAAAGTAATGTCTCTACTTTTGAATATGCTATCTAGGTTGGTCATAACTTTTCTTCCAAGGAGTAAGCGTCTTGTAATTTCATGGCTGCAGTCACCATCTGCAGTGATTTTGGAGCCCAAAAAAGTAAAGTCTGACATTGCTTCCACTGTTTCTCCATCTATTTCCCATGAAGTGATGGAACCAGATGCCATGATCTTCGTTTTCTGAATGTGGAGTTTTAAGCCAAATTTTCACTCTCCCCTTTCACTGTCATCAAGAGGCTTTTTAGTTCCTCTTCACTTTCTGCCATATGGGTGGTGTCATCTGCATATCTGAGGTTACTGATATTTCTCCCGGTAATCTTGATTCCGGCTTGTGTTTCTTTCAGCCCAGNTGTCATCAAGAGGCTTTTTAGTTCCTCTTCACTTTCTGCCATATGGGTGGTGTCATCTGCATATCTGAGGTTACTGATATTTCTCCCGGTAATCTTGATTCCGGCTTGTGCTTCTTCCAGCCCAGCATTTCTCATGATGTACTCTGCATATAAGTTAAATAAGCAGGGTGGCAATATACAGCCTTGACGTACACCTTTCCTGTTTGGAACCAGTCTGTTGTTCCATGTCCAATTCTAACTGTTGCTTCCTGACCTGGATATAGGTTTCTCAAGAGGCAGGTCAGGTGGTCTGGTATAATGAGTTGGAAACTCATTGGAAACAATTGGGATTTTTCCCTCAAGAAATATGCAATGCGATTATTTCCGTGTTTTCCAATGCCAGTTCAAGTCCTCCTTTTGCCTGGCTAGGCACTAATTGGGATTGGATCCCTCAATCATGCTGGCTTGCTCCAAATGTAACCTACTGTGTATGTAGCTCTTTCCTAAGGATGTGGCTTCCCCCTGGCTGGATAGAGAGACACACCCTAGGTCTAACTTTTACTCATTGCTTCATATTTTCAGAACTTCCAGAGAAGCCTGATAATCTGTCACACCTGAAAACTCTTTAGGCAAGGTCTGTATTTCACTCATATGACTGTCTGCCTGCAATATTCATTCCGTCTCTGGGAACTACAGATGTTATGCTATAAGCTGATACTCTGACTAACTTTACTCAACAGGATTTACAAGATTCTCAAAAAGCTATTTCCGCCCTTAATTCTAAACAAATACAAATTAGAAACATGGTTTTACAAAAACAGATTTGCCTTAGATATTCTGATGGCTGCACAAGGAGGAACTTGTGCCATTATTCATACCTAATGTTGTACATACATACCAGATATGAGCACTAATGTTATTCACTTTACTAAACACATGAACAAGATGATTCAGGCTATGGGTACTCCTAAAGCCTCAGTCACCTCACTTTGGGAAACCTTAACTAGCTCCCTATGGTGGAAAACTATCTTAACTATCTTAATCATAATAATTCTAACTGTTCTGTTTTTACTGTTTCCTCCCTTCATCTGTGACAATGTAACTGGATTTGTTTATAAGCATCTGAAAGCTTTTAAGTTACAAATGGTTGTCCAGACTCTTACCAGTGCCACAGCCACCTACAACTGTTACTCGGGGCCCCTGGAGCAAAGAACGCAATATGAGAGTTAAGAGAATATATTGCCTCAAGAATTTAGGGATGATGCCCCTCAAAAGCAAGAAGTAGTTTTGGAATGAAAATGATGCCCTTTTCCCTTGGCAACATAATTCTGCTAAAAGAAAATAGGGGACTGAGACAGTCAATTCTCAGGTAGATTGATAAGAAGTCCTGGGTGCCTGATAAGGAGAAAAGTATCTGGGGCACTCAAGAAAGTGAAAAGAACAAGTTTTTTTTTCCTACATTCCTTCATCTTAATCACATAAAACATTTTTTTCTTTAAGCCCAGGACTGACGATTACACAACAAATAAACTCATCTTAAACTCTATACTAAGGATTCTATAACAACTATATATCCTGCTTGAAGACATGTTTCTCTTTAAGAATCTTCTGACTAATCCTGTTATCTTAAAATATATCTTGTTGGGGGAGGGTTAAGATGGCGAAGGAATAGGAAGGGGAGACCATTTTCTCCTGCACAAATTCATCCAAAGATCACTTGAATGCTGAGCAACTTCCACAAAACAATCTGAAGGCTGTCAGAAGACACCAGGCATCCAGAAAGGCAGTTAATTCCTGTCTCTTATACACATCTATTTCACTCATATGACTGTCTGCCTGCNTCACTTGAATGCTGAGCAACTTCCACAAAACAATCTGAAGGCTGTCAGAAGACACCAGGCATCCAGAAAGGCAGTTAATTCTCTTTGAAAGGAGGTAGGACAAAACATAAAAGACAAAGAGAGACAAAAGAGTTAGGGATGGAGACCCATCCTGGGGAGGGACTTGTGAAGGAGGAGAAGTTTCCAAACACCAGGAAACCCTCTCACTGGCTGGTCTGTGGGGAATTTTGGAATTTCAGTGGGCAACATAACTGGGAGATTAAAAAAAAAAATCCACAGAATATGTACCTAACCACAACTCCCAGTAGAGAAGTAGCTCAGACGCTTGCATCCACCACGAGTTAGCGGGGGCTGAACAGGGAGGTGTGGGTTGCATGCTTAGGGTAAGGACTGGGCCTGAAAGCCCTGAAGACAATCTGAGGGAATTAACGTGAGATACTAACACAAACTGTAAGACAGCCAGAGAGAGAGAAAAAGAGAGAGAGAGAGAGAGAGAGGGAACTTTCTTGCGAAAAGCTCTAACCTAAGGCACACCCTGGCCAGTTCACAGAACAAAGGATTAAATGACTATCAGAGGACAGCTAGCTGGCTGCAGACCGGCCTATCCC